>JAWPHD010004501.1:0-186210 GCA_037043455.1 Cyrtodaria siliqua | reverse complement strand
AAAAAAAGAAATGATGAGGAAAATTAAGTCAGTTAAAATCGGCGGTTGTTTATGGAGGCATTGCTTTATAGACACCCTTTCCTCTTTAATTTTGAACCGCAAAACTGTATTGCAGCTCTCGTTGTCTGCGTTATGGTTTCTATTCGATGTTACATTCTATTACGATTTACATGATTTAACAACGTTAAATCTCATCAACAAGCTTTCTTACTTTATTTCCCTCAGTATAATGTGATTTCAAAATTATTCTAAACAGTTACGTAAATATTCCAGTTTAGCAATTTCCACAATAATTTTACTGGTACTAAGTTGATTCCGTCAGATGATTTATAGTCAACTGACAGGTGACTTTTGACAGACGCGTTTTTCTTCCCCACCAGTTGTGAACATAGACGTAGACATAAAAGTCGAACTGGAAATGTAGCATAAAACGGTTGACAACAAGGGTACCAAGACGTTTACAAACATTTATTAATTAAATTCAGAAGAAACATAATCCCATGAATATCTCAGCAAATTGTTCTTTTGTTTTACGACATAAATACATTTAAGTTATGCAAATTGATGTTACAGGCTGACTGTTTGCTGTTAATTAAATATAGGCCTACACATGCCTGACTATATTGTGCCTATATTGGTTTTTCACCACGAGTCCTGCATGACTCCTTCTTTCTCATACATCATGTATTTTGATCTGAGAAATAAAAGTTATTGTTGTTGTTGGCGGTGGTGAAGATGGTTAAAATGCGGAGGGACCATAACCTTAGAACCACACACACACAAACATGCGCGCTCGTACGCACGCACGCACGCACACACCCACGCACGCACTCGTCAGCAAGTCACACTCTAACGTATCGTACCATTACGGGATATTTTGTTCGGCACTGTTTGGGCGCAGGCACTTATATGTAACCCTTAAACCGCCACATATATATAATTGACTTTCAGTTGTACCGCAGCACTGTATCTCGATAGTTCGAGTCTTATTTCTTCCGAGAACGAGGTTGATCAGCATATTTTTGTGTTTAACTAGCAAGACAAATGTTTAACAAACAGACATTTGAACGTTTAAGCCACGATTTTTAATAATACAAAGTCTCTATCATCTTAACAAGGCTTAACGACCGGCGAAGGAGGACGACGTTATCCCATAAGCACTGTTGACCTTTGGCCAGTAGAGCTAAAAATGCTATTAAATATTTTTAATTTCATATAAGAGCTTAAATAAGTTAATATTATATTCCGTGTTCGTCGTATCATATGTATTTTGTGCTCCGAGCGTGGTCGTATCATAACCCGTCTTAAGTCGTATCCATTTTTCCTTACACCCCTCCCACATTTCCCCATGGTTTGCTATTTAAGCAAGCTCTACGTGGCTTAAACGTTCAAATGTCTGTTTGTTAAACATTTGTCTTGCTAGTTAAACACAAAAATATGCTGATCAACCTCGTTCTCGGAAGAAATAAGACTCGAACTATAGAGATACAGTGCTGCGGTACAACAGAAATGATGTTTCAATACCGATTGAATCATTTACTGAACGCCAAATTCTTATTTAATAGTTGAACTATATAATTACTTCCAAAAGAATAGTGCTAAAAACAACGGATAGAAAACACGTTTACATAACAAAGACTTTTTAGACTCACCTAGGAAATATTTTCACTGACGGGTGATCCGCGTTCATCGTATCGCTCCGACGTGGTTTTATCCGGATAACGGGGGTGTTCTAATATCGTATAATGAACTCATTACTTGCATTTTTCAAACAGTTTCGAATGGATTAACCAAAGCACATGCACACATAACAACTGATGACCCTATGTCCCTATACATCACACATTGTTGATTTCCTAATTTATTATAGAATTACGACCCTTTGTTTGACTTAAAACTTTTCATTCTACTGTTGTATAATGATCTTTATGTGGCTTACACTACAGAAGTGTTCATGGATTGTTATTACAATGGTACATGGTACCATTCGATTAACCGCAGTATATTATACATACGATATATAGCGAAAATTTCCGAGTTGCTTTTCTTTTGTCCTTCGGTATAAAACGTTACTGTATTCCAAATAATATTGCAACATAATAATAATTATAATAATAATAATAATAATAATAATATCTTTATTTCAAGAGGATAACTACAAGCCTGTCTAACATATGGTCCTCAGACAAAATAGAATATATTTACAGAACATAAACATGATTAAAACAATGGTACAAAAAGAATAAACTGAATAAAACATGTCTAGAATCTTCACGATTCTCCTAAAAAGGTCGTATTTGAGATACATTGATTAAGACTTATTCAACCTTTAGGTGATGTGTATACAATATAAAACTAATGTTTAACACTCGTTAATTGTATATGTTTTTAACAATATCCATATTAAAATTTTAAGAAATACCTTTTAAAACATTGTACACGTGCATATACTGTGATTGACGAATGCAATACATTGGTAATCAAGTTGTCAAATTGCATATATAACAAATCATTTAAACAACACAATGAATACTGCTGTAAGATGATCGTAACAATTAAAAGTAATGGTATATTGATTGAATATGCGAGTGATTTTGAGAAATATTTTCTGATTGAAGCATCATACCTATTTTTCTTTTCGACAGCGTCAGCCTTGTTTAATAGTAATACACAACACGAAAGAGCCACTGCATTCTACTTAGTGTTGGTTAAACCACCAGTCCTAACAACAGTATATGTATGTGTGATTTAGCCCAGGACAGCAGCACTTCACGCAGGTTTACAATCATACTATCCAAAAACTAGATTTGAACTAAGTATAACTAAGTATATGTTTTATAACATTTCTTTGTAAATTAACCTCCTTGTAATCAAGCCCAGTTGACGAGACATACAAGCTGATCTCCTGAGATGTCATAAAATGATGTTTTCAATTAAGGACTCATTCTTTTAAAACAATATACAGAAAATACATGTAAGTATGTAATCAATGTTATCTAGTCCAGCAGAAGAAACATACAAGCTGATCCACTGAACCGTCAAATCTTGATGTTTTATTGTATTTATATTAGTCTATTTTTGCATAATAGTATTGACCTATTCAGACACTAGCACACACACAACAAATACTCTTTGTAGGCAAGTCTATAACTTTATATATGCACTTAAAATATATAGTTTTTATGATTTCTTAAGACTTTGTGTCGTTAAAACATTAATGCTGTACCAGACCCACACTGATAGTATATATAGTTTGAATTTATATAGCAGCTGAGGACATAATATGTGTTTTCAGTAGCGTTTTAAATGAACTTAATGATTTTGAAAGTCGTATTTCATGGATAAATTTATTCCATTCCTGTGGAGCATATTGAAAATGCTTTATCACAAACTGCTGTGTGAGATCTAGGAACGTGCAATTTATCAGTTGTGGAAGATCTTAAATTTCGTCCATGAGTTGTTGAGGTTTTGAGAGCATGCTATCAATGTATTCAGGTGCTTGATTATTTAGAGATGTATTCACATAATACATGTATGGTATTGAACCCGTTTTTGGACTGGTGCCAATTAAGCATTTTAAACATTTGTTCGGATGGAGTATTCAATTCTACTCGAAGGATAAGAAGTTTTAGTATTCGATTGATACTACGGGATGAGCAACGATCCCATATGATACACCCGTAGTCAAACAAAGGCAATACATATATGACTTGAAGTACATTTTCAACTTATAGTGGTTGACATATTTTGATAGCAATTACATAAGAGTTATTTTACGTGTGATGCTTTGACGTACGCTTTCTATTTGTTTGTCCCAACTGAGCATTTGATCTATATGTATTCCTAATAGTTTATGTGCTTCAGTTGTTTATATTGAGTTATTATCAAGAGTTAGTTCAAGTTTAGGGTGACTTAATATTTTAGATCTTTATCCCATGGTCATTGAAACAGATTTATTGCCAATTATGTGCATTTTGTTATCAGTGCACCACGTTTTAAACCACTTACAATAGCTTGGAGTCGAGTTTCAATGACAGTTATATCTTTTTCTGCCTTATGTATGGTTGTATCGTCTGCATATAAATCAGTTTCACTTTCCCCAGTATAAAGAGGCAAATCATTAATGAATAGCAGAAACAGTACTGGACTAAGGTCATGGCCTTGTGGAACTCAACTTTTTACAATTTCCTCATAGGCAACATTTTCGCCAGCTACTATACACTGAGTTCTGTTGGAGAGGTAAGATGTGAACCAATGTATTGAGCACTCTGATACTTTATAGAGGGACGATTTGTTCTCGAAATTTAAATGATCAACAATATCAAAGTGTTTTTTTAAATCAAAGAATATTGTCACTGTAAGGTCACAATTATCTATATGTTTAAGCCATTTATTTATAAGCTTGACTAATGCAGTCTGCCACGAGTGATTTTGACGAAATCAAGACTTAGATATGTGTATAAGTTTATATGAAGAGACATGCGAGATCCGCCTAATAGAACAACCTCTTCATTGAAGAATAAACATCTTTCAGTCCTATATCTAACTATACTTTGAATTGTTATTTGTGCTTAACTTTTATTGTTTCACCGCACTGACATGTTACTTATATTAGCAACATACTCGTATATTTCAAATCCAATACTAATTTCACTTCAATTTATACTTTCTCAGTGTCTTTAAATATTTTTTCTTACTTTTGCTACAAATATATTTCAGTGTCTTTCCACGGCTTATTTCGGATCAGTTCCTTCCTTTGCTTGTTTTCGACCTTAGTATCTGTCTTGTTTCTCCGATTTTTGTTTATATCTCTGAAGAAGGCATTATTTCCATATATTACGATTTATAGGACAATATTCACTCTGGAGGAAAGTACAATTACTATTACTCTACGGTTTGGCAAAGCTTTAGACATGGCATTGAACTAATAAGCAGAATTTGTCCATTACAAATGGAAAGAAATGAAGTTTTTGACCTATGTTTAAAATAATTGATTCGGTAATTTGTTTTGAGGTATCCGATAAACAAAGGCGGAACGTTATATATTCTATTAGATAGTAATACGACTGCTGTGAACCGTATGTTATTTTCCAAAATCCCCAAGTTATGTTTCCAGACAACTCCATTAAAGTGCTAGTGCACATCTGAAAACTATGCATGCCTCATTGCAGCCTGGGTTCAAATCTGTAGTTAACCAAAATATGAGATTCATTCACAAATAATAATATCAACAGAAGTTAAAGGAAAATTACAAAAAGCAAAATGAACAAATGGTTAACGACGTTGCGTTGTGGACCTTCGCCTCTCACCGTCAAGTGTCGATTCATTCGGATGGCGGGATGTGTACAGTACTGTTTCTACTCAGGAAAAGTTGGTGGTCTTTCCCCACCACAAAAAATCGACCGTCATATATAACGTTACATGTGTTGAAAATGACGTAAAACACCATACAAAAAAACAAAATCTCCTGATCGTTTAACACTTATGTAGAGCCTTAGACACTTGACATACAATACGGGAATTACAATGGTACTTTGAGCATAATGTGTGCGCCACACGATTTCCGTCATATTCAAGGGACGCGGTGGCCCGGTGGATAGCACGGAACACTCTAAATCCGGAGATCACGGATTCGAGCCTCATCTGAGCGAGTGAATTTCTTCATTGAGTCTGTAGGCAAAACATCCTTTAGCCTTGTCTGTCAGATGCGAACTTAATCCGGGCGGTTCAGTGAATCGAAGTTTATCATCCAAGAACTTTAGGAATCGATTTGGTAGTAAGAATAGGATCAGTGAATCGAAGTATATCCTCCAAGAAATTTAGGAATCGATTTGATAGTAAGAGTATGGAACGGTGATCGGATTCCTATGTAACATTCCCTTCTCCTGGGGCTGCTCGAAATAAGCTATACTGTAACAATGAGCCATTAAAATAGATGTTAATTCATTCACCACCATACTTCCACCACAGATAATAGTGATGAGCATTAAATATTTAAGCGAAGACAATTATCCATTTATAAATATTGTGTCGAATAAGGCATTTAAAGATCCTTTGTAGATGGACTGTTATTATGGAAAAAAACACATTTGTGTAACACTTGCCCATCTTGTCTTCAATGGTTTATTTAACGCTCTTGATCCTTCCTATGTCAAAGTTCGGTGTCTGCTTTATCTATTTTGTTATATTATAGAATATTACCACTGTAAAAATCAATATTATATCTTTCCATATAAAACAATTAATCATTCTATAACGTACTTATTTGCAACAGTGGGATTTGCTATAACGCCATCAAACAAAAACATATAAAGTTATATCGATGACGGTTAGCAATGCTTTACAACACTTTACATTTGATGTCTTTACACTCGAAAACGAGTTTTTAATCGCAGAGGTGTCTACTTTACATTAAGGCATGAGCGGTTTACGATTGTTAAAAGGGCATTGAGAAATTGCATTCATGGTTGTTTGAAAAAAAAGGCATTTTGCAGAATCCATAATGTTGTCTATAGTTTATTTCCTGTTATTAAAAAGATACAACCAACGAAATGTCAATCCCTACCAAAACTAAAGGTCATGTATTCCGAAACCGACCCCGACTAAATGTGTGCATCATTTGATGCCAATAATGACTGCAACCACCGGCTGATTAAAAACCTATGTATCACAACTTCACAAGTGGAAATAGCTGACTTTTGGATGAAACAGAAAATATGTCAATGATACTGAAATTGCTTCAGATAAATATACATATGGGGAACAATTAACCTTATGTGATTGCAATGACCAATACTATAACTGATGCAATTTCCATGTCATTGTATACGTGTATTCCCATGTAATTCTATACGTGTATTCCCATGTCAATTGTATACGTGTATTCCCATGTCATTGTATACGTGTATTCCCATGTCATTTGTATACGTGTATTCCCATGTCATTGTATACGTGTATTCCCATGTCATAGTATACGTGTATTCCCATGTCAATTGTATACGTGTATTCCCATGTCAATTGTATACGTGTATTCCAATGTCATTATATACGTGTATTCCCATGTCAATTGTATACGTGTATTCCAATGTCATTATATACGTGTATTCCCATGTCATTGTATACGTGTATTCCCATGTCATTGTACACGTGTATTCCCATGCCATTGTATACGTGTATTTCCATGTCATTGTATATTATTATTCCCATGTCATTGTATACGTTTATTCCCATGTGATTGTATACGTGTAACTGTAGTCGAAACCTTTTTAATCTATGGGTTGAAATACCAGGTTCAATTGCATCTCGTGTGTATCCAGCGTCGATTTCGAGTATCATATGAACATGATGAACTCGCTCTTAATTATTGAATGAATAAGGTCTACAGCTGTCTAACATTTAAAATAGTAGATTAAGTTAATGTGTCCAATTTAATGGTGCTTGCATCTGGTTTTTAAAACAAGTATGGGTCGAATATTTAAATATATTTACTATGAAAAGGTATATAACTTCCTTTGACTATATTTGCACGGCGCTAACTACGTTAGCTCAATTGTTTAAATAACATCAAAGGAAAACCAAGATATTTTTCCGAAGTTTATTCGATATTGCTTTGATGGGATAGGCATACATTCAGTCACGGCGTTTTAAAACTACTTTAATTACAAGTCATTAAAAACAAACATTAAGGTTTCCTCAAGATGTCTAATTTACATCAACACTCAAATCTTAAAAAATTGCTAGTGTCATTTGTTGTTCCAATAGCATCGAACAATTGTGTTTGGAAGGGTAATACGAGCATCTACTGAAATCAATATATATGTTTGTCTTTATCCAGAAGGACGAACAATCTAATTTAAATTGTTTATTTCGCGTTGAAGTGATACGTACACTCCAGGCGTTACTGCCAGAATATAGGTTTATTGAAATATATGGTATATTATATAATATTTAATTGTTTCTTTCGGGTAGTTAATTGAAAACGAATCAACTTGAGATCAGACAAACGAACGAGCGTTGACAAATACACCGCAGGTCTTCGCGTAAATTATTGTTTTATTAAACCGAAATATTTATTTAAAGTAGATAACCCGCCAGCAACAGCCAACATTTACAATATATGTGCACCGTTTGTAAACCTACTGACGAGGAGGTATATATATATATAACTTACATATTGTGAAAATCCAAACTCGAAACGGTTTTAATCAGCCAGGCCAAACCCGCAAAACTGGAGCATTCAGTTAAGAGTTACCAACTCATAATTCATTTGACGCATATTCAGCCACGGTTATTTTAAGAACTCATAAAAACATATACTTTTAATCGGCATATATTCTTTATATAATTTATTTGACGCATATTCAGCCACGGGTATTTTAAGAACTCATCAAGAACATATACTTTTAATCGGCATATATTGTTTATTATATTACCTGAACACCTGGATAGAGTTTATTTGGTGGGTTAGTTTCTTTAAACAATGTATTGTATTTATTGTCATTGTATAATGAAAGACGGATTGAGCTAATTAAGAAAGCAAAACATTTAAAACCACTTTAAATTCCATGTGATTTAGATTGCAACTTTACGGTTTCCATAATTACAGAGATGTCTTATTTCCACCAAAACTTAAAAAAATTATGATCGATATGCCATGATTTGTACCAACGAAAAAGAGCAATTGAGTTTGATGCAGAACGGTGGTAAGTAAATCAATATTTGATGGAACTTCAACAATGTCTATACCCAGAATTAACAAGCAATTTAAATTGTTTGTTTGCACTGTTAAATCTGAATTAGGCAATTCGATTGCGCATTAGATTGTGATATGGTGACAGCATATTGTAAGTTCATCAATATCTAGTAGATCATTTATATTCTCTATACCCAGAGGAAATAAAAAGCAATTTAACGTGTTTAGTTTGAACGCTTATATCTGCTTTAGGCATTTCGCGCTGTTGTCAGAACTAAAATTCACTAAAACAAATTAGCATCCTCTAAAATCTCAGCTGCTTCTGAGACTGTTTATTTGACAGTAAACTGCAATTTAAAATGTATGATAAGTTCAGCCAATCAGCTAGCTACCTTTTCATCGTGTTTATGTTTATGTTTATTTTTATTTTTTATTTTACGTTTTCAAAGCAGTAGACGCACAAGCATTCACAATAAATACCAGCTACCGCTGACCAAAGATAATATATTTTTTAGATTATCTCAATACTTTGAACTATTTTACAACAATCCACGACTTGAGTATATCTTGAAACAAAAGGCCCTGTGGGAGATCTTTAGCAAGTTGTCGACCTATCGTATATACCATATACGGTACAACATGTAACGTATGTACCATATATGGTACAACATGTAACGTACATACATATATGGTACAACATGTAACGTATATACCATTTTTGGTACAACATGTAACATATATGCCATATATGGTACAACATGACATATGGTACAACATGTACAACCTTTAAAGTACATACCATATATGATATAACATGTAACGTAAATACTATATATGGTACCACATGATATATGGAACAACATGTACAATATGTAAAGTACATTCACTATATGGTACAACTTGTAACGTATATCATATACGGCTCAACATGTAACATATAAACCATATAAAGTACAACATGTAACAAATATACCATATATGGTATAACATGTAACGTATATGACATATGTGATACAACATGTAACGTATATGCAATACATGGTACAACACGTAACGTATAAGCCATATATGGTACAACATGTAACGTGTATGTCCTATATGGTACACTGTGTAACGTATTTACCCTCATGATAAACATGTAATGCATATACCATATATGGTACAACATGAAGCGAGTATAACATATATGGTACAACATGTAACGTATATACCATTTTTGGTACAACATGTAACATATATGTAATATATGGTACAACATGACATATGGTACAACATGTACAACCTTTAAAGTACATACCATATATGATATAACATGTAACGTAAATACTATATATGGTACCACATGATATATGGAACAACATGTACAATATGTAAAGTACATTCACTATATGGTACAACTTGTAACGTATATCATATACGGCTCAACATGTAACGCATAAACCATATATAGTACAACATGTAACGTATATACCATATATGGTATAACATGTAACATATATGACATATGTGATACAACATGTAACGTATATGCCATAATTGGTACAACATGTTACGTATATACCATATATGGTGCAACATGTAACGTATATAACATATAAGGTACACCATGTAACGTATAAGCCATACATGGTACAACATGTAACGTATATGTCATATATGGTACACTGTGTAACGTATTTACCATTATGATACAACAGGTAACGTATATACCATATATGGTGCAGCATGTAACGTATATAACATATAAGGTACAACATTTAACGTATAAGTCATACCTGGTACAACATGTAACGTATATATCATATATAGTACACTGTGTAAGGTATTTACTATTATGATACAACATGTAACGTATATACCATATATGGTGCAACATGTAACGTATATAACATGTATGGTACTTCACGTAACGCGTATACCATATATGGTACAACATGTATCGTATATACCATATAAGATACAACATGTAACGTAATGGTACAACATGTAACGTATATACCATATATGGTACACCATATAGCGTATATTCCATATATTACCATATATGGTACACCATGTAGCGTATATACCATATATGATACATCATATAACGTAATGGTACAACATGTAACGTATATGCCATATATGGTACAACACGTAACGTATATACCATATATGGTACAACATGTAACGTATATACAAAATATGGTACAATATTTAACGTATATACCCATATATGGTACAGCATGGTATATGGTACAACATTTACAACATGTAAAGTATATACACTATATGGTACAGCATGTAACGTAATGTTACAACATGTAACGTATATACCATATATGGTACAACATGTAACGTATATACAAAATATGGTACAATATTTAACGTATTTACCCATATATGGTACAGCATGGTATATGGTACAACATTTACAACATGTAAAGTATATACACTATATGGTACAACATGTAAAGTATATACCATATATGGTACAGCATGTAACATATATACCATATATGGTACAACATGTAACGTATAAACGATATATGGTACAACATGTAACGTATATATCATTTATGGTATAGCATGTAACGTATATACCAGATATTGTACAACATGTAACGTAAATACCATATATGGTACAGCATGTAACGTATATACAATATATGGTACATCATGTAACGTATAAACCATATATGGTACAACATGTACGTATATACCATATATGGTACAGCATGTAACGTTTATACCATATATGGTACAACATGTAACGTACATACCATATATGGTACATGATGCAACGTGTATACCATATATGGTACAACATGTAACGTATATGCCATATGTGATACAACATGATATATGGTACAATATAACGTATATACCCAAATGTAGTACACCATGTTATATGGTATAACATGTAACGTATATACTCATATATGGTACAGCATGATATATAGTATACAATGTAATGTATCTACTCATATATGGTACAGCATGATATATGGTAAAACATGTAACGCATATACCCATATATGGTACAGCATGATATATGGCGAAACATGTAATGTATATACCCATATGTGGTACAACATGCTATGTGGTACAACATGTAACGTACATACCCATATATGGTACTGCATGATATATGGTAAGACATGTAACGTATATACCCATATATGGTACAGCACGATATATGGTACGACGTATACAAATATATGAGGTTATGCAGCAGATTTGATTTTAAATTATTAACGTTTATGAAAAAATGGCATATTATTATAAAGCTTACATATAAATGTACAACTGCTACGAATTTATATACGACCTTATTTTTACTTCAATTGAATGATATAACTTAATATGTAAATCTATGAGGGTATGTAGACTTAGGTACATAGTATGCATGTACAGAGATTACGGGGACATATAAAGTGTACGGGACAATTTTATGTATTAACACATATATAGGGTATGGATGTATGGCGACATAATAATATAGAGCACTTGGACATACTATGAAAGTATATAGAGGGTCTGGGGATATAATATGAAAGAATATAGAGGGTCTGGGGATATAATATGTACGTATTATTATATAGAGGGTACACAGGGACATAATATGTAAAGATATAGAGGTGACACTTACGACGTTATAATTATTGACCATCGACACTCATTCATGTTTGCATAATTATGGTTTATATTTTGTATCAATTTTAGAATTATAACGACCCAACCATTACCGGTATGGTACAGCGCATCCACTGGACAGAGACCAATCATGTTGGTTACAAGAAACTGCTTGCCGATATGGTACATGTTTAAGAACCCAAATTCCTACTTTGTCCCAATTTCTACTTTGCGTACGGACGATAACGAAACTATTCCTACTTTGTCCCAATTCCAACTTTGTCCCAAAATCGTGCATTTTGAGAATTCCGATAATGCCCCATATTTTAAGAATTTTTACTTTGCGCAGAGCAATTCCGGAATTGTCCATATTCTCATTTTCGCATAACATATATACCACATACATGTATGGTTAATAAATGACGTTCGATATTTAATTTCACAATCTGAACGAATTGCTGGTTTGAGATTTTTTGATCACAATAAGAACTAATTGCTGGTTTGAGATTGATTGATGTGTTGTTCACTGTATTTAATCAACATTTTCGACACCAACCTAGACAAATTGTCTTGTGTCTTTCAAATTATGGGGAAAAGATATATTGCGCTTTTAAAATAAGGTGATCTGAACTTGTTTTTAAAATATAAATAGTTAATTAGGCGTGGAAAACACATTTATAAAGCTGATAGATCGGTCTTATACAACTATTTTATCAGTTCGTATCAATGTCAAATACATTTTGGAAGCCATTTAGGTGTCTAATTCTGTTTGTTTAATGTCTTAGAATTATTGGGGTAAAGTGTTATGAGAAAGAGGTATGTAAATGGAAATTGTCGTCTCACAAGAAGCTGTATGAATGTATACAGTCTTCTCAATTGTTTCTCTACGTATAGTGTATCCGCGCTTACAGTTAATACGATTGTTGTATATTAATTATACCGCTGAAGAGCTCGTTAATGCGACATTTACATTGAGTTCCTTTCTTTTCGAGATAAACTGAACTGAATGTTGTTTAACGGCTCATCAACACAGAATATGTTTTTCAGACTTAAACTCGTGTTGTTGTTTTTCAGTTCAACCGTATCTCTAATCAAGCGTGAAATACACAAACTATGAGTCTATTATTGGCCTAGTCTTAGATTGATACTTCATAAATTTTACTAGTATATTCACACCTCATAAGGTGTCCCATTTACTACACTCACGCTATGGTGACTATGGTTTAGCTATATTCTTAACTACTCCCACGATATGGTGATTACGGTTTAGCAGAACAGAACAGAACAGAACAGAACATATTCTTTATTTATGACTTAAACAAATGTTTCTCGTCATATAAATACATATTACATTTGTTAATATGTGACAGGTCAATGCAATTTTTACATTAAACAATGAAAAAGTACAAACACACAATCATACATACTAAACACTCATACAACTCACCCATTCACTCTGACGCCCGAAATGTCTCGCTCGTTCACTCTGGATCACGTATTTACCCTGTTATAATGATTTAACTATTCCTATTACATAGTTTAATGTAAACTTTTAAGTTTTAATAGTTTACATGTCATGTCCAATGAGGATGAACATACATTTTGTACTCATTATACATTGCAGTATTGCGAATAATAAATGCTTCCCTAACAAACGTAGATAATCTAAAAATCTCTTGCTGGCTTGAAAATTGCATCAGCTGAATAAATTTAAAAACACTTGGATGTCTGTAATAATATTGTTTAACATATAGTTTACGTAATTGTTCGTACAAGGGACAAATTAAAATAAATGATATTCATCTTCTAAGTCTGTACTATTACACATTATTATATAACCTATAAATAGACGCGTTTTCATTGGCTAAAAAGTAATTTTTTAGAAAAAATATCTAGCGATATTGACCTGTTTTTTTGATATTGACCTGTTTTATATAATTGTTTTTTTGATATTGACCTGTTTTATATAATTGTAAATTGAGGGTTATATAATAAAACAGTTATGGACTTTTCAGCTGTTATACATGATGTTGATATGCACCAAAAAATCATTATTGACCTCGGCTATCGCCTCGGTCAATAATGATTTTTTTGGTGCATATCACATCATGTATAACAGCTGAAAAGTCCATAATTGTATATTATTATATAACCTATAAATAGACGCGTTTTCATTGGCTAAAAAGTAATTTTTTAGAAAAAATATCTAGCGATATTGACCTGTTTTTTTGATATTGACCTGTTTTATATAATTGTTTTTTTGATATTGACCTGTTTTATATAATTGTAAATTGAGGGTTATATAATAAAACAGTTATGGACTTTTCAGCTGTTATACATGATGTTGATATGCACCAAAAAATCATTATTGACCTCGGCTATCGCCTCGGTCAATAATGATTTTTTTGGTGCATATCACATCATGTATAACAGCTGAAAAGTCCATAATTGTATAATATGCAATATCTCTGATTTCTGTCAGTTCTATTTTGTGAATATCTGCCAGTTTCAATTCTAAGTCTGTGGGAGGATAATCTTATCCTCGACATGGCAGTTCTTAATTACAACGGCAATATATCTAAATACACTTCATATGAGAATGAGGTTTTAAAATGTCTATAAAAACATAAAACTCGATTATTTTCAACATCAGTGTTCCATTTTTGAACAAAACAATCTATTAAATTTTGTTTAATCAACAAATGAAAAGATTTCATATCAATACAAGTTGGGTCATTCCAAACATAATTATAGCCACAGTCAGTTATAATGGTTTTAACATTGCTGGCCCAATTCTTCATTCCTCTTTTACAATCTCTCACAGCATCTTTATAAAAAGTTGATATTAAAATGTTTTTTGAATCGACCACCTTACTCCAATATTGAAGATGGGCTATGAAAGAGACTCAATACTGAACTTAGTTTATATTTATTGGAATAACAAGGCCATGGCTTCAGCATAATATAACAAGAAACATAATGTGCATAACAAATGTGCAGTCACGATATGTATAACAATTTGAAAAATGGTCATAGCTCCGACCAAGTTTTGAAGTGAATGAAAACTGTACTCAATGAACCCTGGGACCAGATGTTCACAAAGCCAGATATTTAAAATTTAGTTGCTTTCCTTCAAATGTTCTCGTAAAATAATTACTACACACTGCTGTGACCGTGACATACTGCCAACCCTGTGGAATATCCACCGCTGAAGCCACGACAAAAGGATTAATATTCTTAGGACATCACATCTGTATTAGGATACGCTGTGCCCAAACCGCCATTTCTCGAGTAATGTAACTGAAATGTATATATAAAACTGGCAAAGCAAAACAGAACAATAATATGCATAGGTAATAAAATGAGGGTATGGGAGGGAGGGTATTTTTCATCAATGAACACGACACATGCTAAAGTTTGCAATTTACATCTGATACCGCTTGCAGAAAATGGCCGCATCTTTAGAGACAGATAATTGGTGTAGCGTACGATTTACACACTCATCAATAAACCAAAAACAAATAAGCAGGATTGCAAAAATTGTTTATGAAAATTATCAATCCCACTTAAATAAAAGGATTTATGTCGATGAACGACAAATCCCATTATTGAAGATAGGCTGTGAAAGAGACTCAATACTGAACTTAGTTCATATATATTGGAATAACAAGGCCATGGCTTCAGCATAATATAACAAGAAACATAATGTGCATAACAAATGTGCAGTCACGATATTTATAACAATTTGAAAAATGGTCATAGCTCCGACCAAGTTTTGAAGTGAATGAAAACTGTACTCAATGAACCCTGGGACCAGATGTTCATAAAGCCAGATATTTAAAATTTAGTTGCTTTCCTTCAAATGTTCTTGTAAAATAATTACTACACACTGCTGTGACCGCGACATACTGCCACATGCCACAAGTGGTGACACAGGCACCACGAGAGGCACCGCCATTAAAATGGGGGAAGCAGAGCACAGCAGTGAAAAGAACAAGTCAGTCCTCAAATGGAGGTATGGCTGACGCACTTCACAATCGAAGTGATTTGTCTCGCCAACAACAACATTCATCATATGACCCAAATATGGTCGACAACATTCAACAAATGACCCAAATATGGTCAATGACCCAAATATGGTCAATTATAACATTAACAGTCACCCAAAAGTGGCTTGCAACCCAAATTGGTTAGCATACAAAATTGCCAAAATACAAATAAATTTATTTTCAACAACAAAATGGGTTATGACCCAAACTGGGTAAAAGCACTATATTGCCAACCACATAGTAACCCATAAGGGGTTAACTTAAAAGTTTAAAATTGACGAAGGATAAGCAGATAACCTTATGTAGAGGTTATACATATATGCCAAAAAAAGTGACTGCACATCAACAATAATTTGAAATCATTTTATTAAAGCCACGGGCTGTTTTCAGAAACTAAAGGCGAATTTCTGGCATCTGTACTTCAACAATTTCGGGATATCTAATATATCCACCATTCATTCGGAAAATCTCTGTTGCAACTTGACTATTTACCCTAATCCTGACTTTGTCCAAAGCTTTATGGGACTTTTCATTTCCATAATATAAGCGTGGTAAAATCTGCGACCAAACAATCACAACTTCAGAAATCAAGTCGTTTATGTCATGTAGTGTTTTAATAATACTTTTCCTTAATTTATCTGAGGGTACTTGACCAATGTCATTGCCTCCCACATGCAATACCAATATATGTGGGTGGTCCTCAAGAGATAACAACTTTAATGTCGTCAACACTTGGCATCAAGTCATTGAAGTGAATTTAAGATACACATCACCATGCATAGAAGTAACTTTATAGTCGGTAGAAACGAATTATGTGTTTCAATAAAAAATCTGTTTCAATGTTCATTCTGTTCCATAATGGCATCCAACCACAGGCAGACACCTCTGCAACCCATTAATTAAATTCAATGTTACAATTAACTTAAGCTTTTGAATGACCACCTGTGTAAATAATTATTTATTCAAGAAGACTAGGACTAAAGCATTTCCAAATTTACAAATACATTCTATTATGTCCTTTGACTATAAACTAGGAATATGTATCCTTTTCAAGTAAACTGACCCACGTGTTAAAGGTTGAATGCAAAACTATTGCATCTTCATATAAACGAAGGAGACGCAATTGCGATTGACTTTGATTGACTGAATGCCATTGAAAACCTCATTTAAAGCAGCTTTCCCACCAACAACAGCCACATTGTACAAGGTATATACATCGGTTCAAAAGCCACTGATGACAAGGTATATATATAACATACACATTTTGAGTAATCCAAACTCTATAGCCACAATATAAACGGCTTAAGCCAGCCAGGCTAAACCCTAAAACTGGAGAGTTGAAATGTTACCAACTCACAACCCACTCCACGCACATTCAATCACGGGTATTTTAAGAACCCGTGAATAACAACCACCCACCACCCTCAACAGGCACATACCCCTCACCACACGACCTGAACATCTGGATAGAGTTGACAAATATTTCTATTTTTTGCCTTCAAGAACACCTTACTTGGTTTATGAATGCCTCCCTTTATTCGGAGATAGTTATTAAAAGAAGGTTTAAAGGTGTTATATATATATAAATGATGCGAAAAGTGTTTTAAAATTTTAAATTTGGGTCATGCATAGAACAGTTTTACTTCGAGTATAGAAGTGCTTATTATAGTTTAGTGACCATGCACAGAACTCAGTGCTATATATAGGGTAGGGACAAACCCAACTGGAATAATACATTCATTACGTCATATCGGTTAAAAGGCGGAGGGACAATAAACCTGTGCACTACACCCATCCACACACACACAAATTAAATAGATACCGGTGCCATTTGAAATGCCTTGTTTAACAATGACAGGATTAATAATACTCATCGAACCAATAGAATAGCCATGAAATAAACCATATGAAAAGCATCTGAATTCTTCCAAGGTCTTGGAAAATGAAACGCCACTTATAAATCCATTGTCAATGTATCAACCAGTTCTGGGGACATATTCCTAAATTCTACACCAAATATTTTATATACATCTGACATTCGCAATGTTTGAAATGTCGCTTTGTGATTTATGTTTTACTTGTATAACTGTAAGAAATGGAACATTACATACAATACCAACATATATTTGTATTATGAGGCTTCCCGACCAAATTCATAAAAAATTCAAAAATTCATCAAAAAACCATAAAAAATTCAAAAATTCATCAAAAAACCATAAAAATCATCAAAATTGTAGAATTGACCATAACATGGTCAATATTTGTCAAAAAAATTCAAAAATTCATCAAAAAAACATAAAATCATCAAAATTGTAGACCATAACATGGTCAATATTTGTCAAAAAAAATCAAAAAAAAGCATCAAAAACATCAAATCATCAAAATTGTGAACTAAAATCACTAAAATTCTGGACCAAAACCCCATAACATGGTCACTATCTGTCAAAACACCATAACCTACCTATCCATGGACTGGCTTTACCCGCCAGGTTGACAAAATATATGACTTCGCCCACCATGGCTTCGCTATGGTCGCCTACCACACAAAGACTAACGATGCCCACCAAGGCTTCGCTAGGGTCGCCTACCACATAAAGACTAACGATGCTCAACGTATCGTCTTACCAGCATGCCGGTGACTTGGTTTCGCCCGCCATGGCTTTGCCATGGTCGCCCGCCATGGTTTCGCCATGGACTAAAATACATAGCCGGGGGGGTTTTGACCCAAAAACCCATAACATGGTCGCCTACCAGACGAACGATGCCCAACAATGCAGCGAGGTTTCTGGCCCACCGGGAATTGAAGGGGTCACCCACCATCTCGCTATAACTACAATATGTATTTTGAACCATTATATTTTTTTTGAAAAAAATGACTTAAAGAAAATATGAAAAAATATATATATAAAGAAAATAATGACGACTGTTTTAGAAAAAATTAATACACCTGTTTGATACAGGAGTGATAAGCAAAGAAGCACTAGAACATAGCCTTATGGCTATTCAACCAGTTGAGTCCAAAGTGCTGGAAAGTGTAAAACCAATTCCAGCACCACGAGGTAAATCAAGAATTCCAACCCCAGCTCCAAGAGTTAAACCAACCCCAGTTAAACCAACCCCAGCTCCAAGAGTTAAACCAATCTCAGCCTCAAAAATGAGTACGGAAAACGCGAACTACATTTTACAATTACACCGGGAAGGAAGAATTAATGATGATCAGCTTAGAACGGGGCTAGATGCTTTTCCAAAGGAAACTCCAGAGGTTAAATCTCTTTCGAAGGAAACTACAGAGGTTAAATCTCAAACATTAGAAAATTTACATAAGAGACGACGTAACAAAAAACTACGTAAACGAGAAAAGCAGAAATCTGATAAACAAGATAAGAAATATGCTAAATTACGAGAGAATGTTATAAATGAATTGAAAGAGCTTAATGATAAAAATTTAAAAGAGCTTAATGATAGAAAATCTGAAGAAGAATTATAACTGGTTGACAAACCAAGATGTGGTTATTTCAAAGCATACAAGATGTCTGTTGAGCAAACCCATTATTACAGAACAAATCAGTGAAGAGCTGACAAAGATGAATGGATTAAAGTTTCAATTAGGTCTCACTGTAGATCTCTTCAAAGATAATGGTGCTACCGAAACCCACATCACAGCAGCAGTATTCAGCAACCAATATGCAATTTTAAACTCTGAAAAAATAAATGAGTTTTACGATGAAGCATCCGCAAACATACCACAGAGCTTGGAAAGATTTACAAAGGCAGCATCAGGATTGGAAATTGACCACTGTATTGATTTTTACTTAAATATTGCAAAGTACGAGCCGTTAAAAGGTTCTTCATATATTCCTTTACCTAAAGCAGTAGCTGATAAGAAAGCGATTATCAATGTAAAAAATAAGGATGATCAATGTTTATTCCATGCAATAAATTCTGCTTTAAATCCAGCCGCAGATCACACCGACAGGTTGTCAAAATATCCTAGTATAGAGTTCTTAAAGAAAAAAGGCATTGACTTTCCTACACCAATTTCTCAAATTTCCAAAGTAGAAAAACAAAACAATCTTGCTATTAATGTTTACGGGTACACCATAGATGATGACAAAAAAGTAAATGTGTTCCCGTATAAAATATCAGAACAACCAAAAGATATTGAGCGAATTAATCTGCTTTTAATATCTGAAGACGTTGAGGTTGAAGATGATCCAAATAATGAAGAAGATGACAAACCAACAACAAAAATAACAAAATATCACTATTGTTGGATAAAACATCTGAATAGACTACTCTCTAACCAAAACAAACATAAAGGTCAAACTTACTTCTGTGATCGTTGCCTTCATGGATTTTCTGGAAAAGGACTACTTGAAAAACACAGAGAAGACTGTGAAGGTATCAACAAAAATTCTTGCAAAATAGAAATGCCGGAAGAAGGTCACATACAATTTAAAAATCATCAAAATCAGATGCATGTGCCTTATGCAATATATGCTGATTTTGAGAGTACAATCCAGCCGCAATCGACTAAATTTGGAGAAAAATCTGAAATTCAAAATGTACATGAAGCTTGCGGGTTTGGATACCAGGTTGTCAGATATGATGGCAAAGCTGAAGAACCTGTTATTTACAGAGGTGAAGATGTTGTTGAAAAGTTTTTAAATCACTTAGAATGTGAAAAAAAAAACATTAATGAAATATTTAAACACCCAAAACACTTAATCATGACGCGGCAAAATGAGAAAGATCATGAAAAAGCAACACACTGTTGGATATGTGAGAATAAAATAGGAAGCGGTAAAGTAAGAGACCACTGTCATTTTACAGGTGAATACAGAGGCGCAGCACATAAAGACTGTAACCTGAAACTGAAAATAAAACCAGGTATAACAACCATCCCTGTTGTATTTCATAACCTCAAAGGATACACAAAATGACAGGTAGTATTACATGCATCCCAAACAACGCTGAAAAGTATATTTCATTTAGTGTTGGGCAACTTAGATTTTTGGATAGCTTTCAGTTTATGGCATCTTCCTTAGAAAGGCTGGTTGATGCAACAGACAAATCTGATTTCAAACTCACCAAAAAAACGTTTACAGATAAAACTGATCTACTTTTACGAAAAGGGGTTTATCCATACGAATATATGGACAGTGTGGAAAGATTTGAGGAAACGCAATTACCACCTATAGAAAGGGTTTACAGTAGTCTCTCAGATGAAAGTATAAGTCCCGAAGATTACGAGCATGCTCAAAAAATATGGAAAGAGTTTAACTGTAAAACTCTTGGAGACTATCATGATTTATATCTAAAAACGGATGTAACTTTGTTGGCTGATGTATTCCAAACGTTCAGAAAAACATGCATGACGGCATATAAACTCGATCCCTTGCATTACTACACAGCACCTGGATTATCTTGGGATGCTTTACTTAAACATTCTAAAATAGAATTAGAACTTTTGACAGACATTGACCAGCACTTGTTTGTAGAAAAAGGTATGCGTGGTGGAATTAGTATGGTATCAAAACGATATGCCAAAGCAAACAATCCACACGTAGCTGATTATAACCCTAACGAGGAAAACAACTTTTTAATGTATTTTGATGCAAATAATCTTTATGGGTGGTCAATGAGTCAACCACTTCCATATTCTGGCTTTAACTGGGTGAAAACAGAAACGTTGCCAAAGTCAACAGAAGGAAAAGGATATTTTCTAGAAGTGGATTTGGAATATCCAAAAGAACTCCATGAATCTCACAATGATTATCCACTTGCACCGGAAACATTAGCAGTGAAAAAAGTATGGTTATCTGAATACCAGACAGATTTGTTAGAAAATAACGTTATGACAGAACAACTAGTCCCCAATCTTATGGACAAAGAAAAATACGTGTTACATTACAGAAATTTAGAGTTGTATTTATCATTAAGCATGAAATTAACAAAAATCCGCAGAGTATTAGAATTCAATGAAAAACCATGGATGGCATCATACATAAACCTAAACACAGAACTAAGGAAAAAAGCAAAATCAACCTTTGAAAAAGATTTTTACAAACTTATGAACAACTCTGTGTTTGGCAAAACAATGGAAAATATACGCAAGCGAACTGATATAAAACTAGTCAAAACTGACGGCTCTGAAAATAAAAAGATAAGAAGAATAATAGCTAAACCCAACTTTAACAGGCGGATAACATTTCCAGATGAATTGTCGGCATTACATGTAAACAAAACGAAAATAACATTAAACAAACCAATTTATGTTGGGATGGCAGTCTTAGATTTATCAAAGTACATGATGTATGACTGGTACTATAATACCCTGAAGAAAAGGTACGGAGATGGCTGTACTTTATTATACACAGACACTGACAGCCTACTGATAGACATCAAAACGGAAGACGCATACAAAGACATGGTTGAAATGAAAGATGAGTATGATCTAAGTGATTATCCTCAAAATCACCCAATGCACGATGATACAAACAAAAAAATAATAGGTAAAATGAAAGATGAATGTGCTGGTGTTCCTATAGTTGAGTATATTGGATTAAGACCCAAGCTATATTCTATTTTGAGAGCGGATGAGCAGATTATTAAGAAAGCAAAGGGAGTAAAAAAATATGTAATCCAAAAACATATCAACTTTGAGAACTACAAAGATGCATTGTTTAAGAAGAAAAAATACATCCATGAAATGAATATGATACGATCGAAAAAGCATCAAATATATGGCATAACAGTAAACAAAGTAACACTGTCACCATTTTACACTAAAAGATACATTCGAGAAGATGGAATTACAACGGATGCATATGGGTTTTATCAAAACTTATGAATTTGAGTATCAGCAGGAACAATAAGTAATTCTTCTTTGACAAATCCTCTTTGAGGTGCTGGTGCTTTTAAATAATAAACTCTTATGCCTTGCGTCACCATATAACTATCAATCTTGTGAATATCTACACTCCACATTGGATCAGTTGCTCTGCGTCTTCCACCTTCTTGTTCCCCGGGTTGATATAAATATCTTACACTGGCATTCATACAGATAGGATCACCTTTTAATAGTTTTGTTTCAACAGGAGGGGGCTTTTTTATCTCCGCATTTATGGCTTTAACAACTTCTGGTAATCTCTTTACCCACTCTCTGTTGCGTTTTTTCGAATCCATTTCCTTAGCATACTGATAACCAAACAATCTTTCAGCTAATGTTCTGTTAAATCTTTCCACTATAGCTTGGTCTCTGTGTATCTCTGTTCTACCCCGTCTGGTATTTACATTGTGTTTGACCATCAACTGCGATACTGCACCCATGAATTCTCTGCCTAGATCCACTTGTAATAACTTTGGATATTTAAGATGCCGACTGTATATATTTTCAAATGCTTTGGCAACTTCTTTGCTATCCTTGGAAGTCAGCGGCTCTGCTTCTTTGTATCTACTCGCAATATCAACCACAGTTAACGCATATTTATATGTCTTGCGGCCAAAAGTGTCATGCGGTAGAAATAACAAATCAGCTTGATGCACTCCATTTTTAACGGAAACATCAAACCTGGGTCTAATTATTTTCTTTGGTGCGGGTAAATAAATCTGCCACACAGCTTGTTTCTTTAAAAATTCTAAGGCCTGTTTCTTACTGACACCAGCCTCTTTTGCTAATTTGTTAACTGCTGTGTAACCTCTCCAAAATCCTTGTGGACTGTAATAAATCTTTTCCATTTTAAAATGGGTTAAGAAAATAAATATACTATATAAAATAATGGACACTGCACGATTTGATGAACTGCTTCAAGCGCGAGCGCAAAAATCAGAAAATAGCACAAAGAAATGGGCCGACTTGGAATTGAATAAAATATACGCTATTACGGAAACACACATAGTGAAAACTAAATATGGTCCATCCATGATATTAACATTATCAGACAACAGTGAGGTATGGGCGCCTGGTCATCTCAAAGATAAAATAGAGAAGGTAAGTGTAGAATCACCATATTATGTGCGACCACTTGGATTGAAACCAACTAAGAACAAACATAGCTATCATGAATATGACTTAGTCATTCCGAAAAGTGGAGAACTGAAAAAGAAAAAGCGTCACGCCAAGACAGCAAAAAAGAGTCACGCCAAGACAGTATCCGAGTCTGAGAGCGAGGCTGAAAGCGAGTTTGAGAGCGAGGCTGAGAGCGAACCTACCACCAACCATGTCTCTGAGAGCGAGTCTGAGGAAGATAGCGATTCTGAACCTGAAGTCTTGTTTAAACAAAAAAAGGAGGTGGCTGTTAAACGAAAAAAGTGAAATAACGAAGATGAGACCTGGCAAAGTAAACATACTTAGAGTTTAAAACTATTTTTTATAGTTTTAAACTATGAACTCAATTTGTACGCCACAAATCCAGTTGCAGCCATGCCCACCACAATAAACGTAATTTCTCTATTCTGTTGATCCGGAGATGGTGTATAAAAATCACTCAACTTGGGCTCCGCTTCCAAAAGCAAATGTTTGCCAGTTATGTAATAATACTGTTTCATAGCTTAGTCCACATCATCAAAAGTCTGCCCTGCATGATGCTCTTTTTGCAGTTGCTTGTTAATAAAATCTAATCTCTCTGTTCTTTTTTTATTCCACGCCGCTTGTGCTGCTTCCAATTGTTCTACGGCTTTGTCATGCCTTTGTCTTTCCTCATCTGAATGACTTCCCATTTTTGAAAAGAAATAATTTGAACCGCTAAATGCCAATGCGTTTGTTAATGCGCCACCGATCATCATTGCTACTGCGCTTGCCATTTTTTTTATATATTTTTTTTTATTTCATAATATCCGCAGGAATAATACCTTGCTTGATCAACATATCCTTTGTAGCCGTTGCTAACATTATATCCACAGACAGCATCATAACATCTGCCATATTTAAATCCACTTTAGGGGCTGGTCTTTTTAGTAGTTTTCTGCCAATCTCAGAATATCCTACAGTTAAAAGTGTTTCCAGTCCAGCGTGATACATCATATTTACAATTTGTTTTCCGTCAATACTTGCTGCCATTATTTTTAATATGAAGAAAAAATAAATAAAATCAAACGGGTCTTTTGGTGCAACATAAACAGGTTGCACAGCTACAGGTGGTGGTGCTACCGATTTCTTGTTATAAATATACAAACCCAACCCAGCAAAGCCTACTAATAAAATCGGTGGAATATAATTTTTGTATACATTTATTTTGATTTTTTCTGGTTCCTCTCTTGATACTTTTGTTATCTGTCCTGCATCTTGAAGCAAACGCTTTGCCTTCCTTGCTGCTGCTCCTTTTTTCCCAGCTTTTACTCGTTTTGGATTTTGTTGTTTAACAGATTGAGTATCAACTTCACTCTCTTGGTTCTCCACTTGGTTCTCCATCATTTTTATTATCGACATTTTTATTTTTATTAAAATCAATATGTCGAACAGTTGTCAGCATTGCTGTAAATGGTGCTAAGTACATTCCATACTTGTAATACAACTCACAACACGCACTTGTTAAAGCATGTTTAATAAATGTGTCTTCCTCCAAATCTTCTGTCAGTTTTGGTGGATTGGTTATATTAAAATATGTTGATACTCCCATCACATACAACTTAATAAAATATTTGCCTAAAGTCTTGGCCATGCTTGCCCCCAGTCTTGCTTCATATCTACAGTAAAGTTTATTAATTTCATCTGGGGGCATGCTATCTATAGTCGTGAGTTGTATGTCTTTACCCAAATATTGACGACTACCACCGCCAGCCACTATGGCTGATAATCTTTCTTTTTTTGTTTCTTGTTGATTTGATTCATCTGTGAAACGTTCCGTGGAATCTTCCAGCATGATACCTTGTAATAGTTCTTCCGCATTCATTTTTATAGTAGTCATTTTATTTTTTATTTTGAAATAAACATAAAATACGAAACAACCAGCTGCGATATTCACCACACAACTAGTAATGATTAGTATTGTTAATAGCATTGTTATTAACAATGCTAATTGTTTTTTACTAGCATTACTCATTTGCTGTTAGCATTACTCAATTGCTATTAGCATTGCTATTAGCATTACTCAATTGCTATTAGCATTACTCAATTGCTATTAGCATTGCTATTAGCATAACTCATTTGCTGTTAGCATTGCTATAAGCATTACTCAATTGCTATTAGCATTGCTATTAGCATTATTACTCAATTGCTATTAGCATTACTCAATTGCTATTAGCATTGCTATTAGCATTACTCAATTGCTATTAGCATTACTCAATTGCTATTAGCATTGCTATTAGCATTACTCAATTGCTATTAGCATTGCTGTTAGCATTACTCATTTGCTGTTAGCATTGCTATTAGCATTACTCAATTTTGAAAAATATTCCCCATCGAATGTCCCGTTAATGTGTTTAATTTCAAAGTCCTGGTAGGTGACGTCGCAGTCTGGAATCATCTTCAAAATTAGCGCTGTGGTAATGACACTTTTTATAAGTTTCTTTTCCTTGATGTCGCACTTTAATCCGAGCACGTATTTGTCTACGAGTCTAAATTTGTCCCTTTTTTTCACGTTCTTCCACAGCTTCATGGAGTCCTTTATATCTCGCTCCATTT
Source organism: Cyrtodaria siliqua (assembly GCA_037043455.1). Lineage (NCBI taxonomy): Eukaryota > Metazoa > Mollusca > Bivalvia > Adapedonta > Hiatellidae > Cyrtodaria > Cyrtodaria siliqua. Next base: position 159,230 of record JAWPHD010004501.1, on the reverse strand, counting down.
TAAAAAGTCGGTATTTTTTTCCTCTTGTGGCCACAATAACGCGTTGAGCCGATCTTTAGCCTCGTCCGTGTACGTTTCGGGAATGATAAAACTTTCTCCTTTGTCAGTGACCAGCATCGTTGGTCGGACGGTTGTCCAAAATTATACAACATTTTCCAAATCCCAGCAACTCTAGCCGCCTTTTTTTTTCCGCGTTTGTTTCGGCTTTGCTGCAATACAGAAAAAATGGATAAAATCTCATTTTTTAATCTAGTACTCTAAACTCTTAATTGGGAGTTCAAATAAATTAGCAACATGCTGTTAAAAATTATTCAACCCAATAACCAGTGGGTTGGTCAGTCCTCAAAATTAACTTGGAATATTTAGTCTTTGCTAAAGCTTTTCTTATTCTGGTTCGCTCTTCCAGCGTTGGAATAACATCATTTTCTCTCAAACAATTTTCATAACTATCTCTGTCCTTGGTGTAAAACATACACAACCATTTTGCTTGCTCCCGCAAATCTTTCAATACAGAATTATATCTCTGTGAAATGACCCACACTGATTGTTTGGCGTGACGACCGGAGAATGCCAACTCTGATAACATATCTTTTTTCTTTGTTAATTCTTTTGTGGCGGAGCAATCATCAATGATGTATAATGTAGGCTTGCCGGCATATTGTTTGAAAAATAAACGCAACAGTTCTTGTAGCATTTCTTTGTCGTTGCTCACGGGATTGACAATTATTATTTTTTTATCTCTCGGGTTTCTCACATCTCCTATCCAGGGCCTATTTTTATAAGCCTCGTTCCACTCTATGGTTGGACACAATATAATTATATGTTCAAAAACTCCAACATACTCTTGTTCAAGTATGTCAAGAACAAACTCTGTTTTACCGCAGCCTGTCTGACCGCAGATAATGGCACTGTGTGGATATTTAGGATATTTAGTATCGTACTTCCTTGAATCTTCCATCTTCGAAATTGATTTGCGCATCTTGTATTATATATTGATAAATATTTAAAGGTTGATCTGCATCTGCTTTTTTATTTATGAGTATCGATATGCCACCCCCACCGCCGCCCTCTATTTTTCTTCCACTGCCGTGTAATAAATTGTCATCACATGTTCTAAGGTCAAGCCACAAAGCATATGCTTTTGTTAGATAGGTCTCAAGAGAAACATGGGTAAAGTATAAGTCCCTCGCTACTACGTCTGTCTCTTTGTTTCATTTTGACGTTAAGGCAAAATATTTGTTGATTTCATCCCAATGCTGATATGCCCTCATGCCCTGACTATACAACTGATTTGGTACGCCTTCTATTGTCATTTCAACCTTTTCAATCATTGGGTTGTAAAAGGATTCCGTGTCTGTTCTTTCTGGGTCTTCAAACAGCAGTAGAATACCTTTCATGCTCCGTGCTGGTGTATTAATGTCGATATTTCAAAGGGTATCAGATATGTTTACTATTATTTTTCTAAGTTGCAAGATACGATCATACATAAATGACATCTTACCATTGGTTTGCTGTCTTATTTGTCTGGCTAATTCAACATCACTAACCTTATCAAATTCCAAGCAGATATTTTTTATTACATAAGATGCATCAGCATCACTGCTTTTGATAACTTTGTTATACTCGTTAAACGTTAATTCATATTCTAACCTATCACCAAGCCCCGCTTGATAAAATGGCATATGACTTTCTAACATTTCAAAGTCCAGTGGAATGCAAAATCTATTTCCATAAGCTGCTGCTACAGCTTCATCTCCGGTGTCTGAGGAAGCATCTCCCGCGCTAACTCTATGTTTTAGCATGTTTGCTTTACCTACACCTTGGTAAGCCATGTTTTGTCGTTCGCTAGGGCTTTTCCATAAATCTACATAACAATGATATATATCACTGCCATTTATTGACATGACTTCGTTGCCACTTATTCTGATTGTCATTTTTTTCACAATTGTTCTACCCAGATTCTGGTATAGAGTAGCGTTAGCGTCTGTTCTGCTTTTAAGTTCTATTTCAAAGGCAAGACGAGCAGTACATGGAACTATCACATCATTAGTACTTAGATTGGGAAATCTCACAAGCAGTATACCGGTTTCGTCTACCGTCGAAGGGTTGTTAGTAACAACTACACTTGTGCGGATGCCCTTGGCACCATGAGGTTCTCTTAGTTTTCTATGAGGATTGAGTTTACTTCCGTAAGCTGACATGTTTTTAAATATATATATATATTTTTTTTTTTTAATTAAAATAAAAATAAACAATGGCTGAGTTTGACAATCCTACGTTCGATCCAGATGCTTATGCAGATGAATTACTTGATGAAGAATTTATACAACCTGGCTTAGAATTCCAGAGACAAATTGTAAATGAAAATAATCATATTAATCAGCTTCAAGGGGAAGATAAAATAAAAGAACAGCTCACACAAAAAAAGTGGTTAGTAGATCAATTTTTTACTGAAGTTAATGCTGAGATCAGCGGAATTGATTATAAAGATGATTTCAGAGCGGCTGAGGATGAAAACGGTAGAACAATGTTATATGCAGTTCGGTTGGGAAAGGATGACGTCCCACTTACCTATTATAGGGGAAATAATCCAAACGAAGCAATCAAGTTTTATAAGTTGGACACTTTAGTTAAAAAATATGGTATTGACTTTGTGAAAAACACTTTAAAAATGTATGATTATTTAGTTCCACGTGAAAGACTTGCTCGGAGTAGGGCAGAATTAGCAGCCTTGGTAAAAACAAGAGATACCATCGCTGCAAAGAATATACCATTGCAAACTTTTTCAACAACTGAAGTTGTACAAAATACAGTAGATGCTGTAATTACAATTGAGAGTAATTTGAGTAATACAATAGATGAAACTTATTCTAAAACACAACCAGAAGATCTAACACTGCGAGAGATAAGAGGTTTAGATAAGAGATTGCAAAGCTTTCGTGGAGAACTTACTAATAATCTCTCAAAGCTCACTGAGCTTGATAAAGACATAGCAAAAGAAAAACAAAAATTAGAACAGGTGAGCACCCCCGGGCAGGAGGATGAGTTTCAACAAGAGCGCCTACGTGACAGAATAAAAAACTTAGAAGATGAAAAAAGTGCACGACTTGAAGCGGCGAGTGAAAACAAAGAAGCATTACGCAGTCAAATAAACAGGATAAAAGAAACTATAAATAAGGTGTTAAGAGAAGACACAACATTGGGTGAGAGAATCAAAACCTTGTTTAGGGAGCAAGGTATTACTATGGTTAGTATTTTGACTGCCTTTGGTATGATTATTGGGGTATTAGTTGAGGCCATTATTCCCACATCAAGTGCTGCTCCAACTCCAAAACCTGATTCATCAAGTGCCAAGGATTGGATAAAAAAACAACTAAGTAATCTTGGTAAACTTCTTGCTAACCTAGCTGGTAAAGCTTCAGCAGCTTTACCAGGAGTTATTGGTGCAATAGTATCATGGCTTTTATCTGCAACAGGTAATATTATTAATTGGCTTGCTAACAATATATGGGCTTTGCTTGCTGCCGCTGTTGGGTTGCTATATGTGGCAGCCAAAGAGTGGTTTAGTAAATCTCGTAGATAAGTAATGCAGCAAGACCTATTACTATAGTACCAACAATTATGGTTGTTTTGTTATCTTCGTGTTCAATCGCTATTTTTTGTATTTCTGGTGGGTTATGTTCCACAGTTTTATGTATTGATTTATCAGAATGTTCCGGTAAACATTTCTTTGTTGTGGTGCCTTGAAAAGGTTGAACACTTTTTGGTGGTATTGGTTTTACATTTACATCATTATTTAATCCTAATGCTTGTGCATTGGTTGCTTTACAATTTCATTATTGTAGTCTTGTATTGTTCCAATTCTTAATTCCATGTCACCCGGAGACATGTACAATCCACTTCCATAGACAAAATTTACTTTACTTCTTGCATATTTTAGGGTGGTTTCATATCTTGAAATTTGACTGGGCAAGTCGATGGGGCTGTTTATTGCGTCCTCTACATTTGCTAAAAATTGTTTCTGTGCATCAAATGCTGTTCCAGTTCCAAGTATATCTGTTTTTGTTTGGGATTGTGAGCCAAGGATTGCCCAGCAGTATGTTCTTATGCTGTCATTGATGCGTTCTACCCCAGCTCTTGTAAATCCTGCAGAATTATCTAGTATAAAAGTAGACCAGCTGTTGTCAGCCTCAGATCCTTGGGCAATGTAATCAATGTGATATGTTTTATCACTCTCATAAACTGTAAAACTCATCGTTTTGTTGTCGTATACAGTATTTTCCAAAGGATGATAACCAATATGTGTCCAGTAATTATAAATTGTTCCTAGACCATGATTATAACTTTGTTTCTGTCTCCAATCTGAATATAATTCAACGTTAAACTCCTTGCATATTCTCTCGTACGCGTTTCGGTTATATGTGTTATTAAACGCATTCCAATTTGAGTCTTGCGGCATTGCTACACTCATCTCAAATAATATTCTTCTAACTTGGTAATAGACATGAAATCGAAATAACGAACCCACCAAGGCATTAGCTTTTAGATGGTTGTTAAAATCAATACCACATCCAGTTGTCGCGCACCAAATGGCAAAATTCAACTGGTTCTGCCAAAATAACATCCAATCTGTTCCCCAGCGTTGGACTATAGCATCTGATTTGACGTATGGGAGTTTGTATTTTTCAAAGACATTGGGAAATGATGCTTTAAAGCCTTTACCGTTGGATGTAATGACTATGTTTTGATTGATTATATCTATCACTTTCTTGCTGAAAATACTTAAATAGTGAGCATCTGGGTTATATTTGAATTCTTTAGAAATCATTTTTTATTTATATATAAAAAATGTTTCATACCATTTCAAACATAGACAACTCTATTAACTTACAACAGTATGTTGATAATAGAAATGGAGATAAGCGCGTTGGATTAAAAAGTTTTACATACACTATTGGTTGGTTTAATGTTGATGGAGAAGTCATACAGACAAGAAACCCAGATAAAATAGAACATATACCAGGTGGACTCTATAACTTCGAAGAGTTGGCAAAACTTTTTAAATTGCTAAATGAAGATATTATCCTAACCATTTATACGCAAAGTGCTACAGCAAATTTAGATACGCCAATAGAGACACGAATGTCAACCCGTCTTTCAAATATGTTGGGATTCAAGGACAGAAGATGGATAAAAGGTGTTCGTGTGGGAGATTGCCCAATTGATTTAGCTCCTTATAAACAGCTCTATGTTCATCTGGAACAAATTAATACAAGTGGTAATTATTTCAATGGTGCACCAAGCACTGTTATAGGGGTTGTACCTGTAGTAAATAAGCAGTATGGAGATATTGTATATACACCTTATTTTTATCCTGAATATCACCGTCTTTCGGGAGGTACAATTTCTGAATTGACAATAGAAGTCAGAGATGAGCATGGAGACAAGATAGATAATCACGGCTTACCCATGAGTTGTGTTTTAGAAATTATTTAAAAAAATTTAAAAAAACGATGAGTATATTTGGACCTAAAAAGACTTAGAGGCTTTGATAAATGATGTTCAAAATTTATATAGGCGAGCTGTGCCTATTGTTAACCGAGTTGATACTCTTAAATATGGGAGTATAACACTCTGTGCGGAGGCTAAGGGTCCTATTACAATGAATAGAGTACTCTCATTTGGTAACGGTGGAGCAGAAACACATGTGGGGTATGTAATGACACGCCGTGGTCTGATTATGGGAATAGGTTTAGCAAGTGACAGATTAGTTGGTGACGTAACTGTCATAGTTTCTATCGATGGTGTTGAACAACCCAATTATGGTATATGGTTTCACACCACCCCACGCAAACACGATAATTTTGATAGTCCTTTAGAGATTGATGCTGGTTCTGTTGTCAACTTTGTATGCAAGGTTGCTAACGCTACCGCTGTAAATACGGTGGTGTCATTATTGATTGAATTAATTTAATTTTTTCTTATTAAAAATGAAGCAACCGACAGCACCATTATATCCGGAGTTGTCAGAGGACGTACAGAATTATAGATTACAAAAAAATTCAGAGATTGAACAAAAGTTCATTATAGAGCGAGACACACGCAAGTCTCTTTATAAAAAATATAAACGTGGTATTAATATCACGGATGGAATTGACACTACCTTAATATCTGCAGGTGTTATCATGGCTGGGATTGGATTTGCTGTTCCAGTTTTGTTACCTTTAGAAATAGCAGCAATACTATGTGGAGCTACAGGTGTTTGTATTAATTTCATCAGACGCAAGCTTAATGTAAAAGCTCAAAAACATCATAAAATAAAAACCTTGGCAGAGTCGAAGTTGAATAGTATAAAGCAGTTAATATCAAAAGCATTGAGTGATGCACAGATATCTGAGCAAGAGTTTAAGTTGATTTTGGATGAACTGGAGAGATACTATCATTTGAAAGAACAAAAGACACTTGAAATTAGCGAAGTTCAAAAAAAAGAACTAGTGGAGCAGGGAAGAAAGGAAGCAATGGCAACCTTACAAAACAGTCTAAAATGTGTGTGATAAATTGTTTTAGTAATGTGTATGAGTATGATCCACCACCTTTGTATTCAACATAGCCCACCGGTCATCTCACTATAACTACAATATGTATTTTGAACCATTATTAAATTGTAACATTTTCATGTTATAATTTATGCTGCAGCTGCTGTATGAGCCTCTATACCCTCTTCTAGTTCTTGTTCTATGTGTCTCTTAATTATTTCATCCGAGTAATCCTCACTCACCCCAAACATCATTTGGAGCTCCCACTCCTCATCGATGAAGGGTGACTCATTTTCATAGATCTGACGCATCTCATCTTTACACATCTTCTCAAATCGTAAGTCTGTTAGCATTAACCACAATTCATTATCAGGAGTGTCGTCAGTGCCCCACCATGATGAAAAGTCGGAAACGTCCATTCCCATTAAATATTTTCGGCGATCTTGAAAATAGTACATAGTCTCCTCTAAACACATACCATTTTTATAATCATTATAATCTACAATAGATCCTATTGTAAAGTTTTCATACTCATCTTTTATTAAATCATCCATATCCATCATATCATCCCATTCAATTAGATGTAAATCTTTCAATGTTATCTTATTCACTTTACAATTATTATCATATTCGATTTCTATACCCATATTTGTTTTATACTTTGATTTATTTTTTCTTAAACAAATTCAAAATTATTTTTCTCATTATGCGTAAGCAGCGAGGGCTTCTGGCCCACCGGTGACTTTGCTATAATGTGATTAAACCTGAATACATCTAAATCTTAAGCACTCAACATTATAATTATAATTTCCAATAAATTTATCCACTATTCTGACTAAAACTCTACAACCAGCACAAATTTTATTTTTTGCTCTTGTACCTTTTTTACATCTTGAGCATGGCAATACACGACAATCAGCACAAATTTTACTTTTTGCATATGTACCTTTTTTACATATTGAGCATGGCAATACATGACTTTTTAATAGATACTTATGCAAACTGCAATAATTAGAATCTTTTATAGTCTTATTTTTACATGGAGTGTGTAATCTAATTTTAAGAAATTTGCAAAACATTGTTTTCTTTTTGATAATTGATTTCCATTATTTCTTTGTATTATATATTTCCTTAATACATTATAGCGAGATGGTGGGTGACCCCTTCAATTCCCGGTGGGCCAGAAACCTCGCTGCATTGTTGAGCATCGTTCGTCTGGTAGACGACCATGTTATGGGTTTTTGGGTCAGAACCCCCCCGGCTATGTATTTTAGTCCATGGCGAAACCATGGCGGGCGACCATGGCAAAGCCATGGCGGGCGAAGCCATGGCGGGCGAAGCCAAGTCACCGGCATGCTGGTAAGACGATACGTTGAGCATCGTTAGTCTTTGTGTGGTAGGCGACCATAGCGAAGCCTTGGTGGGCATCGTTAGTCATTGTGTGGTAGGCGACCCTAGCGAAGCCATGGTGGGCGAAGTCATATATTTTGTCAACCTGGCGGGTAAAGCCAGTCCATGGATAGGTAGGTTATGGTGTTTTGACAGATATTGACCATGTTATGGGGTTTTGGTCTAGAATTTTAGTGATTTTAGTTCACAATTTTGATGATTTGATGTTTTTGATGCTTTTTTTTGACAAATATTGACCATGTTATGGTCAATTCTACAATTTTGATGATTTTATGTTTTTTTGATGAATTTTTGAATTTTTTTGACAAATATTGACCATGTTATGGTCAATTCTACAATTTTGATGATTTTTATGGTTTTTTGATGAATTTTTGAATTTTTTAGGTTTTTTTGATGAATTTTTGATTTTTTTATGAATTTGGTCGGGAAGCCTCATAATACAAATATATCCAGCACTGGGCCTCTATGACCTGTCCACAACATCACGCCCGGTACACCCACATTTTTGTCAGGAACTTTTGACTGGCCCTAAGTCAACTTGATAGTGACACAAACTGAAATATAAGGCAAAGTCTTTGAGAGAATGAAATAAAATAAAGCCTTAAATAAGTGACAGGTATCCAATTATAAGTAAGCAGCATCTGCAAATACACCAGTATACAAAACAACAGCCACTATAATGAAAACAACCCTGTACACAAACAAAATAAATGTGTAAAGTGGATCGCTAGACAAATAACACTGGACCTTTTATAACCCGTCTTATTAGCAGCAGCAGTCAGCAGCAGCAAGTTAAAAAATTGCTGAAATCCACAAAAACTGTTGAGGTATACTTATCAGAAATTTGTTAAGAGAACCTATTGCAGAAACACTGCAATTACTGTCAACAACCACAATTTCATCATCAGCCCTGGAGAGTGAATAATAGCAGCAGAAGTTAAATGTATAGGGCACAACGAGGACCATAACATCAATGGCCAACATAATGACTTGATTCAACATTAATTTTCATTAACAACATGGTGACAAACAAGTTATTTATATAAATTGGTTTCATAATAGTTTCATGATCAGCCCTGGAGAGTGAATAATAGCAGCAGAAGTTAAATGTATAGGGCACAACGACAACCATAACATCAATGGCCAACATAATGACTTGATTCAACATTAATTTTCATTAACAACATGGTGACAAACAAGTTATTTATATAAATTGTTTTCATAATAGTTTCATGATCAGCCCTGGAGAGTGAATAATAGCAGCAGCAATTAAATGTATAGGGCACAACGATGACCATAACATCAATGGCCAACATAATGGCTTGATTCAACATTAATTTTCATTAACAACATGGTGACAAACAGCTTATTTATATAAATAGTTTTCATAATAGTACTTAAAGAGCATTATCAGAAGCAAGTTATCATTGACATCCTCATAATGACACCAGAGTTGTATTTACTTATTTAGTGTTCTAATGTGTATAGCTCTACTGAATCAGTGATTAAAGGGTCACACAGCAATATATTTTCATTTTTATTTTTTATTCAAATTAGCCGCACAATTTATTAATCCAGTATCATTTGGACTTAGAAGTTGCTTGCATGTTTCTTATTATTATGCCATGTTTAAATACATAATTGATGCAATATAATCAACAGTTAGTAATATCAACTTTTTATTTATTTATTTTTATTTTTTATTTATTTATTTTTATTTTTAATAACCCAACTGACTTAAAGCCATAATTTATTAACCCGATTGAACTTAAAGCCATAATAAAGTAGAACACAAGTCCTGCTTCCGTAAGCGTTGCAACATCTGTTCCGTCAGCCACAACTTGCCATCCACCGTTAACCGTATCGCTTGCAGATTCCGACTACGACTCGCACTTCTTCTTCTGTAACAATGTGTAGCCAATCCACCATTTCAGACGCCAGTTGCTTAACGATCTTCTCACAAACTCTGGAGATACCACCAGCTCCTGCTGTCCTTATCTATTTTGCTGGTAGGTTCATCCAGTTCCTGCGTCCTGAGTCGTCATCGGCCCCCTGGACTGCTTTACGGCAAATATGGCTCTGTGACTGTAGTTTAGGCATACTGTATTTCTGAAATAAATTGCTAAAATATTGAACCCTTGCACACTACTTTAAATAAAACTTTTTATTTTCATGTGAACCCCATCAACTATTTGAACACTGTCATATTTAATCCAGTGTTCAATCCTTGCCTTGGCAATGCAATTTATCCCTGAGCAAGGGAATTAATCTGTGTTGCTTAGTACTGGTTCCACCCAGGAAGCCAATTTAAGTTGCATGAACAGGTTTCCCAGTCGATGTAAATTAATAATTTAAAGTAAAGTTAACAAAGAAAGAATTCTTCTTCTTCTCGGTCATATTTAATCCAGTGTTCAATCCTTGCCTTGGCCATGCAATTTATTTCTGAGCAAGGGACTTAATCCATGTTGCTTAGTACTGGTTCCGCCCAGGAAGCAATTTAAGTTGCAAGAACAGGTTTCCTAATCGATGTAAATTAATAATTTAAAGTAAAGTTAACAAAGAAAGAATTCTTCATCTTCTTTTTCTATGCACAAATGCATCCCTGGCACTTCTTCCCGGCAGCCTTTTCCCTGTGCCTTAGATGGTCCTTTACTCGTATACGGGCTCTTCGGCGGTCTTGCCGATTGTCGCTTAGGCATCTTGTATTACTGAAATAAACCGCTTAAATATAAACACCTCGCATTTACATTCCAAATGCCAAGAATGCCAAGATGTCAACACATAAATAGTGTTAAGCAAATTGCATTTGTCTTATTACTAATGGTTGATTAGAATCAATATCACGCTAATAATTTCCTAAACATACTATGGCATGAGAAAAACCAATGAAAACTTCACTTTTCATTTAATTACACTGAACTGGTTTTATAAATCAAGACTCAAATGCGTGAAATGGATACTTCAATATTGCTGGGTGTCACTTTAAAATATTTCAAACAAATTAATAACAAAAGCATGTACATTTCCTGCTTAATAGTACATTTCTGCTTGATACAGTAAAAACAAATACTTATATATCAAACCTCTCTTTAACCACTTAAATAAACGTCTCTTGATGTCTGTCAGTCGACAAAATAAGAAGAAACTCATTTGACAAAGGAACCGGGTTACTTTTTCACGCAATGCAAATGGAGTAATTACGGACAAGGGAGATAACTTCTATATGAATAGCATACATGACACTATAGAACTAAGGTCAACTAAATAGAAGTACCACAGCCTGGTTCGTTTCCCTTATTTTTAACAAGACACTGAATACTCTGTCTTCACGATCGTATTAAACATCAACCAACGAGATGTTGGCGCATCAACCAACGAGATGTTGGCTGAACAAAGACGCGAGACTGTTACAGATGACCTTCACCATGATTATTCAGTGCATATTTACCGACAGTTGTTCGTAGATTATAAACAATGGCCAGGTTATTGGTAAATACATAATAAATATACCCCCCGATAAGATAACGATTTAATGGTGGCATAGTTCCGCTCCAACGCCCTGTTCACGATTTCGCCATGACTTGTTGATTTCCCCACGATCACCAGTTGAACATGTTCATAATTTGAGTGAATAAATCTCTATTAAATCAAAACCATCGAACATTTACTACTGCACATTTACGATGAATAATATCCGAAAATGAGCCATCTCAATTACTACGTAATTTTTTTTCATAAACGAACACGACACATGCTAAAGTTTGCAATTTACATCTGATACCGCCTGCAGAAAATGGCCGCATCTTTAGAGACAGATAATTGGTGTAGCGTACGATTTACACACTCATTAATAAACCAAAAACAAATAAGCAGGATTGCAAAAATTGTTTATGAAAATTATCAATCCCACTTAAATAAAAGGATTTATGTCGATGAACGACAAATCCCAATACTTTATTATCTTTACATACCTTAAAATATACAATGGGTATCTACCTAGTTCTCCATAAATACCGGAATTACTAGTAGACGTTTTAACCCTTAACAAGTATTTACAAAATTTCAAATGTATTCTTTCGATCTCCTTTGACTTTGTAAAACCCCAAATTTCTGCTCCATAGCTTAATATAGAACCAACTTTAGCTAAACCTTAACTACACTCGCGACATGTTGACTACGGTTTAGCTAAACTTTAACTACACTCACGATAGGTTGACTACGGTTTATCTAAACATTAACTACACCAACGATATGGTGATTACGGTTTAGCTAAACCTTAAATACACTCACGCTATGGTGATTGCGGTTTAGTTATATCCTTAACTAAACTCACGATATGGTGATATCCTTAACTACACTTACGATAGGGTGATATCCTTAACTACACTCACGATATGGTGATATCCTTAACCATGTTAACTACACTCACGATATGGTGATATCCGTAACTACACTCACGATATGGTGATATCCTCAACTACACTCACGATATGGTGATATCCTTAACTACACTCACGATATGGTGATATCCTTAACTACACTTACGATATGGTGGTATCCTTAACCATGTTAACTACACTCACGATATGGTGATATCCGTAACTACACTCACGATATGGTGATATCCTTAAAAACGCTCACGATATGGTGATATCCGTAACTACACTCACGATATGGTGATATCCGTAACTACACTCACGATATGGTGATATCCTTAACTACACTCACGATATGGTGATTACAGTTAAATTATACCACGATGTTGTATCTCATGATCACCTAACTAAACCTTAACCGGATGACTAAACCATGTACAACCGTGTACTATATTAAAACATTTTACTTGACTCATACAAATAACTTAAAGATGGAACATGTTTCTGTGGTACATCTGTGTTTGCATTAGTTTCATGGTATATTTGAAGTTACGACACGGTATCAGCGAGGGTAATGGTAATTGAGTTCGTTTACATAAAATAATTAGTTCGTGTTCCTTTCCACACCCAACGGAGCAATTGGATCAGTCTATATATAAACTGGGACCTTGGTTTCTTGAGCCATTATCCTTTATCTATTCAGTAACCATAGGTTAGTTTAGTTATAGTATAATGTAAGTAGTATCCATCGACATTTGAACTTAGATCAAGTATGGTTGTTTTGTCAAAGCAGGCCCCAAAACAAACAACATGCGACGACAAGATGACCTCTAGGACATAAATAACACTTGACGGATACGTACATTTTCTGTACTTCCTTAGACGATGTTATTCTTTTAAATATCTGGCGACAGACAGGACGCTATAATTGCAATTGAAGATGATAGATATTTCCAAAATCATACGTTGTCCGTTGTTCAATAACGATATGCAAAACACGTTCTGCGTTGCATGCAGAATATGACTATCGATTTCCTAGTAAAATACAAATCCTGACTTGGTATTGGGATTGTTCTCGATAATTAGGTTTACGCTCTCGTGGTTCGCAGCTCGAAGGCCAGTCTTTCTAATTGTAACACGTTTTCATTGTCATTTGGGGTTGTACAGAAGATAATGTCATCAAAATTACATCTTCTTTGCCCGTATCGTGATTTTTATAATGGTTTTTATTGATAAAAAGGCATCATTCACACTGATACGCTGATATATACCTATTTATAGAAGCAATTTCAAATTCGGGATTAAGATGGATGAATAGCGTTATTATTTTAATATTACCTCGCTTCAAATGCTCTGAAAACAGTCGCTTAATATCATTCTGGCCAACTCGTTGATCATTCCAACGCGTATAAAAATCACAGATAAATTAGTACTTCGGTAATATCATAGGCCTTCATAATTTACAGCAAGAAAGAATATTTAATTTGACTAAATTTAATATTTTCTTAATCCAAGAAATTGTAAGCGTGCTAAATACCTAAACACAAAACATAAAACTTGCTTATATTCGAGCACTCTCTTAATATTTTAGTAAGGGGAAAAAGTGTTATATAAAAACCTAAATTCTAGACCTTCCCTTGATATATTTTAGTTAAGGAAGAAAACATAAAGTTCATATTTAAAAAAAAAAAAATATTGATGTATTTCTGTTATAATACAGTATATTAAGTTGCTTCAAATGAGTCGCGTAGATATTATTTACCATATATAGAGAAGGCTTTATAATTCTTTGCAGTATATCAACGTTAGTCAATTTGAAAAGCACATTTCGATGCCAGATATTCAACATTTGACTTGCGGACGTCATAACCAGAAGTGGGTTATGTTTCTTCTTATAAGTTAAAGTATTTTGCCACGCATTGATACATCTTGTCTTTTTTTTGAAATAACAGACTAGTTATTTGCCTCTGTATCTTTAAGGTCGTTTGAGATATGTATCATTTTCAAAGCACTATATTTCAATAAGAGTGTACTTTGTGCAATTAGAAAGTCGCAATCGTAAAAGTGATTAATTAAAATAAGTGTACTTTAAGTGCACATGGCTGTATTTTTAATCACCGTAGTTCGAACACACTCGATATAATAAATATCAAAAGTAGATATAAACGTAGAACAGGAAATGCAGCATTCAAGGACCACAGTCAAGCACAAACACGCACAGAAACAAACAACAACAACTTCAAAGATGAATAAAAGATGACATCACAAACATAAAAGGGTTGACACTAGGGCTACAGCCTTGGAACGGTCAGTGGCAAGAAAGGCCACTGGGATTTAAACAAGGTTCCAGGGTGCACCAAACATCACTCTTACCCTATTGCCATCCCAATAAACGGGACAGTGTAAATAAAGATATCCCTGCCAGGTTATATTCTCTAACAAACAAGGCTGCATTAGTAGGCAATATAGGTAAATATATAAATGATCATGTATATATAATATATAAAACAAAAAGTAGCACACAAGGACGACAGTCAACCACAAACGCACAAAGAAACAAAAAAACATCTATATATAAAGATGATTAAAAGGCAAGGCATGACATCACAAACACACAAGGGTTCACAATAGGGTTACCGGTCAGTGGCAACAAAATCCACAAAGTAAATACTCAGTGACTTGTTAGAAGCCATAGCAACATGAGAACAAACTTTTAATAGTACGACAAGACACGATTTAAATTTAAATTGAAAGAATTTCAACATGGACAAATGCCTACATTATTTGTCTTATACTTAAATATATCCGTGCTAGATTCGACTACATGATACCACTTATACCAATAACGTTATCAAAGCAAATATAAGAATGCAAACAACATATTAAGTCATTTAAATTACGGGGTTTAATACAGATATAAAACCAGGAAACCTTGTATAGAAACCAGGTTCTAGGATGCACCAAACCTCACTATTACCCTATTGTCATCCCAATACCTATTTTCATCCCAATAAAACGGGACAGTGTAAATAAAGATATCCCCGCCAGGTTATATTCTCAAACAAAGAATGCAGCATTAATAGGCAATATAACATAGAATGTGTATTTTTTATCATTTGTATTTAGTAAGGATGAGTTTCAACCTGAAGTCGTTTCACTGGGACAGCAGATTTCCAATCAGCAACTGTAACATTACGATTTATCACAAAACACTGTATTTAGTTTTGGAAGATATGAGTTTTCTTGTTTTTCTGTGTGAGCTTCCTTGGCTAATTCAGCTTTTGGCCTGACTGATGCAGAATACTGAAACTGTTCACGAAGTTCATTGAGTATGCCATCACATCAGAACCAGACCATGTCATGTTGGTTTTGCGATGACCTTTACTCCAGCTGCCGATATCACAGGTATATTACCGGTCGCATCTTTATACATTTACTGAAAACACTATGTCACACATAAACATTATTCTTTGAACGATCAATGTCTCTTACGCTGGCTAAAACTTACTTTGAACGAGTTGTTTGGAAATGACGACGAGCTCGCGTGTCGTCCTGCGCGAAAACAGCGAGTAAGCGAGTAATGATTCATCATACAAATACAAGAACCTTTTTATGGTATGCTTTCATATTCTTTATATCGATATTTAAAGTACTTTATCATTAATTCAGTATAAATATGTCTTATTGCATACGCATTTACAAGCTCTGTTTACTTTCAATGTAACAGGAAACGTCAATAGTCGCCCATATTGACGTGTAGTACAGTCATATTGGGTGTTTCTGTTTATGTCAAAGAAAGTAGGTCACGTGATGTAAACAATGTTGATTTCATTGTGAAATGTTTGAAATAAATGTTTTTGGTGAAAATTAAATGTTGCAACCTATGTTATTCTCTCTAAGTTAAAAATGTGTATGCAATAAAAAGGTTATTAGCTTTCTATTGGGATATATGCACTCGTTCTTTTGCGCATAAATATTGCGCGACTCTACGCAAAAGAACTCGTGCATATATCCCAATACAAACCTAATAACCTATAATTATTTTGTCTTACATTTTCAAATATTATTTTGTTTTCTAGTGAATAACATTTGTTATGCTTGTGGTGTCGCATACGTTGCTTCTATTGTTCCTGGTAATTGTTGTTTGTTATGTAGTATATTTTTGTTTGACAGTGTTCTGAAAATGTTACATTTTCTGATGGACTTACCAACTGTTTTTATTATTGTTATGCGTTTGCTAAACAATGTGGAAACAATACACACACATATATACCAATAGGATTAGAATAAACAAATATCGTAAACAACTAAAACAATCTGAAAAGTTTTCATTTTGTGTGGATGATTGTTTGGCGCGAACTGACCAAACGTATGCCGTTGAGCAGTGGAAGCCTATTAAAAACATTAAACGATATTCGTGTGGATTTTCTGACCATCCTAAATCGTCAGAACAAGATGTGTGAAACAATCCAAATATTTTTTTCAGAAATTGGAGTTTACAGACACCGAGAAAATCATTTAGTTTTTATTTTGACACCGTGTGGATTTCCGTTTCTTTATAGTTGAAAGTAGTAATATTGAGACCCCGCCAACGAGCAATATCATAGAATATTGCACGATTAGCTCATTGCGAAGTAAAGAGACACTGTGAACGTATACACTAATATTAAACAACAACACCGTGTGCAGTTAATACTTTAAGTACCCCAAATAAATGCAGAACGAACGCTGAACGAACGGAAAATGAACACAGAATGAACGCAGAACGAACGCAGAATGAACGTTACACGATCTATATTTTAAAAATGCATTTCGTTCGTTGCGTTCGTTTCGTTCGTTTTCAGCGTTTAGCGTTTTAAAAAAACGAACGATGAATACATTTTTTAAAACGCTAAACGCTGAAAACAAACGGAACGAACGAAACGAACGAAACGAAACGAACGCAAATGCATTTCGCTATTTCGGATAACTTTCAATATTATCCTTGTGAGTACATAATTGAAGTTTCGATTTAAACGAAGTGCGTTTTGCAGTATTTTAATATAAAGAAATACACCGTGTAAATGGTGTTTTTAAGCACGATTACACACTTTCATTTTTACGGTGATAGGAATAGGAAATGTATTTATTGTGTAGCACAAACTTTATATTATTTTATTATAAAACTGAAATAATGTTGGTAAAATCACACGGCATATTTTTATATAGTGTCAAGTATGTTAAATTCTTGATGAAAATAACAAAACCCCGGAAGAAAACAGAATAATCATCAATGTGCACCACCAAATAATGTCAACCAAAGGACACATTCTTCAATATGATCACAAACATTAGTCGCCGACTCGTGGTAAGAATTTCATGACTGGATATCATGAAAAGTTTAATCATCAGAAATGTTGCGATTGGTAAACGCTGAACGAACGAACAAATGCATTTTTTCCGTTTGTGCATTTAAACGCACACATTATATTGCGTTCATTCCGTGCATTTAAATGAACGCATAGTTTCTTTTATAAACGCTGAATGCATTCAAAAACGCAGATGATTTGCATTTTAAAAAATGCATCCATAAAAATGAAATGCAAACGGAATGCAAACGGAGCGCAATAGGAACGCAAACGAAATACAAACGGAATGCATTTTTTGGGTATTTAAAAGCAACTGGGTCTGTACAACTAAATAAAGTATTACATAATATGGTAGCGCATTATGCAAGCAAACAAAGCAGTGATATGAATACACAACATTATGCATTATTACATATTTATAATATGAACATATAGCCAGCAGTGATTACATTATTTCGTAATTTATAATATGAACATATTGAAATCTGACCTCGTGAGCCGAGACGGGATTGCCAAACTCATCAAATTATTCTGGGTGGGCGGGACGGGAAACAATTATGAATGCGACTGCAAGCGGTAGTGCTTCGAAGCTATCTGACCTCTGAGAGAACGGTCAGTGATTCCAGCCACTAATCAGGTGAGACACCCACGGTTTGCCATTTAAATCTGTTTTACATTCTGCAAAACATCACTTAAACAACAACACCGTGGGCAGTTAATACTTTATTACTACAACTAAATAAAGTATAACATAATATGGTATGCGCATTATGCAAGCAAACAAAGCAGTGATATGAATACACAACATTATGCATTATTACGTAATTTATAATATGAACATGTTGAAATCCAATCCATAGTAGGGTAGGAAGTGAAGTTATTAATATGAAATCAAATCAAATAATTTGAATGCACGGCGCACCTATTCTTAGCTGACTATATACATGTAACTACTCAATCGAAATATCAATAGCCTTCTCTAAAGCGGTGGAAGCGGAGCGAAATTTAAACCCCAAATCTGGTTGGAGATAATAAAAAACTGCTAAACTTTTCCCATCGCCAATGGCCTTGACAGCTTCCAGATGCACCCCGCAGGACAATAAATAACTGCAGCCTCCCCGCCTTAGAGAATGCGAATTATACTCTCTCGAGTTCACATTGGAAGGTAGGCATTGTTTCAATCTTGCCCTGAAATTGACCTGACTTAAACTAGTAAAATTACCATTTTGACTAAGTTCATTTGACTCCACGTGGGAGCCTGCCTTACCAATAAAATTTAAGAGCGCGGAAGTCGGACAGAGTGGGTTTGATCGCACAAATGGTAGAACGACCTGGAATATCCTGTCAGCATATTGAATAGTCTTAGATGACCGAATATTAATCACACACCCTTCGTGAGTAAATGTAATATCCTTGCACTTGATGCAATGCATATTTGACGAAACTTTTCCACCGCACACATTGCTTATCCTGAGTAGACTATAGAAGCACGTGAGACATGCCGCCCAAAAACAGACGTCAATACGCTCTTTCTGTAGCTTAAAATTCCCAATCTTGCGTTTCAAGCCCTTTAATATGCATTTGGAGAGAAAATTGTCGGCCAAAGGGTTTGTAAGACCGTGTTCGAGATGTAAGATGCGCACGATATTTAGATACTGTGTAACCGTACAGTACTTCTTAGTTCTATCTAGGAAAGCAATGTAACGACATAGATTCACAGTTGATAATGGTGTAGGATCACATCCAATAAGGTTACAAAAGTATACACCCGTAAGTGAGTTGAGTAGCATTTTTTGGTGCTCTCGGAAAATGTCAATGAGCGCAACTGGCTAACCTCAGTGTCCAACTGTCTTGCAAGTGTATCCATTTCCATATCTGGAATGACATTAAAAACATACTTTTCACCGACATGTGACTATTAAGAATTATACAGTTAGGTTTAGGTATTGGTCACTGAGAAAGCGTTGAAATTGACCATTCTCATGTAATCTTGAAATTGAATCTGCAACATAGTTTTCGTGTGATCTGACCACAGACGCAGAAATTGTAAAATTGAACTTTAGGCTGAGGTCACAGGGCTCTCTTAGCAGGTGAAGAGAGGTCAAATTAACACTTGTTCCATTGTTTACATTCCACATGGAACAAACATTATCAGTAACAATACTAACGTGTTTGTTTTCCCACACTGGGCCCCAACGTTTCGCGGCACTCACTATAATCGCCAACTCTTTAGTATTTATATGCTGAGACTGAATATGCGGCTCGTCCGAGTACCAATCTGTGTAAAGCCAATCGCCGTTGCAGAAAGCTCCGCCGGCAAGCGTACAACTGTCCGTGTAAGCATGGATTTCCTCCCGAAAATCCCATATTCGTTTGGTTCCGTTAGCGAGAATCAGTCTAGACGACCACCATACAAGATCGTCTGCGAGATTCATGACTAAGCACTTATGATTGTCTGCTTTTAATTGTGAGGGTTTATTGTAAAGCGGTCGTAAATAAAGCCGACCCCATGGAATCACGACTGCCGCCCACGCTAATTTACCAGTAAGACGTTCCAGCTCCTTCCGAGAAATTCTGTGTCTAGATAGAATTGTTTGAATATATTCCATGAATTTGTTTGCCTTGGATTGTTTGAGTGCAATTGTCCCGGCGGCGGTGTTCAGCTCTATTCCAAGAAAAACTAAACGTTGACAAGGGTTAACCTGTTTCATATAATTTATGCTAAATCCCAGTGAACGCAGCAGAGCCATTAACGTCCGATATGCAATTAAACATTCGCAATAAGATTGTCCAATAACCAATAACCAAGAAATCGTCAAGATATACAATTATACACGTGAATCCCTTTCGTTCCATCATTCTGCGCACGGCCTGCGTAATTCTATGGAAAATTTGAGGACTTTTCCGGGCCACAAATGGTAAACGATTGTCATACATGTATTTATTCTGCCATTTCAGATAGGTATATGCTTAATTAGATGTGGCAAGACCGACGGACCTGTATGCGTTTAAGAGGTCAATCTTAGCCATGTATGCATTCGACGAAAGCAAACTAATTGCCTCATTTATAGATTGATATCTAAAATGTTCAACCGATGCATTGTCATTAACACTGTTATCCTTAGGTCTAGACAAGTCATGAATTAAACGTATATCACCATTTTGTTTTGGAAATGATGAAAGGGCACTAACAACAATAGGTTTCGTGTCAGTAATTACATAGTTATCCTCCTTTATCTCCGCATTAATCCGTTTGTTCACTAAAACTTTATCACGAATGGTAGAAAATGAATTGTTTGTAAATGACTGATGGATATTGTTAATTTTGTCTTCGTCTATGATTGAAAATCCATGCTTAATTCCATTTAACAAAAAATCACTGTCCACATCGTCCACTAATTCTCTTTCCCAAACAGCAAGTTTGCGCTGAAGAGATGACGTCGGCATTGACGCCCCTATTGTCCCTTTTTTGGATCGATTTTATGGGTGAATTCATTGTGCTCTTTAGAATAGCACGACATGCAGACGTGAGAGTACCTACAATTCGTATAGTTACAACCATTTCTTCCGTTGAATTTTTCACAAATCGGTTGTCCTGTGTGAGGATCGAATTTATTTTTCCCACTGGATGATTTGGAAGCGCTCTTTGGACCTGTAACCGATTGACGTTCTGACCTGGAACTGATTGAAGTTCTATGGGAAGCTGGCGATTACGCAAATGCAGCTGCATCAAGTATGTGTCGTCAGTGTTCCATGGCCGGTTGTTTAATTTTTGAAGACGCCGAAATTCAGCATCGTCCTGGAGCACTGAATTCCAGGCAAACCCTTGTGCAAATGTCCCGATTTTCAGCAGATACTCTATATGTTGAATAACAGCTGGCTTGACATTCCTTCGGTGAGAATATGCTCCAGGAGTATTCGCATACTGCCTTCTAGGTACTGGGCAGGAGACACGCTGTCCAATCCTTCTCTCAGCCTCAGTTCAAAATCCCCCATGGTGACGTTTGGGGGATCTTGTTTTGACTTCAAAGTTAGATAGACACTTATCTGTTTAACTTTAGACGAACTTTCCGGCAACCAACTAAATAACTCATCAACAGAAGAAGTACACGTACCTTGTCCTTGAGGTTCTCGTGTTAATCAATGTATGTCGTCGGTTGAAAGTCCGCCAGCGACGGTAGGGTACGCTGACGACGCTGGTACTTTGCTCTGTCAGACAGAGGTAGCAATTGTCCCAACGGAAGTTTTTTTTAGCAAAGTGCTTTTTTGTATCACATCGTCCGTTAACAGTTTAAATTCATCGAATGATGTTATTCCATTTTGTTTTAAAATGTCACTTGACTGTTCAGAAAGCTTAAGTCCAATTAATATTTCTGTAAATTCCATTGTAATGAAAATAAAACAACATTTAAGCTAAACAATTATGAATGCGACTGCAAGCGGCAGTGCTTCGAAGCTATCTGACATCTGAGAGAACGGTCAGTGATTCCCGCCACTAATCAGGTGAGGCACCCACGGGTAGCCATTTAAATCTGTTTTACATTCTGCAAAACATCACTTAAGTACAGCACTGCTATTTTTTACGCATACTCGATGATGCATACACACCCACTGGAAATAATGACACCATACCCAAGTGACTTTCAAACAATGTATTGCAACATACGAGAGTCCCGTGCATACAAAAGGAAACTAACCAGACAGAATTATAAATAATTTACGAATATGTATCTATTTAAATTCTAACATAGTCATTTATGGTGATACCACTTTTTAATGTATGTAAGCAATTTTAATCATTTATATGTCCACATGTAACTAGGTTTAAGTTGAGGTAATACGTTTGAATGTAATCCCCTTTCCCACCCTTATGACCATCTCGCTCCTATTTGTTTTTGTGTTACGGGTGGGTGGGGTCTCAATGTGTTTGTTTTCAGTTTTCTTCTGAGGGTGAAAGAATTCACAAGTCCTCCCATCATGTTACAAGATACAAATGGATCGTGTTGTTTAAACAATTCTTTCATTTTCTCATGGCAGCCTTCACCCCTTCCTCTTCGATTACAAACGGACTTGAAATAAGTATACTATCTGAAGATTGGCGCAGCTATGTAATACGAAATACATTTAGATGTGGAATATTTACATAAATGTGTATGGATAAATATCCAAAATCAACGAGATATATTACATTTTTCTGAAACTCAAAAAGCTACAGGACTAATATTTTGCAAATGGTTCCCTCTACCAAAAAAGAGTATGATAATGGACAACTGGGTTGACACCGGGTGATGGTGTGACATGTTTACATAGTGTTATATAGGAACATCTCTAAGCAATACTTTTCTGTACAACTACAAAAGCTATATCTCTAATAGTTTGCATGTAGCATAGCTTATATTCTCTAACAAGCTCGTTTAAATAGTTATCGGAAAGTTAAGTTTAAGTATGCCGAGGTAACCTTTTGAAGAGTTATTTTGGAAACTATTTAAAAAAATCTCTGAACACACCAGATCTCTTTTCATCTGACCCACTTTTGTTACTATTGTACGTTTCTAAAATGGACAAAGGTCATCAGCATGATCAGGGGAGCAATTAAGGGCCATTTAGTTCCCTTGTTTATTTTCATTTATAGATTATCATCTTTGTGTTTTACTTATTTTGCCTTTTAATGCTGCGTAAATATTTAGTTGAAACAACCTGGCTGGGGATTTCCGTTTTTACATTTTCCCGTTTAATTGGGATGACAATAGGGTAATAGTGAGGTTTGGTGTATCATATAACCTGGTTTAAAACCCAAGTGGCCCTTTGACAAGACGATTCCCCTAGTGTTAAGTAGTTTATGTTTGTGGTGTCGCATACTGTACGTATATTTATCCTTGCAATTGTTGTTTGTTTTTATGATTGTTTTTGATTGAATGTGTTCTGTAATGCTACATTTCTTATTCGACTTTTATACTTACTTTTATAGATAGATAGATAGATAATTATAATGCAGCTATAGTGTAACGCGTAACTCGTAACTTGGCTAACGTCTCAAATTTGCGACCGTAAAACTTCCGATTTACCGCATCTGAAAAGTACGTGTTGTAACAAGCGACGTCATTGGATGACGTCAACAAAATGCCTTGCCAATGCATTTGAGTTTTCATAAAAAACAATTGTATATGTACGATTTTACTTTAAATTTCTGACATTTTAAATAAATTCTATACGAAGTTTAAAAATTGAAATTATTATTACAGAACTAAAGCAAATTGGTAGGCATAATATAAAAACCTACCATTTTTTGTATGCATTTGGACAAAAGGCAATATAAAGAAATATATGCCAAATGTATTAGAAGTGACGGAACAGAAGTCAGTCGTATCAAAGAGATTATGACAGAACAACCAAGATTGTTATAACGAACAGTATACATCGGACTGTACACTTGATTTTCAAAACAACTGTCAAACATGTAAAAAAATACAGAGGTAAGACTGAAAGAAATCGAGTATACCTAATTCGGCTGTTAAACTAAGAGGTATGCTGTTATACAATGTAAAATGCACGGAAATAGACAATCTTTGAATGAAAGACGTACTTTATTGAACTATGTTTTAGCAAATACCATAGTAGTTGACTGCATATCTATATTTCCGTTTTCCAGTTATCCAATTATGATGAACTTTTATGATTAATGCCATTTTTGTAAGAGACTTAAGAAACTTCAACAGAGCTGCTTACAATTATGTCTTATTAACAGAAGGCCATTTTTAGATATTGCAGATACTTTAAAGATGAGTGTTGGCGAAGATGGTTGCGGGTAATTTAAGAATTCTTATGTGAACAGGACTACACAACCTGACTTCTATGGTGACCTGATTTATCAATCGTAAGCTCCTTGGTCATGATCACTTTCTTTATTAAACGTGTTAAAAACATTCATCAAACGAGGTTATGACCCTATCAATTTGCAAAACATAGTGTGTTTAGTGGTTGATCCATTTACAATTCGCCACTATAGTGTCCTCTTTGATTGTGCAATGACCGGACATATTGTGGACCAATACGTGGTCGGAGTATTATCTTTCATACCCCATCCAACCCCTTCCCCTAGAAGCGAAAACGGGGTTGGCTGGGGGTATGAACTAAAATCTTAATTTCGGTTTAAAAATGTTTGCATATTGGAAATTCAAATAATTTAATAGGTAATTTTAAACCGGTTATCGCATTACATCATTAAACAATATTTTTAAACATGTTTTATTGTCGAAATATCCGTTATAAAACAGTGCTAATATAAACTTTCCCATCGCTTAATGTAATTAAGGTGGGACCACGTAATGCCCTATGATAACATCTAGTTAAATCCTGAAAGGACTGTAACGTTTGCTATTTGTCTTTCATCTTTAATCTTGTCTGGTCGTACGTTTGATTGTGTATTCTCTTGTTGTTCCGGCTTCTGTCACTTTTTTTGTGGCTTTCTAGGCTTTTGTTTTTATATTCATATAAATATGATCGCGAAGTTGATTGTGCGATGGCCGCACAGATTATGGGTCATAGAATGACGTCTACCTAATCCTGAAAGGACGGTAACTCTTGATGTTGGTCTTCAATATTGTCTTGTCGTACCATTAATGGTTTGTTCTCTAATTTCGCTGGCTTCTGTCAATCAACTGAGTACTTGCTTTGTGTCTTTCTAGTTTGCTATATTCATATAATTATACGTGATACTTATATTGGCTATTATTGCTGCCTAGTTTGTTAGAGAATATAGCCTGGCGGGGATTTCTTTAATTACACTGTCCTTTATTTACACTGTCCGGTTTTATTGGGATGACAATAGGATAGCGAGGTTTGGTGCACCCTAGAACCTAGTATAAAATCACAGCGTTTTTTATGCCACTGACTGTCCCAAGGTGATAACCCTATTGTCAAGCCGTTTGTGCTTGTGATGTCATATGTCCTGCTTCTTATTAACAGCGTAAATGTGGTTTGTTCAAGTGCTTGGATTTCGTTGACTGTGTTCTGTGAAAACGGCATTTCCTGTTCGATTTTTATTTATAATTTCTTGTGTTATCATGCTTATTTAGGCTGCCTTGTTTGGTTTTAAGATATAGCCTGATGGGGATTTATTTATTTATTTAATTAATTAATTTATTTATTGGGATGACACTAGGGTAAGAGTGAGATTTGGTGCTCTTTAGATCCTGTCCGTTCCAACCGGTTTCACTATTGTCAATGCGGTATTATTATTGTCAATGCGGTATCACTATTGTCAATGCGGTATCACTATTGTCAATGCGGTTTCACTATTGTCAACGGGTATCACTATTGTCAATGCGGTATCACTATTGTCAATTGCGGTATCGCTTTTGTCAATACTGTATCGCTATTTTCAACGCGGTATCACTATTGTCAGTGCGGTTTCACTATTGTCAATGCGGTATCACTATTTTCAATGCGGTATTACTATTGTCAATACGGTATCACTATTGTCAATGCGGTATCACTATTGTCAATAAATTTATGTTTTCGGTGTCGCATACTTCGTATTTGTCATTTATTAATGGTCGTTTGTTCTGTATGCGTGTTTTTGTTTATACCGAATTCTGATGTTTCTTGTTATTTACAGCGATTGATGAATGCTGTCTAACCTTTTTGCATTTTGCAACAACTGGCAACTATTTAGAGTACGGCTTGAAATAATATTCTTTTCTTCCATAATATGAAGTAATAATTGTTATCTTTTTATTTCACAACTCAGTTTCAATCTTGCAGATTAAGTGTTTAAGCAATAATTAAAGGATACCATTACGTGGTCCGAGTATTAACTGGCATACCCCATCCAACCCCTTCTCCAAGAAGGGAAAACGGGGTTGGCTAGGGTATGAAATAAAACTTTGATTTCGGCTTGAAAAGTTTGCATATTTTAAACCATTTAATAGGTAATTTTAAACAGGTTATCGCACTTGTTCAGTAAAAAATGTTTTTAAACGTGCATTAATGTCGAAATATTGTTATAACATCCTGCTAATATAAGATTTCCCATCGCCTAATGGAATTACGGCGGTACCACGAAATGTGGCAATTAATGTTTTTGCGGTAAATTAATTGATGGGTGTGTACTGTTTCTAGCTTCAAGTTGGCTTTTCAATTTATATTTATGACCTCATCAAATTCAAACTTTGACAGACTGACACATTATTACAACATAGCTCGCACTAGTTGATTACAAAACCGGATAATATCAAGTTTTAAAAGAGAAATAAAAGCATCAGTGTCATTTTTTTTCTGCGTTTTTGTATAATTTTGTATGTATCTACATATCCATGCCAAAACGTACACATGACATGCCAACTTTCATTATGAAAGTGTATGAATCGTGCGCTTGTTACTAGAATTGTTGCAGTTAACTATCCATGAATTGCCAATAAATCTATTTTTTGTGATAGATTACGATTTGCTTGGAGGTGAGCGAAAACCGCATTTAATCTAATATCATAGCTGTAATACTGTAGCAGATATACTTGAATATCATTATATCACATAAGCTTTTCAGCTGTTCTATGAATGTAATTAGTATTGCAGATCTTCTCTAATAACTACGACACAAATTTCTTTGCATTTTACAACATATTGACGTTTCTCATTGCAGATCCTGATGACGTCTATGTAAATCTTGAGAAGACGGTAACGTTTGATGTTTGTCTTCAACTTTGTCTTGTTGTGTCTTTAATGGGTTTATTTTTGTTACTCTGGTTTCTGTCATTGAGTTCTTGGCTTTCTATCCATGGTATTTTCTTATATTCATATCATTATATTGCCTATTAATGATGCCTAGTTAGAGGAGATATAACGGCGGGGATTTCTTTATTTACAGAGTTGGGGCATCCGTGGCCGAGTGGTTAGTGTCTCTGACTTGAAATCACTTGCCCCTCACCTCTGTGGGTTCGATCCCTCAGGGGCCTAGGCATCTTTATGTGAGGAAGCTCCAGATGACATTCGCAACGTCGGTGGTTCTACCCAGGTCTCCGCTCAGGCACAACAATTGCCCGGAGTGGCACCTAGGATCTTCCTTCACCAATGGAAGCTGGAAAGTCGCCATATGACCTTAACTGTTGGTGCGAGTAGAAGCTCCAATTCAATCATTTGCAGAGTACCATTTAATTAGGACAACAGATGGATAATAGTGAGGTTTGGTGCACTCTAGAACCTGGTTTAAACCCCAGCTGACTGTTTTGCAACTGACCATTGACCCTTCCAATGCGGTAACCTTATTATCAACTCGTTTATGTTTGTGATTCCATTTACTTTGCCATGGGAGAAAAAATAGTCAAACAGCATTCGAAGACTAAAAGGAGAATTAGGTATAAAAATCGAACAGGAAAAGTATCATTCAAGGACGACAGTCAACAGTCAAACATACACAGAAACAAACAACAACTATAAAGATGAATAAAATGCGAGATAGGATATCACAAACAAAAAAAGGTTGACAATAGGGAACGGTCAGTGGCAATAAGGAACCATTATGAGGTTAACAATGTAAGATTGGGAAATTTCTCCCGATAGCTCAGAATTGCAACCAGGGACACGACTCTGAACAGATGCAACATTTTTAACTACATACTATACTGAATAAAATGCATGTTAATTCCATAGACGAGATAGGAAGCCGTGTACGTTTGGGGTCATTGATAAAGTGGCCTATATATTACAATTAATAATACCACAAAGTCATTTGTAAACGAAGTCGGTGATAAAAATAAAGCAAGTATGTTTGGAAAACAAATCGTTCTCATTTCAATGAAAAAGGAGATACTTTAAACGTTTGTATATTAAAATTGGTTGATTTTTTTTCGAAAACGGTATTACATAGACCGGATACATCGTTTTAGCGCACCACGCGGAAATTACTGTATGTTTCAAGACGCTATTTTATTGAACGCAGTATCTCAGTCCGACGATTTGTCTAGATTTTTGAGACGCTTTTGATGTTTGTATTTGAAACAAGCGTAGCAGATGGTCGAGACTATTGCTCTGTAGGAAAACATCCGAATCATTCCGAATAACCCTTTGTTTGCGC
The DNA here is from genome assembly GCA_037043455.1 of Cyrtodaria siliqua. Taxonomy (NCBI): domain Eukaryota; kingdom Metazoa; phylum Mollusca; class Bivalvia; order Adapedonta; family Hiatellidae; genus Cyrtodaria; species Cyrtodaria siliqua. The sequence continues at coordinate 130,489 of JAWPHD010004501.1, read as the reverse complement.
CGTAGCCTGGTTCTGCTAGACCAGAGCAGTTTTTGACGTTATTTGCGGCGCGATCCGTACAGTGTAAAAGAAAATAATATTTTTTTGTTATTTGATGCAATGGCTAAATAGAAGGGAAATAAAGGAAAATAAAAACTTATTGTTTGTTTCTAATCATATATGTATTATTAATTAAGTGGACTTTTGAAATCTACTTGCCCACTTTTAATTTTCTTGGAGCACTGTTTTGGCGACTACTCCTCTGAAACTACTTGACAGATTTTTCATAAAACTTCACAGGAATGTTGCTCTTGATGTCTAGTAATACATGTCAACCGGATTTTTAAAATGGCCGCCATGGGAAAAAATACACTTTAAAAATACAATTTCTTGCCGGCCACTTCCCAAAAACCATAAATGTTAGTGATTTGGAACCTTAAACCAAAATGACGGGCATGCCATGTAGTTCGTCCTAACTAAATTTAGATGTGAGACATGGCAGCCAGCGCCCATCTTTGTTTATATAGGAACAAGTTGTGGCGACTACTCCTCTGAAACAACTTCATGGATTTCCATGAAACCTTACAAAAATGTTGTTTGTGCTGTCCTGTTGGTCCTAGCAAAAATCAACAATCCGGCCGGAAATTCAAGATGGCTGTCACCACTTCAAATGGATTTTAGACAATAACGTTTATGGCGACTACTTTTCAAAAACCATAAGTAATATTGCTTTGGAACCTTTACTAAAATGACTGGCATGACCTGTAGTTGGTCCTACACAAAATTCATTTCCTTATCTAGCATTTCTAAAAGCTTCTTACAATTGTATCAGTGTTCATATGTTTAATCTTTGTCCCTAAAAATTCGTGCTAAACGTATTTTGTTTAGATAAAATGTGTAGTTTATTAAAACATATAGCTGTACTTTATGAACTCTGGGTACTGCCGTTTAACAAAGACAAATGTACCTAATTGAAAGTTCTTGTATTGAAAATGTCAAAATTCTTATTAACTACACAATATACATTGTTGTGACCGCAAAAACTGCCACGAAAAAATTCACTTTATGAACCCTGGGTACAGCAGTTCACAAAGACAAATGTACCTGAAAGTTCTTGTATGGAAAATGTCAACATTCTTATTAACTACACAATAAGTCATTGCTGTGGCCGCAAAAAGCTGCAGCCACCATGAGGAAATCCCGAATGTGGAGTGCTGTAATCCCTATTGAAGCCGTGACGAAAGAACTGAAAGACCAGACTGAAACCCTTGAAGTCTCAGTGTTCTGAAAATATAAACATAAAGCCAAATACACTGTTTTTAATAACAGGAGAGGGTGGGTGGGTGGGTTTATGTTGCGAATACTGATAAAATTATTTTTTATACCGTAAACCATCGATCACCCTTCCCTATGAAATTTTCAGAAAAAAAGAGGAAGTTATAAACACGCTACCAGTGTCATGTTATAAATTGCACCGGCAGAATGTTGTACAATAAATGGTATATGGCCACTTAAATAACAGTAATTTGTCCTTTGAAGCACAAATTCCATTATTAAAAGAAATATAAAAAGATCGGACAGGGAAAGTAGCATTCAAGGAGGACAGTCAACCACAAAACACAGAAACAAACACGCACACAGACAAACAAGAAGGCAAAAGCAATAATAAATGCAAACGACATCACAAACACAAAAGGGTTGACAATATGGCTACGCCTTGGAACGGTCAGTGGCAAAGTAGGCCACTGGGGGTTTAAACCGGTTCTAGGATGCATCAAACCTCACACTTACCCTACTGTTATCCCATTAAAACAGGACAGTGTAAATAAAGAAATCCCCGCCATGATCTAATCTCTAACCAACAAGGCAGCATCAATAGGCAATATAAGTAAAACACAAATATGCTGGTGTAAATATAATACAAAAAAACAATAGCCTAGAAAGCCACAATGAAGGTACTCAATGACTTGGCAGAAGCCAGAGCAGTAAGAGAATAAACCATTAAGGGCACGACAAGAAAGATCATGGACAAACATCAAACGTCACCGTAAGATGGCTTTAGAACAATAAAAGGCCGATGTTTACAGTTTATGTTTATTTGAATATATTGGCCACGGATTCAACAAAATAAGAAGTAAGATACAATATGTAGTTAATTAAAACATATATAGATGTACTTTATGAACCCTGGGTACAGCAGTTCACAAAGACAAATGTACCTAATTGAAAGTTCTTGTATTGAAAATGTCAACTTTCTTATTAACTACACAATAAGTCACTGCTGTTTTGTGCGAAAAACTGCCACATGTTACTCAGTTTGCGAAAAACATATCATTGCGTGACACCGCCACACATGAGGGAAGCGAAATACAGCTTAGAAACTAGACTAAAAAATAACATGGTTAAAATGAAGATATACAAATACGTTGCTTAGCCAACATAAACATATGTAAACATAAAAACAAAACAGAAACGACCTCAAATAGAGGAATTGGCTGAGGCAATTGTCTCGTCAAAATAAAAAACGCCTCAAATAGAGACTGTCCAGAGTTACCGGTGTTTGCATATAATATCTGCCAGGGCAATTTTTTAACAAGTACGTTATTTATTAAAAATACGTTATATTGAGTTATCTTATAAAAAGGTTATTTTACATGACGACTATTCAGTATTGCTTCTTTGCCCGTTGGAAAAATTACACGATTTAGAACAAAATTTAAAATTAATGCATTAAGAGGTAAACCTACTACACCATACGCCATACCGTACTCCATATAATGGCGTGTAACAAAGACAAAGAGAGGACCGCAAACGTTACACTCTGTTTTAATCCTAATTAATTACAATCCTCTGCAACAATTACTACGTTACAAAATGACTACTAACATACAAACCAATTTATATCAGACTTAACAGTACGTTTTATGTTGCGAATACTGATAAAATTATTTTTTTGTACCGTATAAACCATCGATTACCTTTCCCTATGATTTTTAAAAAAAATAATACGAAGTTATAAAGACGCTGCCGGTGTCAGGTTATAAATTGTACCGGCAGAATGTTATACAATAAATGGTATATGGCCACTTAAATAACAGTAGTGTGTCCTTTAAAGCACACATTCCGGTATATTTACCTCTCTGTATTAACTAAAACGACATCATGGCATACTAATTAAATAGTACTTTTGCATCTTTCGTCTATGATTACAATATCATAATGAAGAGGTTTTATTTATCCTAGATACTGTATCAACGTCATCAATTTATTCCAGCTCTGAAGTGTTTGATTTCTGGTGTTATTTTCTCCCCGATTGTCAAATATGTTAGAATATGGAGTTGTATTGTGCGAAGTTTCTAAATACTTTTGAATGATGTATGTAACAAACAACACTCTGAGGACCTTCCCTAAAAGTATCATTGTTCACGGCCTTAGCCTTAAGGCATCTAATCCGATTTATATGTTATATCACCCCCTGTGGCATTAGAGATTTTCTTTTGGTCCATGTTTTGCCGTATTTTGTATGAATACCGTCATAATGTTTCCTAAACTGTCTTGAAGTCTGACAACACTATAACTATTATTGTTCCCGAGGGATCGACACAGTCATGGCAATCTTGAATTCATTAAAACTGCCGGCGTCCCTTTAGTTTTTAGAGATAAATTGCATATTTGCAAATTAGTATTAATATTTATTTGAATAGTTCAAAGCAAATTGATATGTGTGTGGTATTATATGTAGATGATATTGCACCAATAAAATAAGTATACTCGACGACTTTAAAAACGCTTCACCTAAAATAAACAAAGATTATACCGTAGTTTAATATATTTTTTCAAATCCGTTGCGAGTACTAATTTCATGCTCACTTCATTCATTACAATAACTGCCGTTCATGACTGTTATATTTGATGAAGTGAAGTTTAATTTTTTCTCATTTTCAGTGAGGCGTTTATAAATCCTCCAGTATATTTAAGCCTATAAGGCATATGAAGAAAACTTAAAACGACCAAACGTTATTACATTTTATTAATTATTTGCAGGCAGGTTTAAAGTCAAAATGATATTGCATTATTAATTAATACTTCAAAGTGTCGCTATTAGCCTGTTATCTAACATGGTTTATGAAAATACTCAATGCTGATTGGCTACTGAGGATTTTTTTAAAAAGCTATAAAGACCTCTGACGTCACGTCCTTCAACCGTTACAACGTCATTTTAAACGATTTTAAACGTCGAAAAACATCCAAAACAACGATTACGTTATTTTAAGGCAACGTTACGTTCAAACAACAAATTGAACTTGTTTGAAACACGATAAAGCTGCATATTTTCTTCCTTTGGTGCTGAGAGAAGGACGTACAATGTAAGTTGTGAGAATGTGTTTGTATTATGTTCAATCTCTCGGAAATGTGTGTTTACAATTCATAAAATTCCATGTCATTGTAAGAGATCCCAACCTGGTGGTTGGGACTTGAAACATATCGAAACCGCGGGCCTACGACCCTTGGTATCGATGGTCTTCAAGTCCCGCTCACCGGGTATTGATATGGGACAATATAAACCCGCTGGAAATATTTTAGTTATTAAATCAATACCGCAAGGTTGCTGTATGTTCCTTAAATTCCTCTTAACCTCTTGCTGCAGATCGACTGCACATTTATTTAGTGATTTTCTGTTGGACACGTGTTAATTCATATATTTCACGAAAACTTCTTACTGAGACATTTCTTGCAGAAGCGCATTAGTCTGCCAATTATTTACTTGCGAATGGTTCCAGACAAATTTTTAGGATTATATATTTATGTTTTGTTCTCGAAATACATTATTGTTTCAGAGAAATAGCCAAATGTCGTTCCCAAAAGGAGGTAGAACTCCCCTAATATGGAAACTGAAAATTTAATCTTAAATGGAATTGAAATCGAGAACATAATACATAGTTCCGTTAGTTATTGTCTGCATAAGGTATAAACTGAAGCGAAAAAGAAACCCAACTCGGGAAATGCTGCTGTTATTCAAACACATTTTGTTGGAATGCGTAGACTTTGCGTCAAAGGTACTACAATGTTAATACTATGAAATAGTTATTTGATACTATAGATTTTAGTCTTGTTTTAGATTTCCTGAAAGAAATCAGGCTATATAAATCATTATAATATGTTCTTATATATATTAACTTGTTTATAAACCCGTTGACGGCATTTGTTGATTTACATAAAATTATATAGTTTATATTACCACTATATCATCCCTTATTTGTAAATAGTTTTATCTTTATATATTTACATTATTTTTAATTACTACTTTATTTCTTCATCTTTCATCAGTTTTTGCGTACACTATGACCTATTTATGTGTCGACGTGCCGTAAAATACTATTCGTTCATTCGAATGGTACATGGCTAAGTAAGACTTTTCCTTTCGAAAAAAATGACTAAAACAAAACGTAACACAGCAAATAGTATTCCTACAAAGTTTCATTATTGACAGAGTACAAGCATGTGTGCAAACTTAGGATGCAAAATTTTCAAACTCTTTACGTTAAACACAGTACTGAAATGGCTCAATTTTTCAAAGAGGAGCTTCAACATTTATGAATTTCTTGTTACAGTGTACTGTGATTACAACGTCTACAACATCACAGTTGTGTCCTTTCTCTAAATAACTGCAACTTCGTTTTTTACAAAATATCTTGGGATTTCTTTGGAATAATATGTGGAATTAAGTTTGCAGTAAATACAATATAATTTAATGTATAACTAACATTCCCGAGTTGCGTTTCTTTTTCGCTTTAGTATATTATTTTGGTCACAACTATTCCGAATTCCAGCCTTATATGACACAAGCTGTTTAAAAGGCGGTAAAACACTACTGGTTCTTTTCATATGCTTTCAACCTTAGCCCCTTTCTGATGGAATCAGATATTAATTTAAGGCCTAACCGTCTAATATGTCGTAGTATACAGTTTTTATAATGATCAGATTACGTAAACTTTTTATTACTGTACTGTATGACAGAAATATGGGATATTTTGAGATCATGTGATCTTTTCAAATTAGACTAAATTCTCATTACGCGGTCCCGCCTTAATTTCATTAAACGATGGGAAAGCTTATAGTGGCAGGGCCTTATGATGGATATTTCGACAATAAAACACGTTTAAAAACATTTCTTACTGAAAAAATGCAATAACCTGCTTAAAATTACCTATTATATATTTTAATTTTACAATATGCAAACTTTTTAAGCCAAAACTAAGGTTTTATTTCATTTTCATTTGCGCTTCTTAGAGAAGGGGTTGTATGGGGTATGAAAGTTAATACTCAAACCACGTATTATTGAAGTTTGAGAGTTATGATTGTTATGTAGATACTAAAGTCGAACAATAAAGGTAGCGTTCGCAGAACGCAGTCTACCAAAACACGCATTTAATTACATGAATCATTTATTTAATTCTCAAAAGTGAAAAACGCAAAATCTTAAACAAGTTGACAACATTGGTGCAGTGATACTGCCTTTGAACTGTCATTGATAAAAAGACCGCTGAGGTTTAAACCATGCTCTAAGGTGCTCTAAACCCTATGCTTACCCTCTTGTCATCTCAGTAAAACTTGACTGGGTAAATTAAGTAATTCATTCCATGCTATTTCCGCAAAGAAACTAAACAACATTATTAGGCGATATAAGAAAACACAAAGATAATCATGTATATAATGACTATAATCATAAATGTAGGTATACAATTCGGACAGGAAATTCACAGAATTCACAGAACACCACAAACGTAGTATGTTGACAATAGGGGTAACGCCTTGGAACGGTCAGTGGCAGAAAGACCGCAGGGAGTAGGGTTTCTATGATACACCAAACCTCACTCTTATAATGTTGCCCCTAAATCCCGCCAGGCTATATACTCTATTAAACTCGACACTATTAATAGGCATTATAAGGAAAGAAGTTCATGCATATATAAATATAAAAGAGTATGATAATGGACCTTTGGAAACGGCCGAACACGACACATACAAAATATTGCAGTCTCGGTTTGATTGAGACTGTAGTAAAATATGCTAGCTACCGCTCACGCCCTCTAGCCCCGAGTTGAGCAGAACTCAATATTCATAAAATGATTAGTACATAATTTTAACCATCCTGAAGATGGCAAGCATATGGCGGTGGGCATAGAGTTTTTCCTCCCCCATGTCCAGCGACGTATGGTCCCAGTATCTAACAAAATACTATGCCCCGAAGAGCGAAATATCCAAAATGGAATTTAGTTGGGAGCAACGGTTATGAAGCCTGCATATCACAAGTAGCAGCCAAAAGACTAAATTAAAAAGCAGACAACATATCCTATGAGTGGTTAAAACAGCCGCCGGTTTTTTTTTGCCGCGCCGGTTTTTGGCAAAAACAGCAAGTAATTCCGAATGAGCTAGGGCGCTTTCGACTATATCATATGAAAGCACATATCAAATGATTGTAAAATTATATTCTATTTCATTGGTGACACTTTAATTTTTCCGAGAAATTTGACGCGAAGTTGACCTTTCCCATGGGAAAAGCCTATTTTCCCATGGGAAAAGCTTTATTCCCATGGGAAAGGGTCTTTCCCATGGGACAATATATTCCCATGGGAAATGACTTGGGCAGTTTTCCCATGGGAAAAACAGAAAGTATTTATCTTGCAATATAATGTCAAAATAGTATGCGGCTTTCATATTTAGGGTCTATGATGAAGTTTTACAGCGATACGAGCACTTTGATATTTTCCCATGGGAATATTTTCCCAATATTGTAATTTGGGAAAATTTTCCCATGGGAAAATGAGTTATTTCTTAATAGCTAAAACAACACTTCAAAGCTTGGAAACATCTTCCATTGCAGTGTTGACAATTAAATATGCCATTATGTTTATAATTTAATGAAATAAAATCTTTCCCAAAATAAAATGGGAAAATTCTCCCAAATTGTTTTTGGGAAAATTTACCCAAATGTTATTGGGAAAATTTTCCCAAATTGTTTTGGGAAAATTCTCCCATTTTTTGACTGGGAAAATTCTCTAAATAATTTTAAAGGAAATGAAAAAGAAAACAAATCTTCCAAATAAGTACAAGTCATAATATCAAACCAAAACAAGAGGCTCAAGAGGGCCTGTGGACGCTCTACTGGGTAAAACAGCTCTTATAGATTTAGATAGATATAGCTAGATATAGCTCTCTTCTCCTATAGATTTAACAAAGGAAAATACAATATAGCATTTTTCAACAAATCAAGGGCCATAACTCTGTTATTACTAACAAGATCTAGCTGGTTTTCGAAATTGTCCAAGGTTTCATTGATAAACTAGACATCATACGGAGGCTTCCTGCCAAATTTCGTAGAAATCCAGCAAGCCGTTTAAGTGGAGTTGCGCCGACAAGAAATTTAAAATAAAAATGTCAAAGGGCCATAACTCAGTCAAAAATCAGCGAACTGGAACAAAAGCGTGATATGCACAACTAGACATCTTACCTATGCTTCCTGCCAAGTTTCGTCGAAATTCAACAAGGCATTTAAGATGAGTAGAGCCGACAAGAAATTTTGAAGTAAGTGTCAAGTAATTAAAAAGATAATGAAAAAAAATTCAAAAACATAATTCAAATCTATCAAAAAAAAAAAAAAAAAAAAAAAAAAAAAAAAAAAAATGTTACCCCCGGGGCGCATCCAAATTTGACACCAGGGTCACCATTTGAACAAACTTGGTACAGGACCATAAGCTGATGCTACATGTAATACATGAGAGCTCTGTGCCATGTGGTTCCTGAGAAGTTTATCCCTATACATGTCTATGTAAAACATTTGACCCTCGGGGCGGGGTCAAATATGACCCGAGGGTCACCATTTGAACAAACTTGGTAAAGGACCATAAGCTTATAGTAAATGTAAAATATCAAACCTCTGGCTGTTGTAGTTTCTGAGAAGAAGATTTTTTTAAAAAAAAAATCCTATATAAGTCTATTTAAAACTGTGACCCCTGGGGCGGGGACAAATTTGACCCCCAGGGTCACCATTTGAACAAACTTAGTAGAGGACCATAAGCTGATGCTACATGTAATACATAAGAGCTCTGTGCCTTGTGGTTTTAGAGAAGATTTTTTAAAGTTTTTTCAAAACATGCAAAACCTCAATATACAAACTTTGGACCCCCAGGGCACGGCCATTTTTGACCCCGGAGACTTTATTTGAACAAATTTGATAGTCTAGGCGTTGGCGATCATTTTAAAAGAAAAACTGTTGAAATCTGTCCAGCGGTTCTGGAGAAGAAGATTTTTTAAGGTTTCGACCATATATGGTAATGGCAGCCACCTTGGATGTAGCGCAGACCTAATTTTAACAAATCTAAAAAGCCTTCATCTAAGGATCATCCATGTGAAGTTTGGTCAAAATTAGCCAAGCGGTTTCTGAGGAGAAGTCGTTTGAAGAAAAGTTAACAGACGACGGAAGACGGACGACGGAAAACGGACAACACACCATCCCATAAGCTCTTCTGGCCCTTGGCTTTTTAACTAACTCAAGGGCCATAACTAAAGAATCTGGTAAAATTTGACAAAGATCAGATGAAAAATGAAGACCCTACCATATTAACGAGGCAAAATATAGCATTTTTAACTAACTCAAGAGCCATAATTCCTGTTACTGGTCCGACTGGTCCAATACAACCTTGACCTTGAACAAAAACAAAAAACTGAAATACAATTACAAAAGAAATCACAAAAAAAAAAATATATATTAAAAAAAAAAAAATTAAAAAAAAAAACAACATATATATATATATCACCAAAAAAAAACAAATGAATGAAAAAAAATTAATGAAAAACAAAACAAAAAAATATATAATTAAACAAGAAATATCACTGTAAGTGATAAATGTGTCCTTTGACCTCTAAGTATGACCTTGGACCCATTGACCTGGATTTTGTGCATGACACATCGTTTGGTTGTGGCGAGTTATTTGAAAATCCGTCCAGGCATGCTAAAGTTATTGACCGGACACGATTTGACCTTTGACCTGTAAGTGTGACCCTGACCTTGGGGCCACAGACCTGGATTCTGTGCGCGACACATCGTCTTGTTGTGGTGAGCACTTGTGCCAAGTTATTTGAAAATCCGTCCATGAATGCCAGAGTTATTGACCGGACACAATTTGTCTTTTGACATCCAAGTGTGACCTTGACCTTGAAGACCTGGGTTTGCGCGCGACACAGCGTCTTGTTATGATGATCAGTTGTGCCAAGTTATTTAAAAATCCCTGCAGTGGTTGTGACGTTACGTCCGTACACGAAATTGTGTACTTGTTTTTGACCTATAAACTTCAAGTGTAACCTTGACCTTTGAGGTACGGATCTGGGTTTTGCGCGCGACACATCGTCTTGTTATGGTGATCACTTGTGTCAAGTTAAAGATCAGATGAACAATGAAGCCTCTATCGTCTTAACGAGGCAAAATGTAGCATTTATAACTAAATCAAGGGCCACAACTCTGCTGTTATTAGGTCGATATGGCTGGTTTTCGAACTTGTCCGAGCTTTCATTGATATTAACAATGTGGTAAAGTTTGGTAAAGATAGGATGAAAAATGAAGGCCCTATCGTCTTAACGAGGCAAAATATAGCATATTGAACTAAATCAAGGTTCGTAACTCTGCTGTTACTGGTCCGATACTATGCTGTCATCAAAATGCATTTGAAAATTATTCTTGGTTAACTAAACAATTTATGGTTGTGGTCGGGTCTATATGTCGTTTGAACAACACAGATTGACTTCATGTATTGGAAACATATGATCATGTCTCTGTGGTGGTGACTTATCTTAAGTCTCTGTTGTTGGAATATCTCTCATCTCCATAAGGGTGGAATGTGGTTTGAATATCTATCTCTCTGTGGTTGGAATACAACAGCCCTATTAGTGGTTTGAATAACACAGACTGTATCCATGTATTGGAAATATATTATCATGTCGTTATGCTGCTGGCTTATCTCATGTCTGTGGTTTATATATCCCTGGTCTCCAATGTGGTTGGAATATGTGGTTGGAATATGTCTCCATGTGGTTGTTAATACACTGGGTTTCTATGTGGTTCGATTAACCCATATTGTCTCGTTGTAATGGAAATATATATTATCATGTCTATGCTAGTGGCTTGAGTGGTTGGAATATTTTTCTCTTGTCTCCATGTGGTTGTATTATATCAGATCTCTATGCGGTTCAAATAACTCTTGACTTCATGCAACAGAATTGTATTATCATGTCTCTATATAGCTGGCCTATCACAAATATGAATGTAGTTGGAACATATCTTGTCTATATGCGGTTGGAATATATCAGGCATCTATGTGGTTGGAATATCGGTTCTCTTGTGGCACGACTATCACTTTTTGCTATATTGCTGGAATTAATACATCATGTGCCTAGTCTACGTGCTTGGAATACCGCAATCTAATCTACAGCTATGGGGCTGGAATAGCACATATGTATAAAACATTATTCAACATTGTCATCACAAGTCTCCAAAGGTTGAAACATCAAAAGTATCTATGTGGATGGAATATGTCAGGTCTCTACATGGTTGGACTACATCACATCTCCATGTGGTTATCCCACATCTCCATGCCGTCTTTCTGTTGCTAGAATATCACACGTTTCTGTAATTATGTGGTTTGAATATGTTTCGTGGTTGAAATATCTCTGTAGTAAGAATATTTTCATTCTTAAAGTATGTGGTTGGAAATATCGTGTGTGCTTTTATGTGGGAATATATCTCATAAAATCTCTATAGCTTAATATCGTGTGCATCTCTATGTGGTTGGAATACCTCATGTGTCCATGTGGTTGGAATATATTGCCTCCGTAGATTTGTTTGCACTATCTATCTGTAACCGGAGAACATGGAGCAAACCTGAAATATAATAAATTTATTATATTTTGAGTTCTCTGTAAACTGATCTTATGTTCATGAACAGTCTGTGAGCAAAGTAGAACCGGAAATGTAGCATTCAAGGACCACAGTTAAAGTCAGAATATGCTTATTGTTAACCTTAAGAGTCGATAGAGACTTTGTATCAAGTATTTGTGTATAATATTACCGTCAAATTTGCATTAAATCCCACTATGAATCCAGCCGTTAATAAAAACTACTTTTAACTATTGTGTTTACATAAACATTACCTGTGCTATAAACCATTTGGATCTGCACACTTCCTGTGTTGTGCTTAGCGTCGGCGCAGCATATAGGGGATACAGCGTAATTAGAGCACAAATATGTATTAGTGTGTACAGTTTAATTTTAGTCAGTTTATTTGTTAGCGTAATTCTCCAATTTGTAAGTGCTTCATCAGATGTTTAAGTTTATGTGTAAATAAGCATATTCTGCCTTTAACCAAATGCAATCCCAAACTTGCCTTTCATATAAACAGTACAGATCAGGCAAAACCCACACTCTGGTCATATCGAGTGCAACGCGGATCTACGCGGAGTGACTGGTACTCGGTAAATCCACGCGGCGAAAGTACGCCATTGTCAGTCATTCGCACTCCAAGTTACTCCGCGTATATAGAATCCAATTAACCATGCGTGCTCACCTGTGGTGGTTTATTACTGGGAGAAAAGCAAATTTTTTCGACAGCGCGCTTGAAAAAGCCAATCGCCAGTATAAGTACAAACAATGAGACGCCGAGTGCATCTTTTCTGTGCAAGACTGATAAATACACTGAATAAATTTCGAAACAAATACGTATTTTAAAATTTTAATACATTAATTACAAGTTTTGTTCGTTTCTGTTGTCCAAAAGTCACACTTCTTCAACCGAAATAAGTACCCATAATTCTTGGCCATGTATGTACCTTTTAACAAGGCGGCACTAACAACGGGTTTATGACCCGGAATTCTTTACAATTTTTTCTGATTATCTCTGACTCAAGAACTCAACAAAATAATAAACAGCAGAATAAATTTGTTACAAATAACGATTAATAAAAATAAAATTATAATTTCCAGTATAATAATTACTAATTGCAGTCGTCGCGAAGTCGGTAATAGGAACCGCTCATTATAACTATCGTGACCCAGTATACATAATCCGGGCATTCAAATTTTTCCACATCTGCTTTTCCAAAAACAAAAGTAAAATTCATAACTTTCACATGACATCATCAAAATAATCTGACCAATCAGTGATCAATAAAATAAGACCTCCACTTTCGGGTAGGGTGTAAACTGTATATCGCTGGTGCTCAACTGATTTTAGCCCTTTAAAAAACTAGTTTGTATCGATAGTTATATTAAAAACTTTGTTTTTGGTGTACATATATGTATCTTCTTTTTGTGTTGTCTGATTTTAAAACACCAATATAGGTACATTTAATTTAAATCATGGTGTAATATTTTCATTTTCAATATAGAGATTGAGAAAAAAGTCTGAGTAAACCTACTGAATATCTTAACCTACCAGAAGTTGACCGGATGTGAAAGTTATGAATTGTCTTCTGCTTCGATTTTTTTGAAGTTATTAAATAAATATGCATTAAAATGACTGTAATTAGAAAAATTTGCACCCTTAATCTGGGCAGTATCGACTCCGCGAACTCCCGAGTTTATCTACGCGAAGTATCATGGCATAAGTATCGCGTAAGTGATTTCCACTCTGAGTAGTTTTATCATCAAAACTCTGCGTAATTACGCGATTTGTAATTCCTCAGAGTAAAGTGTGGGTTTCGCGTGAGCTGTACTGTACCTACACACCAAGTTTCGGCAAATCTCAGGTCATTACTAAATAAAGTTATTTAGCGGACACCATTCTTCTATTTTAAGTAACAGTTTCCTTGACTCCAGTGACCCAAATCTCATACAAATTCATTCAAATATCTCATTCCAAACTAAAGATATTGTGCGGAAACCATTTTCAATATTTTTTGTTTAATTTTTACAATTTCTGTTGCCACAGCAACCACAATTTTTTACTTAATGAAAAAAAAAGATCTGCATGATCTCCTAAAGTTCTCCCTCTTACCTACACACAAATTTTCATTATCTTTTAAAGCATTTCTTTTGTTATAAAATGATACATATTTTGTGTATTTTTACTATATCCATTGCCATAGTAACCATATTTCTGTCAGATCAACAAAATAAAAAATAAAAAAAATATTGGGTATATTCCCCTCATTGCCCTCTACCAACATGTCAAGTTTCATAAAAATATCTTAAATACTTTTCATGATCCATATTTGTGGGACGGACTGAAAGACTGACTGACTGATGGGGGCAAACCTCTGGTCCCCTCAAGTGACACACCAGTAGAGTACTAACAAAAAAAATATAATTTCTACAATTATCAGCGAGGTTATTTTTGTCAATAAGAGCAAGGCAATGCTTAACTGTGTATCGTTATCTTATTACGATACAGTCCCCACAATATGATACGTGTGAAAGAAAGTCGCGCTATAATCGTATCACGATTAATCATTGCACCCCTAGTTTTTGGGGTACTGCGTATAAGTATGTGAAGTTACTACGTATACCATATTGTTCCTTTTTAACGCCCCCTCCCTAATATATGCCCCTCCCCCCAGGCACCGTGAGTAAACACCTCCACCCACTGTGCATAAAGTGAAAAACCTTACCTTTAAAAGTGGTATTAATCCGCATAACACAACTAATATATCCACAAAAACTTTTATCCATGTGTATTTCAAGTATAGTGCACTAAGGGTTTTAGAGTTATAATAGAGTTACATAAGGGTCAATGAATGATCAGTTTACACTCTAATAAACGCCCCCCTTTTGAAAAATGTAACGCCCCCGGGGGCGTTAAAAAGGAACAATACGGTATGTATGTGAAGTTTCATAAACATAGGTCAAACATTTTTTTTTTGTTATGGCCAGTTATGAGTTTGCTTATAGGTTATTGAATTTGTCTGTTATGTATGATGGTGAACCTAAGGTACCAGTCACCTCAGGTTTACCCAAAGTGTCTGGTATGGGTTCGATTCTCATTTTACTGTACATATAAAATGACATACCAGTAAAATATATCACTTATTTGCATCATGGGAGATGGATTTTAATCCAAGTACTTAATAACGTACCATGTCCTTCATATAACAGTCAAAGCATCAATCAAATCCTCCTTGGACAGGTACTTCTGTAAAAAGACAATGCAAAATACCTTAGTATAAATGAGCTGGAATACGTCTGAAGATAACCTAAGGCCAAGTCTGATTTTATTGAAGAAACAAGAAAGATGGAAATTCAACTTAAACCAGGATTTCCCTAAGCTACCCGCGACATTTTTTTTAATATTTCTTTCCATATAACCCACTCACCAAGTTGCTTCAATTTCTCAATCCTAACTCATGGAAGTTCAGTATTGGGCGGAAACCATTTTCTTTCTCTTTTTTTTTACACCACACAACATGACGTATGCATAAAACTCACCAAAGAGAAAAATAACAGACATTTTCTTTGTTTGTAACCTTCGAAATAAAGGGGGCTGGCATGGCGCAGTCGGTAGCGCGGCGGATTTGTAACCGGAGTCCCCGGCTTCAATCCTCCGTGATGCCACTGAGTTTCGTCGGTGTGTTCTTGGGCAAGACACTTTCGCCTAGCCCCGTCCGTCGGATGGGGATGTAAACGGGGCGGTCTTGTGTATCGGTCTATCCTCAGAGCATGTTAAAGAACCATAGGAATCTATTAGATAATAAGAGTATATAGCAGGTTCCCGGATTCCTTGTATCCTTCCCCTCTCTATGGGGCGGCTCTGAATAACCTATACTGTGTTGATGAGCCGTTAAACAACATTCAATTCAATTCAATTACCTTCAAAATACTCCCGTTCTCATGACAGTATGCATAAATTATGATAATTAATTTATAAATAGAGTTGATGACTTTATAATAAAATAATTAAAAAGATAGTAGTCTATATTTATCATAAATAAAAGGATAGTTCATCAAAATAATGTAAACATGACATGTTGACAATTTCCTTTTCTTTAAAATTCATCACCCCTATTCTCCATAAATGCAGTTTCCAATTACCTTGAAGGCAATAAAATTCATAAATGACATTATTTTTTAGTCTGATGAGTCCATTGGCGTAGCTTTGCATAGGCCCTGTAGGCCCGGGCCTACGCATAATTTTCAGAAATAGAAAAATTAATTCCAAAAAATGCAATAAAATTCGGGGGGTGGGGTGGTGGGATGGGGGAGTGTGGCGGCTGTATAGGCGGCGTAGTAACCAGAATATATTATTTTCATATATATTTGTTTAGTTATCTTTGCCCTTCTTAAAGTCTAAAATATACGTCATCACGCACCTAATAACATTAAAAAAAAATTGGGGTTGTGTGTTGGGGGTGCATGTCCCCTGACCCACTAGCATAATAACTTTAACTGCGGGCCTATGCCGCCAAAAAGGCCAAGCTACGCCCCTGGAGTCTGTTGTACATTATTGTTTCTAGAAATGGTCAATCATTGAATCTTATAACAGTTACTAACAAATACGAAATACACAATATGTGCATACCTTGATTCTGACATTTTTACGTAAAATGTTATAACATTTATAACATAACAACTTAGTAGAAGGGTCACAGAAAGCATTTGAGTTTCCCTTTTCTTCTATTCAGTATTGTTTACAGTTTCGTTTTTGTTCGTCAAACCGTTTCAGTACTGTGATACCACAGAACGGTAGTGGGACACAAGGGACCATGGACAAAAGGGACCAGACACTTGGGACCACATTTTGGGACAAAAGGGACCACATTTGGGGACAAAAGGGACCATTCAAAAATTAGTTAAAAATGTAGATTTACATTGATAATAGTTGTGTATTGCAATGGTAAATATCATAATTTGATTATTTAAATGATAATTTAAAGGATAACTTAAACTCAAGAATATCATTTGATGGCCAATTATTCAATAAAGTTATAGGTTAAAATGTTCATTCTTTTTCCAGAATTTAAGTTTAATTAATTTAAATTAACTGTTCATAATATTAGATCTTATACTATTTAAACATGATGGAGTCTACTGTCATGTGTTTATATTCATTGTAAGTAATTTTCATGTAATTATTAATTAGTGCATGCAGAATTCTGGAACCAGTTACCAACTTAATATTTTCCTTTAAGGGCCATACTAATTGAAAAATATTTAAACTAATAAGTTCAAATAAAAAAAAAATTAAATAGAAAACAAATATTAGCTTACTAATAGTATTTATTTGTTTGTGAAATTATTCCCATAATATGGATCTTTTAAGGATAAGGATATTTAAATCGAGGATTTTTTATATAAAGGTATGCAAAAACAACAATTATTTATTTGTTTTACTAGTAGTATACATATGTCATTTGTGAGTTCTTATCATATAAATTGTTTAAATAGCCATTTCATGAAGATAGATAACTGATTGCATTTATAATCCAGCTTCTTAATTAAATGATTGTATCACAATACAAAAATAAAACTATGGTCCCTTGTGTCCCATAATGTGGTCCCTTTTGTCCCAAAAATGTGGTCCCAAGTGTCTGGTCCCTTTTGTCCATGGTCCCTTGTGTCCCATATTCCACAGAACACCATGCTAGTCAATGAAAACCCGTACATTTTCCTTTATTCAGGCTATTGCAGGCCTCTTTACCAATTTTGGGAAATTTGCAATTATAGTATTATCAATAAATACCTTTTTTTCAACGTCTGTGCAAGCATAAAAACAAATAGCTTCTTCTCATTCCTATAACAATTCTCATTGTAAAACCGGGTACCATTTATGACCATTTTGGCAGTGAAAAGTACATTTTTTTATCTGCAATATATGATTCTTAGAACTTAACATTTTCAAGATTCTTTTTCCAAAAAATATATTTTAGTCAAGCACATATTTGCTTTAGCATTTATTTGTTATTAGTGCAGTGTTTAATCGGCTGATGTTAATAATTCCCTATTAAAGGAATTCAACGAAACTGATCTTTTTACATACATTTTGGATAATGTTCGTTTTTCAATGACGTGACAATTTTATCTCAATAGTTTCTGTTTTGGAGCTAACAATACAGGTAATGTATAATACTTACATAGTTTGTATGAATACTTTTTTTGCAGATACAGCTTATTTTGGCTATAATCAGTCTGCTAAATTAAATTATAAATTGTAATTAGATGCAGATATTTTATTGTCATTGGTTTTCGCTGTAACATCAAGGGTTACACATATCGACCATAGGGGTCCGGCTCATGTGCTTTGTCGGTAAATACCAGGTCATTCTCACTAAGCTCAGTCTATGCTGAAAATTGTTTTAATTAAAAGAGCAAATCATTTAACTCTACATGCCTCCTATAACCAAGTGTTCAAGGTGTCAAACATTGGTATATATTTTAATATCGCTCAATACAGTAATGAGAAATCGTCATCGAAACGTTGAGAAATCGTCATCGAAACGTTGAAAAACTGGTCCAAATCTTTAGTCGGAAGACCCCGTGCCTAAACACAGTCACTCTGTAAACAACAACTCTAACGGCAGTTGCGTACGAAACTTGACCAAGAATCATTTAGTCGTCACCGCAGATAATGAATGCTAATTATTTTCTTACCAGTTAATTCAATGGAAGCTACATGTTCTCTTTTGTTTACAACCGTCAAATTTGGTTTCAATATGGCTCCATATTGGTCTGGTACCCATAACCCCCTGCGCTCGAAGAGATAATAGCGAGCGCAGTAGGGGAAGGGTACCAGATCAATATGGCTGCCGACGAATGTCTGCGTGGAAGGGAATAAATCTTAATGCCAGTTGCCTGTGACAGTGTATGGGGACAGGTTGCAGATCATAATTTACTAAATGTGTTGTTAGATACTATGGCGCTTTCTTTATTTGAATAACAATAAAATATCCACATACTACCTGTCAGCTACAACAGTGTCTGTGAGTACACATATGTACTTATTGTAGCCAGGGAGTATTAAGTATACGGGGAGGAGAAGCGGATCGTTTTGCCGTTTTATGTTGTCGCGCGTGTGTTTCACTACTGCGTGAAAATGACTTCTGGTTGTTTCGTGCGTGTGTGAAAAACAGCAAATTCTCATAAATTATTACACTTACAAACTCAACAAAGGTGCGCAATGTAAACATAAGTACTATTTATTCACATTGTGTCCTCTGATACAGAGCGTGTATTTGTTTGCATGTATAAAAGCACATTTTACCAGACGGTTCCGTATAACAAAGATGGCGCCACTCTACAGTGCACCAAATAAAAGATGGTGACGGGGAATACATGTAGCTATTGCAAGCGAGATACGAGACTACGGGTTATTTAGGCATTAATAATAACAAAAAGTGAATAGTAGGCATATTTATCTTTGTCAAGAAGGTAATTTCAAGGTGGTGATTATAAGACAAAGACTAAAACGAGGTGATGAAAATGTGCCTTTTGAGATATCAGCTGAAATTTTTAATTTGTCAAATTAAAAATGGTCTGGAGCTATTGCAAACGAGATATGAAGTATGGATTATACTAGGCATTAATAATAACAAAAAGTGAATAGTAGACATGTTTATCTTTGTCAAGAAGGTAATTTCGTGATGTCTATTATTATAGAAAGCCTTAAAAAAGAGGCTGTAAAAACTGCCTAATTTGAGATGTTGGCTGAAAGTTTAACTTTTTCACATGCAACGCGCTTACAATCGATTTACCTGTATCGATAAAATAGTAAATAGTTAATGGCGGCGTTTTAGCGGACAACATAAATCGATAAACTAGAGCGTCTATGAACCCGTTTCTCCTCCCCGTATACTTACTCCCTGTTGTAGCTTACTATAGTGGTGAAATAATGTTCAGGTTATATGCTGCTAATTTTTAAACTTGTTATTAGAAATCCACTAATAAAGACTGAGATTTTTAAAAAAATCTTTTATTTATTTTAGAGACCAATACAGGATTTGTGCACACACTAAATCATTTTGAATTCCTCAAAGTGTTAGATTCAACTATGTTTCACATTTCTGTTCTTTTTGAAGAAAAAGCTTATTGATGTGTGTTTTTTTCCTTTCTTTTTTTATATATTTTTTTAATTAAAATAAACAATTAGTCTCAGCTGCTGAATGCAGTCAATTTAATATCTGTAATTGTTGTAAAGATATGACCCAGGGCCCTATATATCAATTTTCATTCCAGCATGACCTCACCAGTGGCATATGATTCAATACCCCATGCTGTCAATCACTGGCACTTGGTGCTGCTCAATTAGTGGTTTATGGTGTGTCCCTGTTATGTAATCAGCTTATTAGTTATACAATTCATGGCACACTTTTGGTGTTACAACAGGCCTTGAAGGGGTTCAAAAAGGGTAATTGATAAGACACAACTGTACGAGATTCAACCTACAAGACATCACCCAGGGAAGCCCCCTCTGGTGAGGTTCCTAGCCTCGCCCTAGTCGATCCAAACTGACCACGTCCAGACTCTATGCAAGCCTCGTGCCCAGAGGCAAATAACCCATAATACATCCATATACACCCTTGATACGCAACTGCTGCCCTTGAAACTCAAATGAAAAAAGTGTATTGCCCAACAAACCCCATAACAATGACCTTTTAAAAAATATATGCGGTACCTTGTCAGTACGCGCATACAACAACAATGCCCAAAAAACCCAAACCAGGGGCCGTGGCCCCATAAAAGAGGGCTATGGTCACCTGGTATTAATATAAAATACGGTACCATGCCAGGCAACAAAGCCGGGCAGTACGCGTATCCCACATCGCCCCACGGTCCGTCACCCTAGGCCAAACCAATTATAACAAGTAATGCAGTTGCGTACCAAAACACAAAGTAAAATCAAAAACAGTCTAAAAAACCATCATACACACGCATAATCATAGCGCGCGAAATTAGGTTAAATTAACCGCCAGTGCTATGATTATATATTTGGCAGACAATTCAGACACTTTGGCCGACTCTGAGGCGGAGTCTTTCAATTCAAAATTCAAAATCAAAACCTTTTTTAGTCCAAACATAATGCCGAGTCAACGGGGGATTCTTCACGGGGGCTCATATGGTAGAGGGACTATAAACCTTAGAATGAAACAAACACAACTGTATTTAATACAGCAGAGGATATAAAGGCAGTAAAAAAAAACTTGAATTATATATATAAAACTTGAATAAAATATTATTAAATAGATTACCTGATGCAAGTATATATTTTATATCTTTTTGTATATTTTAATACTTAGTTTTTGATTATAATGTGCCTTGACTTTTAAAGGTACTACCGTAACCATAGTTTGTTAATCCAATAATATTGATAATTTACTTTCAAATAAAAGGTAATGCAAATTTTCTTATTTTACCAAAGTGTTTACATTTCAATTAATATTATTCTACCAAAGTTTGAAATGTATTAGTGGTTGAAAATAATCAAAATTTTGCAAAAACTATTCAACTTACAGCAAATATGCAAGTTAGATAAATGCAGAAAAAACTATCTTGCAATTAAACAAAATCAAGATTGCCATGTGTTCGTTTTATTTAAAAACTACCTTCAGCTTTCATAATTGAAGAAATCCAAAAGGCGGATCCTCTGCAGGGGCGTATCTGGGCATACGCACGTGCGTACAGGCTATTAAAGAAGCAAAAATATAAAAATGGCTAAAAATGCGAAATATGCAATAAAGTATATGGGGGTAAGGCACATTTGTGAATCCAAAACTCGATGGTGCTTATACCTAAATTAGCCCCAGGAACGCCCCTGCTCTGTCATGGTTAACAGTGTAAACTATTGCGAACGAGATACGAGACTACGGGTTATATTATAATAACAAAAAGTGAATAGTAAACATAGAGATTATTTAACTGCTGGGATCCATTATAGGGAAATGGTAGGAGATGGTAGACGCATGAAATTGTAAGTTGTTAAACGGCTCATCAACACAGTAAAGGTTATTTAGAGCCACCCCAGAGAGAGGGAAATGATACATAGGAATCCAAGAACCGTGCCCTACTCTTATTATCGAATAGATTCCTATGGTTCTTTAACTTGCTTGGAGGATAGACCGATACACGGGACCACCTGGTTTACGTCCCCATCCGACGGACGAGGCTAAGGGCAAGTGTCTTGCCCAAGAACACACCGACGAAACTCAGTGGCACCACGGAGGATTGAACCCGGGGCCTCCGGTTACAAGTGAAAAAAACACCGAACAAAACACGTCTACCATCGAGTGATGGTGATGGATTTCCCTATAATCGAACACAGCAGTTAAATAATCATTTTAAGTCATCTGTGCATGATTTTAACCGAAATTCTTCGCTTTATTGATAGCGTTTTATTGAACGCTATCGGCAGATGACGTCGACGTCAGCACCACTTTAATGACGTCATAACTCAGTGTCACAGTTAGTTACTTTTGTGTTCGGTGTTAGTCAATAATATTTAGCTATTATGAATATTATAGCCCCGTGTGGTTGCCGGGGGCCCCGTTTGGTCACGGGGCAAAGAATACGGCCACTGCAGATCCCTTTGGAGGGAGAGGGGTAGAATCCCCCCAAATTCATGTTCATTTTATCATATTTTGTTCATGTTCATTAAAGGTCTTCATCATGATCCCTGCATTGTTTCAGGTGCTATCTCTCTCGCATCAAAAGAGCAGTGGCAGAAAAACAATAACGTGGCTCCAGCGTAAATGGAGTTTCTACGATATAATTTGCAGCAACTCTGCAGTTCAGGGTGAGAAGGTTCTAGGCCCATTTTCCATATTTTATCTCAATGTACATGGAAGATGAGCCTGGCATGTTCATGCCTTTTAGGCGCCATATAACCTTTTCATGTGTTGGTGCGCCTTAAAACCCCAATTCAATTCACTGAGAAATCCCAATCTTTCACCGATGAAAATGTTTACAATAAATATTTATCTTTGTCAAGAAGGTAATTTCACGGTGGTGATTATAAGACAAAGCCTAAAAAGAGGTGATGAAAATGCCTCTTTTGAGATATCAGCTGAAATTTTGAATTTTTTAAATTAAAAATGTTGTTTAGCTGTTGCAAACGAAATACGAAGTACGGGTTATATTAGGCATTAATAATAACAAAAAATGAATAGTAGACATATATGTTTATCCTTGTCAAGAACGTAATTTCGTGATGTTGATTATAACAGAAAGCAGTAAAAAAGAGACTATAAAAACTGCCTATTTTGAGATGTTGGTTGAAATTTTAACTTTTCAAATGTAACGTATACACGCTTACGATCAATTTACATGTATCTATAAAATGGTAAATGGCGGTGTTCTAGCGCGACAACATTAATTGATAAACTAGAGTGTTTATGAATCCGTGTCTCCTCCCTATATACTTACTCCCTGGTTGTACTGGTTAATACAGAATTTATCTATTTACTTAATACCGATAAACTTGATAAAGTAAAACAATTAGGAACAACAACATGGTTATAACAATAAACTTGATAAATTAAAACAGTTAGGAACAACAACATGATTATAATTGAGTGATCTTTAGTTTCATTACAGTTTGTCATTATCCTTTTTTTTAAAATTAATTCATAGTGGTCTTTTTCCATTATTTATTTTTGATATTGCACCCAATGCAACATAATAATGATTGTACATATGCATTGATAATACGAAGAAGTCGAAACTTTATTTTCTCAAAACTAATTTAATTGTTGATAAAATCATTTAGAAACCAAGCAAATTACTCTGTTTTGCAGAAAATATATAGTTTTATGTTAGAATATACAACTTTATTAAAGATAATTTATGGTAGGCATTAAGAAAGGAATTATGGTAGACAATACACAACATAATGCCAGAAAGCATCAGTTGATTAAAAAATTTAATTTAAATAAATTACACAGATAGAGAATCGTTCAGCAATTTCCAGGTTTCTCCTTTCATGTTTTTTTTTTTTTACTATTATGCTCATAATTAATAAATTATTAGCACTCCTTCAATATAAGAGTAAACTATTTACTATTCCATTTTTGAAAGATGCAGCATGCACATGAAATCCCATAAAATAGGCAAATGCAATAAAGAAATGAAAATATATTCTGGATAAAACTTGCATATATTAAATAACAAAGTTTTATAAATAGTCGACTTGATTTATAATATAAACCTCATCTTCTATATATAATTATGTAGTAAATTATGAAATGAAGCTTGATTAAAAATAGATTATTTGAATGTAAAATACTGGGATTTAATTTTATCTACATGTATGGTTTTTAACACTTCAATTTGAATTGAGTTGCATGTTGTTTAACTTCTCATCAGCACATTAAAGGTCATTTAGAGCTGCCCCAGATACAAGGGACGGATATGTACGAATCCAGGAACCAGTCCTACTCCTAGTTACTATTGAATAGATTTCTATGGTTCTTTAACAGGCTCTGAGGGTACATTCTGATACATGGGAAAGCCCACATGGGAAAGCCCGGTTTACATACCCACTTCATGTACATTTTGTCATTATTTATCAATTTTTCATGCTCATTCAAGGTCTTCATGACAACGTATATATGCAAATGTGGAAACGTGGCTCCATCGTAAATGGAGTGTCTACAATAGAATTTGCAGCAACTCTGCAGTTCTGCAGATTAGAAGGTTCTAGGCCGATTCTCCATATTTATATCTAGATGTAAATGGAGGATGAGCCTGGCATGTTCATCCCTGTCTGGCACCATATTATAATGCTGTTCTAACTTAACATGAACAGTTATAAATACTACATTTGACACATTTAAAGCAAAAAATATGATCTGCCATAAATTTGTTTTATTTCAGTACCTTTTCAGTATTCTTTAATATATCCAGCCAAGTTGATTTTTTCATTATTTTGTTGGAACAGATTAATCCCATGTAAACATGTTGTAAATGCCAAATAACAGCTCATCAGATCTTTCTCATATATGATATATGGTAACTACTAAGTGGAAGACCCTGGCCATGCATACCTCACCTGTCATAGATCACAGGATAATCTTTGATTAACCAATCAGATCTGGCCAAAACCTTCTTGACTTGACCAGGGAGGAGTTTAGTTTCAAGAAGTAACATGTGGTGTTTGTCATATCAACATAATTAACTGCATAACTATTTATGGTTATAAATAAGACCTATTTAATAGTGTATGCTTTGGACAGTGGAAATTGTTAATTCCTTCTAGCATTTTATGGGTGAGATATTGTTATTTTTTTTAGTATTTATCAGGTTATCAAGCATTTTAACAATTAAAAAGCAATTTTAGGTTAGGAATTATATCAAGAAAATAAGTTTTTATCCATTGAAAATTCACTTGTACGAACAATCTAAAATTGGAATTCCCCGAAAACAATACAAATAAAATCAATAAAAAAAAACACTTTCAAAGCTCAACCTTATTGAGAGAACTGAGTTTATGTGGCTCTTATATGAAGATACATTAACTATTTATATTTTTATACTACTCATAAATGTAATCTTAATGACCTTTTTTGTTTGATTTATAGTTTGTTAATTCATTTCACTCAATTTCTAAGATGCTGTTTTTCATCATGTTTTTGGAAAGTTGGGTAATTCATTTAAAGGGGTTGATGCACTATTTTCAAACACAGTTTATTTTAAAGGGCTCTGAAAAACTTGGAAAAAGCTGAAAGAATTATCAAAATGCCATGAAAAATAAAGGAGATATGACTCATTGAATATTTGCAAAGAACATAAATGGAGGCGGCCATCTTTGAACGATGACGTCATCGCGCCGTTTTATCATATATGGCATATTGATAAAATGTCTTTTAAAGCAAAGAAAATCACTGTAAATGAAAATAATACTAAAATGTATACATTTTACATCTGTATATTTATTTTTAATCAATTTGCAGTGGTTTTCTTTGCTTTAAAATACATTTTGTCAATATGCCATATATGGTAAAACGGCGCGATGACGTCATCGTTCAAAGATGGCCGCCTCCATTTATGTTCTTTGCAAATTTTCAATAGGTCATATCTCCTTTATTTTTCATAGCATTTTGATAATTCTTTCAGCTTTTTTCAAGTTTTTCAGAGCCCTTTAAAATAAACTGTGTTTGAAAATAGTGCATCAACCCCTTTAACTCTGTTTCTAAGATATTTTAGAAAATATTAGAAATGTTTTAACATTTTAACTAAGGTAATATATTTGATATTCATAAATACTCTGGTTTCAAAACTACCTATATATTTATCCGCCAAATGGCTATTAAACTGGTTCCCTGATTACTCTGCGGTATACAACAGGGTACCAGTTGGTTCCCCGATTAGTCTAAGGTATGCAAGAGGGTACCAGTTATGACAACGAGGACGCATTCATTTTTAAAATGTCAAATGTGTACGCTTTTTTAAATCAAACTCCTCCTTGATTTACGGCAATATTTTGAAAATGGTGAATTGTTTGAAATGGCATTATTGTGTAGATTCGGGTTCAGGTCTTGGATGTTGTAAACACTCATTTTGTTCAAAATGAACATTTGTGAATTGAAATTGGATAAAAAAGAGGACAAATTTCTTCTTTAAAAAATGAAATGTATACTGCCTTAAGTGACTTTGGATTAAAACTCCTCCTTTATTAGTAAGCAATTTTCAGAAATAACAAATCAGATATACCGTATAATTCCTAATAAGCGCCACCCCCAGGGTGTAACATTTTGAAAATTGAGATCAAAAGTACATAATTTTACTTTTAAACGGACATTATTTAATGATTTTCTTTACCAAGAAAACCCCCCGTGTGGTTGCCGGGGTAGAATACAACCACTGCAAACACACCGTCACATGCAGAGGGGTAGGACCCCCCCATTCATATTCATTTTGTCATTTTTTGTTCATGCTCATTAAAGGTCTTCATCATGACCCCTGCATTGTTTCAGGTGCCATCTCGCTCACATCACTAAGAGCAGTGGCAGAAAAACAATAAACGTTGCTCCAGCGTAAATGGAGTTTTTACGATAGAATTTGCAGCAACTCTGCAGTTCAGGGTGAGAAGGTTCTAGGCCCATTTTCCATATTTTATCTCGATGTACATGGAAGATGAGCCTGGCATTTTCATGCCTGTTAGGCGCCATATAACCTGTAATGTGTTGGTGCGCCTTAAAACCCCACTTCAATTCAATTACCAAGAAAACCAAAGTCTGCATGTCGGTCAATCAATGCATCGGATTTTAAGTTTTCTAGTGATTTTGTCTTACATGTTCCATTGTGAATGAAACAGATTAACTTGCAATTTTTGGGGTTTTAAAAATATATTTTCTGAAAAAATGGTAGGGGAGATGTGGGGTGGGCGTTTATTAGGGGAGTGGCATTTATTAGGGATTATATGGTATTGGTATTGTTAAGAAGATGCAATATCTGGCATTTGATATCAAAAAAGCGTTTATTTTGGTCTAAAATATGTTAACTGAAAATGGTTTAACATATGAACGTGTTTTTCATTATCAAGTGTAATGTGCATATTATTTAAATCTAACTGCTTCTTTAGTAATGACATGCATGATGTTTAAACTCATGATCTGATTATATTGGTATTGCTATTTAGAGTTGGCTACAAGTTTGTACTTTCAAGAAAATTTTATTTAGATCTCAAATTTGTGTATTGAATTGGTACAAAACAACAACAGAACGCGTCATTTATTAAAAGTTTGATACCTTTTTGAAATTAACAATTTCAATTTATTTATGGCATGATGTTCAAACTTGCGGTGCGGGTTGATTCACAGACATATTAGTAATGTTATTAGGCTTGTGGTTGATTATAGCATTATCATGCATTTTTCAAAAGATATCTTGGCTCATTTTGAATTTAAGGAAAACTTAGCATACAAACACGTATTTTATCAATTTTAATATGTTTGTAGAGATAACATGATACTCATTTAACCTGTATGCCTATCCATCATTGTTTTACAATAAAAAAAAATTGAATTCCGACATTTACATTTTTAACAAATCTTAATCATTGTCTCACCAACAAGCAACAACTCAGATTGATCACCCATTTTATCAGGGCCCTGATGTCAGTTTTCATCCCAGATTTCATATAACAATTAACATGTCGCCAGTTGTCAATCATTTATCCATTTCAACCAATCAAACCAGATGATACCTCCGACAAACAACAGCACGTGTATAAAGCACGTGCAACTATGTTATATAAACTATTGTCAATATACTCCGACATCAACAATAGGGCGGAGATATCTAAGTCATTGGCGACATGTCAATTAAGAGGCGCGTTCATTTCCCGCACTATTATATTTTTTACCGCCTTTCAAAAGGAAACAATATGCCACAATGACTGAATTATATTTGGTACCACACTTTAAAAGGTGACAATATGCCAACAAGGGTTTGAAAATGCTACAACCACTGATTGAGCATGACCATTATACGGTATAACACGAATGGATAGAAATAAGTCGATCACAGTGTTTGATCTGTTTATTTGGCATAACATGGAGGAGTAGGAAAAATAGGGTGTTACTCATTTGTGTATTTGCTTAAATAACAACCGACATGAAGTTGTTAACTCATTGGCTGGCGTGGCACTGTCGGTAGCGCTGCGGATTTGTAACCGGAGGCCCCGGGTTCAATCCTCTGTGGTGCCACTGAGTCGTCGGTGTGTTCTTGGGGAAGACACTTTCCCTTAGCCTCGTCAGTCGGATGGGGACATAATCTGGGCAGTCCCGTTTATCGGACTATAATGGCCGCCACGGCGACTCAAAGTTTACATAGAGTTATATAGAAAAAGGTTAAAAATGACATCTTCTCTGAAACCGCTTGAAGGATTTTGATGAAACTTATTCACAATGATATTTGGGATACTTCATCTCAGAGTTAAGTTTTATTGCAGCCGCCAGTCATCCAAGATGGTCGCCATGGCTAAAACTAGGTCAAATTTAAGGAAATTTCAAACGACATCTCCGACGAAACCACTTATTCCATTCTACTGATATATCATTTACTTGTTCCTTCGGTTGGCCTCTATCAAGTTTGTGTTTTTCGTTATCGTCGAATAATCAAAATGGCGGCCACGGCGACTCACAGTTTACATAGAATTATATATATAGGAAAAGGTTAAAATGACGTCTTTTCTGAAAGTCCCTCTCAGATTTGTGTTTTTCGCGGCCGCCAGTCATCCAAGATGGCCGCCATGGCTAAAACGGGGTCAAATTTAAGTAAATTTCAAACATCTCCTCCGAAACCACATTCCAATTTTGTGAAATATATACATGTTCCTTGGGTTAGCCTCTATCAAGTTTAAGTTTTTTGTTATCGTCAAATAATCAAAATGGCCGCCACGGCGACCTAAAGTTTACGTAAGAGTTATATAGGAAAAGGTTAAAAATTACATCTTCTCTGAAACCGCCTGAAAGATTTTGATGAAACTTAAGCACAATGATATTAGGGATATTCCCTCTCAGATTTGTGTTTTTTGCGGCCGCCAGTCATCCAAGATGGCCGCCATAGCTAAAACTAGGTCAAATTTAAATAAATTTCAAATGACATTTACTCGGAAACCACTTATTCCATTCTTGTGAAATATCATATACATGTTCCTTGGGTTAGCCTCTATTTAGTTTGTGATTTTCATTATCGTCAAATAATCAAAATTATTCAAAATGGCTTCAACGATAACTCAAAGTTTACATAGAGTTATATATAGGAAACATGTTTCTTGGGTTGACCTCTGTCATGTTTATGTTTTTGAATCACATCATGCAAGTAGAGCATCTACAGGCCCTCTTGGGCCTCTTGTTTATTATTATAATTTTTTTCGTTTAAATTTTTATTAGCTCTACTGATCAGAGATCAGCAGAGCTTATGCCGTGGTCAGGCGTCCGTCCGTCCGTCTGTCTGTCTGTCCATAATTTTTTTTTTGTAGCCGACTACTCTGAAACTATTGAATGGATTTTCATGAAACTTTACAGAAATGTTGCCCATGAAGTCTAGTTGATCCTAGCAAAAATTCATGTTGATATGAAGTCGAAGATGGCCGCCAAATCTAAAAATAGATTTTTAAAAAACAATTTGGTAGCGACTACTTCTTGAAAACTCTAAGTGATATTGATATGGGACTAAAATGATCAGCATGACATGATGTCTGTCCCTGTCGAAAATCGTTTTGATTCGACATTTAACATGGCTTCCAGCGGCCATCTTTGTTTACATAGAGTTATTTAATAAAAAGTTGTAGCGACTACTCAGGACTCTGAAACTACTCGCCAGATTTCCATGAAACTTCACAGGAATGTGGCACTGGATGTCTAAATGATCCTAACAACATTTCAGGTTGGTCGGAAATTCAAGATGGCCACCACAGCTAAAAATAGATTTTCAAAAAACAAGTTTGTAGCGAGTACTTCTTGAAAACTAAAAGTGAAATTGATATGGGACTTTTTCTAAAATGCTCAGTATGGAATGATGTTGATCCTTTTCTAAAATTATTTTGATGCGACGTTAAACATGGCTGCCAACGGCCATCTTTGTTTACAAAGAGTTATATAATGAAAACTTGTAGCGACTACTCCTCTGAAAGGATTTTCATGAAACTTCACAGGAATGTTCCTCTTGATGTCTAATTGATCCTAGCAAAATTTCAGGATGGCGGGAAATTGAAGATGGCCGCCACTGCTA
Organism: Cyrtodaria siliqua; assembly: GCA_037043455.1. NCBI lineage: Eukaryota > Metazoa > Mollusca > Bivalvia > Adapedonta > Hiatellidae > Cyrtodaria > Cyrtodaria siliqua. The sequence continues at coordinate 99,804 of JAWPHD010004501.1, read as the reverse complement.
AAAAGAAATTTACGAAAAACAAGTTTGTAGCGACTACTTCTTGAAAACTATAAGTGATATTGATATGCGTCTTTTCCTAAAATGATCAGTATGACATGATGTTGATCCTTGTTAAAAATTATTTTGATTCGATGTTAAACATGGCTGCCAGGAGCCATCTTTGTTTACATAAGAGTTATCTATTAAAAAATGTATCGAATACTCCTCTTGACTACTCGACGGATTTTCATGAAACTTCACAGGAATGTTGCTCTTGATGTCTTATTGATTCTAGCAAAATTTCAGGTAGGCCGGATATTCAAAATGGCCACAATGGCTAAAAATAGATTTTCAAAATACAAGTTTGTAGCGACTACTTCTTGAAAACTATATAAGTGATATTGATATGGGACTTTTTCTAAAATGATCAGTATGACATGATGTTGATCCTTGTCAAAAATTATTTTGATTTGACGTTAAACGTGGCCGCCAGCGGCCATCTTTGTTTACATAGAGTTATATAAGGAAAACTTGTAGCGACTACTCCTCTGAAACTACTTGACCGATTTTCATGAAACTTCACAGGAATGGTGATCTAGCTATCAAAAACCTATCAGTAGAGCTTCAAGGTCATTGACCTCTTCTTTATTTTAAAAAAAAAAAAAAATCATTGTTATTTTTTTTTAGTTATTTTTTTTTTCTTCTTTTCTTTGACCAGCCAGATCGGACCCGTAACAGCAGAGTTATGGCCCTTGATTTATTTGAAAACATATATTTTGCCTTGTTAAGATGATAGGCCTTCATTTTTCATCTTCATTTTCAAACTTTACCTGATTGTTAATATCAATATAAGCTCTGACAAATTTGAAAAACAGCCAGATTAGACCATTTACACAGGAGTTATGGCCCTTGATTTTCTAAAATGTGCTATATTTTGGTCTCATTAAGACGAAAGAGCCTTCATTTGGGCGGATTTCAGTGAAACATTTCAGGGATGATCATTACCAAGCCTAGTTGTACATATCGTCACCGAGTTCCGGTTGAATGATTTTGGCTGAGTTATGTCCCTTCAAAGGTTTTAATACACAAACTTTGTCCAGACTAGTTCTCCTGAACCCCTGGCCGGAATTAAACGAAACTTTTTAGGGATGATCAGTTTCACGTCTAGTTGTGCAAATCACCGCCGTGTTCCGGTTGAATGATTTTTTGCAGAGTTAGAGCCCTTTAAAGGTTTTAATACACAAACATTTTCCGGACTAGTTCTCCTGAACCTCTGGCTGGATTTCAGCAAAGCTTGGCAGGGATGATCAGTACCAAGACTAGTTGCGTATATCATCGCCAAGTTTCGGTCGAATGATATTATACATAAACTTTATGATTAGCCAGTAGAGCGTCCACAGGCCCTCTTGGGCCTCTTGTTTTAAAGATGATCTATCATGAATTATTGAAAATTAATCAAAATTATACTAAGATGAGAGCGTAAAATAAAGCCTAAGGCCTAGCACCAATTCATCATTGCATTTATATGCCCAGAATGGTAAAAAATGGTCTACTACACTAAGTTTTGATCATACTGAATAAACAGGAATAGAGGAAAATAATACAGGTATATGTCACTTTCTCGAAAATGTTAACCAGTAGAACAACCTTGTGCTGTCGTCATCTTAATATTTTTGTAACTTAACAAGAATTTTAATTTATAAATTATATTTAATTTCAGGTTCACTCAATGTACTCCAGTGACAGATAGATATTCCAGCAACATCGAGTCATACTATATTCTCAATGCTGAAACCTATACAATATTCCAACCACTTGAACAATGAGAGACTGAAAATATTCCAATTGAAAATAGACAAGAGATAGTTCAACCACATACAGACGCGAGCCTTTCCAACTACATAGAAATACGAGACCTTCCAATGGCATAAAGACGTGAAATATTTCAACAGCATAAAATTGTAACATATGTCAGCCACATAAGAGATATATAAACCAATAGAGACCTGATAGACTTCAACCAAAAGGAGATCTAAGATATTTCAACCACTTTAAGATACTTCAAAAACATACTGAATGACCTGAGATATTTCTACCATGCAGAGACCAAAAAATAAAATGTTCTAGCCGCATGATGACAATATATATTTCAACCACAGATGCTTCAGATTCAGATATTTTAACCACATAGATCTAAGATATTTCTACCACATGGATACAAAACATATTACAACAGATATAGGCCTGAGATATTTCAACCCCATGGAGATGTAAAATAATCCAACAGCAGGGCCTCGAGATGTTCCAAACACATAGAGGCTGGAGATTTTTCAACCAAGTTACAGACATGAGATACTGAGGAAAAAGACGCAGCTCTTCGCATATTTCATAAGTTGTATTATAGCCATGTATGAGCACATAAACAATGGAATGAAAAACAGATAAAACCGAGTGCACCGTCAAACATTAATGGTATGGAGCATAAATCAATCAAAAATCAAAACCAGTGTGAACTAAGATAATTATTATGTTTTTCAAGTGATCTTCTTAGCTGAATTGCCAAAGATTATGCGTTGTAATGATTAATCAGTTGTAAGTCACTGATCATCTGTTACTTAGACATCCGATTATGGTGATTGATAATGGAAGTCTGTAAGCGGTCATTGGTAAAATGTAAAAATGCACTTTAATTAATGTTAAGAAACATGATTATCCAGGAGACAATCTGTCTTACCAGCTTTGTTACAATTAGATGTTTGATCAGTTTTACAATCAGCAAAATTGACTCGCATGTTATGGAGATTAACTGCGATGATAATGTAGAAAAGGGCAAATTTTGACTCGTAATATATATGATTAATTCAGTGAACTCTTTTCGCTTTTCACACAATTTGATAAGAAGGTTGATATAGATTGTGTTGCATAACATATTCAGTGCGATTTTTCCTAGACCACACTTGAGTTTACCCTTTTAAGAGTTTGCTTCAATAAGATCGAGGATAATTTTGACAGGGAGTGAAATCAAAGAATGTGACAACAACAACATTTACAGTATTGACTTATGTTGTAAGTGAAACCAAAATCATTTGAGTAAAACAATCATATTTTTAGCATATTCTGGTGTTTATTATGTATCAAAAATGAGATATAGGGTCCTATAGAAACCACAGCGTCCGAACGCAATGGCATCATAGGTCCGCACTGTACTTGATAATACAAAGAAAGAGACAAAAACCAAGAGAAAGGGTGGTGAAGACAGGGTTACCGACTTGGAACGGTCAGTAGGCAATAAGGTCTACTGGTTAGCTTGAATCGATTTTATATGCGCACAATCTCGCTATTATCCTGTCCTCAGCGCCCAAATAGACAAGACAGTGTAAACAAAACTACATCCCATCAAAAGGATTTCTCTAACAATAAAGTTCACATCCGGAGAAACTAACTAAAGAAACACATACAAAATAATAAACATCTCAGGATGTATCCAGAATCGTAATGAACAACCATAGTAGTTGTAGCTAAAGAGAAAACCAATCTCTCTACGACCAGAAAACCCGAGGGACGAAAGCTCATGCACCCTCAAGGCACATTCAATTTTGCATGAATTATTGTGTTGTAAATGAAATGATTACTTATATCATATGATGTTATACATTTTGCATCAATGTCGTATATTTAATACGCCCAATATACTAAGATTTCTACCGAAATGGTTATAATTTTTAGCTCTACTGACCGAAGGCCAGCAGAGATTTGGTTATAATTTTTAGCTCTACCTGACCGATGGCCAGCAGAGATTATGGGATAGCGAGTTGTCTGTCATCCATTAACTTTTGTCTTGTTCACACGATAGGGACTTCATTATAACTCGGATGTTTACGAAACTCTGCCAGTGTCTTTATATCAATAAAAGCTTGGATTTGTTCGAGAACCAGCAAGATCAGATTAGTAACACCAGAGTTATGGCCCTTGTTTTGCTGAAAAATGCCATATTAAGCCTTATTTACACTCTAGCGCCTTCATTTTGTATTTGATCTTTACGAAACTTTGTCTATGTTTCTATATCAATGGAAGCTCAGCCAGATCGGATCAGTAACACCAGAGTTATGACCCTTGTTTTGCTAAAAAGTGCCAAATTAAGTCTTGTTTACACTCTGGCACCTGCATTTTGTATTTGACCTTTACAAAACTTTGCCAGTGTATTTATATCAATGAAAGCTCAGATCTGTTCGAAAACCAGCCAGATCAGATTTGTAACACCAGAGTTGTGGCCCTTGTTTTGTTGAAAAGTGTGATTTTCTGCCTAGTTAACACTCTAGCACTTTCATTTATTATTTGATCTGTACCAAACTAACACAGCTCGTTAATATCAACAAAAGATCAGACAAGCTTAAAAACCAGCCAGATCGGACCATATACACTGGAGTTACGGCCCTTGTTTTTGCTAAAAAAATGCCATATTGTGCCTTGTGAACACTCGTATCACCATCTTCTATTACTTGATCTTTACCAAATTTGCATAGATCGTTAGTAGCAATGAAATCTGTAAGTGAAACACAAATATTCTCGTGTATATATAAATACAAAAAAGCAATAGCCTAGAAAGCCTCAAAGAAGGTACACATCAAAATCGGATTAGTAACACCAGAGTTATGCCCCTTGATTTAGTTAAACATGCTGTATTTTGCCACATTAAGAAGATAGGTCCTTCGTTTGGCTAAATTTTAATGAACTGCATGGATGATCAGTACCAAATATGGTTATGCATATCGTCCACGCATTCCGGTTGAATGTTTTTTGACAGGGGTAAAACACATATCCGGACCATATTTCATGAACCCCAGACCGAAAATCAACAAAACTTTGCAGAGGTGATCAGTACCAAGCCTACTTATGCATGTCATAGCTGTATTTTTGTTGAAAGATTTTTGGCCCTTTAAAGGCTTTAATACACACATATTGTCCGGACTAGTTCTCCTGATCCGCAGTTTGGATATCAGTGGAACTTTGCAGGGATAATCAGTACCTGACCTAGTTGTGCATGCCATTGCCGTGTTCCGGTTGAATGATTTTTTGCGGAGTTAAAGCGCTTTAAAGGTTTGAATACACTAACATTGTACATGCTAGCTCTGCTGAATGCTGGACTGGATTTCAACGAAACTTGGCAGTGATGAGCAGTAGCAAGCCTAGTTGCACATAACAGCCGCCGGTTTTTTTTTGCCGCGCCGGTTTTTGGCAAAAACAGCAAGTAATTCCGAATGAGCTAGGGCGCTTTCGACTATATCATATGAAAGCACATATCAAATGATTGTAAAATTATATTCTATTTCATTGGTGACACTTTAATTTTTCCGAGAAATTTGACGCGAAGTTGACCTTTCCCATGGGAAAAGCCTATTTTCCCATGGGAAAAGCTTTTTTCCCATGGGAAAGGGTCTTTCCCATGGGACAATATATTCCCATGGGAAATGACTTGGGCAGTTTTCCCATGGGAAAAACAGAAAGTATTTATCTTGCAATATAATGTCAAAATAGTATGCGGCTTTCATATTTAGGGTCTATGATGAAGTTTTACAGCGATACGAGCACTTTGATATTTTCCCATGGGAATATTTTCCCAATATTGTAATTTGGGAAAATTTTCCCATGGGAAAATGAGTTATTTCTTAATAGCTAAAACAACACTTCAAAGCTTGGAAACATCTTCCATTGCAGTGTTGACAATTAAATATGCCATTATGTTTATAATTTAATGAAATAAAATCTTTCCCAAAATAAAATGGGAAAATTCTCCCAAATTGTTTTTGGGAAAATTTACCCAAATGTTATTGGGAAAATTTTCCCAAATTGTTTTGGGAAAATTCTCCCATTTTTTGACTGGGAAAATTCTCTAAATAATTTTAAAGGAAATGAAAAAGAAAACAAATCTTCCAAATAAGTACAAGTCATAATATCAAACCAAAACAAGAGGCTCAAGAGGGCCTGTGGACGCTCTACTGGGTAAAACAGCTCTTATAGATTTAGATAGATATAGCTAGATATAGCTCTCTTCTCCTATAGATTTAACAAAGGAAAATACAATATAGCATTTTTCAACAAATCAAGGGCCATAACTCTGTTATTACTAACAAGATCTAGCTGGTTTTCGAAATTGTCCAAGGTTTCATTGATAAACTAGACATCATACGGAGGCTTCCTGCCAAATTTCGTAGAAATCCAGCAAGCCGTTTAAGTGGAGTTGCGCCGACAAGAAATTTAAAATAAAAATGTCAAAGGGCCATAACTCAGTCAAAAATCAGCGAACTGGAACAAAAGCGTGATATGCACAACTAGACATCTTACCTATGCTTCCTGCCAAGTTTCGTCGAAATTCAACAAGGCATTTAAGATGAGTAGAGCCGACAAGAAATTTTGAAGTAAGTGTCAAGTAATTAAAAAGATAATGAAAAAAAATTCAAAAAACATAATTCAAATCTATCAAAAAAAAAAAAAAAAAAAAAAAAAAAAAAAAAAAAATGTTACCCCCGGGGCGCATCCAAATTTGACACCAGGGTCACCATTTGAACAAACTTGGTACAGGACCATAAGCTGATGCTACATGTAATACATGAGAGCTCTGTGCCATGTGGTTCCTGAGAAGTTTATCCCTATACATGTCTATGTAAAACATTTGACCCTCGGGGCGGGGTCAAATATGACCCGAGGGTCACCATTTGAACAAACTTGGTAAAGGACCATAAGCTTATAGTAAATGTAAAATATCAAACCTCTGGCTGTTGTAGTTTCTGAGAAGAAGATTTTTTTAAAAAAAAAATCCTATATAAGTCTATTTAAAACTGTGACCCCTGGGGCGGGGACAAATTTGACCCCCAGGGTCACCATTTGAACAAACTTAGTAGAGGACCATAAGCTGATGCTACATGTAATACATAAGAGCTCTGTGCCTTGTGGTTTTAGAGAAGATTTTTTAAAGTTTTTTCAAAACATGCAAAACCTCAATATACAAACTTTGGACCCCCAGGGCACGGCCATTTTTGACCCCGGAGACTTTATTTGAACAAATTTGATAGTCTAGGCGTTGGCGATCATTTTAAAAGAAAAACTGTTGAAATCTGTCCAGCGGTTCTGGAGAAGAAGATTTTTTAAGGTTTCGACCATATATGGTAATGGCAGCCACCTTGGATGTAGCGCAGACCTAATTTTAACAAATCTAAAAAGCCTTCATCTAAGGATCATCCATGTGAAGTTTGGTCAAAATTAGCCAAGCGGTTTCTGAGGAGAAGTCGTTTGAAGAAAAGTTAACAGACGACGGAAGACGGACGACGGAAAACGGACAACACACCATCCCATAAGCTCTTCTGGCCCTTGGCTTTTTAACTAACTCAAGGGCCATAACTAAAGAATCTGGTAAAATTTGACAAAGATCAGATGAAAAATGAAGACCCTACCATATTAACGAGGCAAAATATAGCATTTTTAACTAACTCAAGAGCCATAATTCCTGTTACTGGTCCGACTGGTCCAATACAACCTTGACCTTGAACAAAAACAAAAAACTGAAATACAATTACAAAAGAAATCACAAAAAAAAAAATATATATTAAAAAAAAAAAAATTAAAAAAAACAACAACATATATATATATATCACCAAAAAAAAACAAATGAATGAAAAAAAATTAATGAAAAACAAAACAAAAAAATATATAATTAAACAAGAAATATCACTGTAAGTGATAAATGTGTCCTTTGACCTCTAAGTATGACCTTGGACCCATTGACCTGGATTTTGTGCATGACACATCGTTTGGTTGTGGCGAGTTATTTGAAAATCCGTCCAGGCATGCTAAAGTTATTGACCGGACACGATTTGACCTTTGACCTGTAAGTGTGACCCTGACCTTGGGGCCACAGACCTGGATTCTGTGCGCGACACATCGTCTTGTTGTGGTGAGCACTTGTGCCAAGTTATTTGAAAATCCGTCCATGAATGCCAGAGTTATTGACCGGACACAATTTGTCTTTTGACATCCAAGTGTGACCTTGACCTTGAAGACCTGGGTTTGCGCGCGACACAGCGTCTTGTTATGATGATCAGTTGTGCCAAGTTATTTAAAAATCCCTGCAGTGGTTGTGACGTTACGTCCGTACACGAAATTGTGTACTTGTTTTTGACCTATAAACTTCAAGTGTAACCTTGACCTTTGAGGTACGGATCTGGGTTTTGCGCGCGACACATCGTCTTGTTATGGTGATCACTTGTGTCAAGTTAAAGATCAGATGAACAATGAAGCCTCTATCGTCTTAACGAGGCAAAATGTAGCATTTATAACTAAATCAAGGGCCACAACTCTGCTGTTATTAGGTCGATATGGCTGGTTTTCGAACTTGTCCGAGCTTTCATTGATATTAACAATGTGGTAAAGTTTGGTAAAGATAGGATGAAAAATGAAGGCCCTATCGTCTTAACGAGGCAAAATATAGCATATTGAACTAAATCAAGGTTCGTAACTCTGCTGTTACTGGTCCGATACTATGCTGTCATCAAAATGCATTTGAAAATTATTCTTGGTTAACTAAACAATTTATGGTTGTGGTCGGGTCTATATGTCGTTTGAACAACACAGATTGACTTCATGTATTGGAAACATATGATCATGTCTCTGTGGTGGTGACTTATCTTAAGTCTCTGTTGTTGGAATATCTCTCATCTCCATAAGGGTGGAATGTGGTTTGAATATCTATCTCTCTGTGGTTGGAATACAACAGCCCTATTAGTGGTTTGAATAACACAGACTGTATCCATGTATTGGAAATATATTATCATGTCGTTATGCTGCTGGCTTATCTCATGTCTGTGGTTTATATATCCCTGGTCTCCAATGTGGTTGGAATATGTGGTTGGAATATGTCTCCATGTGGTTGTTAATACACTGGGTTTCTATGTGGTTCGATTAACCCATATTGTCTCGTTGTAATGGAAATATATATTATCATGTCTATGCTAGTGGCTTGAGTGGTTGGAATATTTTTCTCTTGTCTCCATGTGGTTGTATTATATCAGATCTCTATGCGGTTCAAATAACTCTTTACTTCATGCAACAGAATTGTATTATCATGTCTCTATATAGCTGGCCTATCACAAATATGAATGTAGTTGGAACATATCTTGTCTATATGCGGTTGGAATATATCAGGCATCTATGTGGTTGGAATATCGGTTCTCTTGTGGCACGACTATCACTTTTTGCTATATTGCTGGAATTAATACATCATGTGCCTAGTCTACGTGCTTGGAATACCGCAATCTAATCTACAGCTATGGGGCTGGAATAGCACATATGTATAAAACATTATTCAACATTGTCATCACAAGTCTCCAAAGGTTGAAACATCAAAAGTATCTATGTGGATGGAATATGTCAGGTCTCTACATGGTTGGACTACATCACATCTCCATGTGGTTATCCCACATCTCCATGCCGTCTTTCTGTTGCTAGAATATCACACGTTTCTGTAATTATGTGGTTTGAATATGTTTCGTGGTTGAAATATCTCTGTAGTAAGAATATTTTCATTCTTAAAGTATGTGGTTGGAAATATCGTGTGTGCTTTTATGTGGGAATATATCTCATAAAATCTCTATAGCTTAATATCGTGTGCATCTCTATGTGGTTGGAATACCTCATGTGTCCATGTGGTTGGAATATATTGCCTCCGTAGATTTGTTTGCACTATCTATCTGTAACCGGAGAACATGGAGCAAACCTGAAATATAATAAATTTATTATATTTTGAGTTCTCTGTAAACTGATCTTATGTTCATGAACAGTCTGTGAGCAAAGTAGAACCGGAAATGTAGCATTCAAGGACCACAGTTAAAGTCAGAATATGCTTATTGTTAACCTTAAGAGTCGATAGAGACTTTGTATCAAGTATTTGTGTATAATATTACCGTCAAATTTGCATTAAATCCCACTATGAATCCAGCCGTTAATAAAAACTACTTTTAACTATTGTGTTTACATAAACATTACCTGTGCTATAAACCATTTGGATCTGCACACTTCCTGTGTTGTGCTTAGCGTCGGCGCAGCATATAGGGGATACAGCGTAATTAGAGCACAAATATGTATTAGTGTGTACAGTTTAATTTTAGTCAGTTTATTTGTTAGCGTAATTCTCCAATTTGTAAGTGCTTCATCAGATGTTTAAGTTTATGTGTAAATAAGCATATTCTGCCTTTAACCAAATGCAATCCCAAACTTGCCTTTCATATAAACAGTACAGATCAGGCAAAACCCACACTCTGGTCATATCGAGTGCAACGCGGATCTACGCGGAGTGACTGGTACTCGGTAAATCCACGCGGCGAAAGTACGCCATTGTCAGTCATTCGCACTCCAAGTTACTCCGCGTATATAGAATCCAATTAACCATGCGTGCTCACCTGTGGTGGTTTATTACTGGGAGAAAAGCAAATTTTTTCGACAGCGCGCTTGAAAAAGCCAATCGCCAGTATAAGTACAAACAATGAGACGCCGAGTGCATCTTTTCTGTGCAAGACTGATAAATACACTGAATAAATTTCGAAACAAATACGTATTTTAAAATTTTAATACATTAATTACAAGTTTTGTTCGTTTCTGTTGTCCAAAAGTCACACTTCTTCAACCGAAATAAGTACCCATAATTCTTGGCCATGTATGTACCTTTTAACAAGGCGGCACTAACAACGGGTTTATGACCCGGAATTCTTTACAATTTTTTCTGATTATCTCTGACTCAAGAACTCAACAAAATAATAAACAGCAGAATAAATTTGTTACAAATAACGATTAATAAAAATAAAATTATAATTTCCAGTATAATAATTACTAATTGCAGTCGTCGCGAAGTCGGTAATAGGAACCGCTCATTATAACTATCGTGACCCAGTATACATAATCCGGGCATTCAAATTTTTCCACATCTGCTTTTCCAAAAACAAAAGTAAAATTCATAACTTTCACATGACATCATCAAAATAATCTGACCAATCAGTGATCAATAAAATAAGACCTCCACTTTCGGGTAGGGTGTAAACTGTATATCGCTGGTGCTCAACTGATTTTAGCCCTTTAAAAAACTAGTTTGTATCGATAGTTATATTAAAAACTTTGTTTTTGGTGTACATATATGTATCTTCTTTTTGTGTTGTCTGATTTTAAAACACCAATATAGGTACATTTAATTTAAATCATGGTGTAATATTTTCATTTTCAATATAGAGATTGAGAAAAAAGTCTGAGTAAACCTACTGAATATCTTAACCTACCAGAAGTTGACCGGATGTGAAAGTTATGAATTGTCTTCTGCTTCGATTTTTTTGAAGTTATTAAATAAATATGCATTAAAATGACTGTAATTAGAAAAATTTGCACCCTTAATCTGGGCAGTATCGACTCCGCGAACTCCCGAGTTTATCTACGCGAAGTATCATGGCATAAGTATCGCGTAAGTGATTTCCACTCTGAGTAGTTTTATCATCAAAACTCTGCGTAATTACGCGATTTGTAATTCCTCAGAGTAAAGTGTGGGTTTCGCGTGAGCTGTACTGTACCTACACACCAAGTTTCGGCAAATCTCAGGTCATTACTAAATAAAGTTATTTAGCGGACACCATTCTTCTATTTTAAGTAACAGTTTCCTTGACTCCAGTGACCCAAATCTCATACAAATTCATTCAAATATCTCATTCCAAACTAAAGATATTGTGCGGAAACCATTTTCAATATTTTTTGTTTAATTTTTACAATTTCTGTTGCCACAGCAACCACAATTTTTTACTTAATGAAAAAAAAAGATCTGCATGATCTCCTAAAGTTCTCCCTCTTACCTACACACAAATTTTCATTATCTTTTAAAGCATTTCTTTTGTTATAAAATGATACATATTTTGTGTATTTTTACTATATCCATTGCCATAGTAACCATATTTCTGTCAGATCAACAAAATAAAAAATAAAAAAAATATTGGGTATATTCCCCTCATTGCCCTCTACCAACATGTCAAGTTTCATAAAAATATCTTAAATACTTTTCATGATCCATATTTGTGGGACGGACTGAAAGACTGACTGACTGATGGGGGCAAACCTCTGGTCCCCTCAAGTGACACACCAGTAGAGTACTAACAAAAAAAATATAATTTCTACAATTATCAGCGAGGTTATTTTTGTCAATAAGAGCAAGGCAATGCTTAACTGTGTATCGTTATCTTATTACGATACAGTCCCCACAATATGATACGTGTGAAAGAAAGTCGCGCTATAATCGTATCACGATTAATCATTGCACCCCTAGTTTTTGGGGTACTGCGTATAAGTATGTGAAGTTACTACGTATACCATATTGTTCCTTTTTAACGCCCCCTCCCTAATATATGCCCCTCCCCCCAGGCACCGTGAGTAAACACCTCCACCCACTGTGCATAAAGTGAAAAACCTTACCTTTAAAAGTGGTATTAATCCGCATAACACAACTAATATATCCACAAAAACTTTTATCCATGTGTATTTCAAGTATAGTGCACTAAGGGTTTTAGAGTTATAATAGAGTTACATAAGGGTCAATGAATGATCAGTTTACACTCTAATAAACGCCCCCCTTTTGAAAAATGTAACGCCCCCGGGGGCGTTAAAAAGGAACAATACGGTATGTATGTGAAGTTTCATAAACATAGGTCAAACATTTTTTTTTTGTTATGGCCAGTTATGAGTTTGCTTATAGGTTATTGAATTTGTCTGTTATGTATGATGGTGAACCTAAGGTACCAGTCACCTCAGGTTTACCCAAAGTGTCTGGTATGGGTTCGATTCTCATTTTACTGTACATATAAAATGACATACCAGTAAAATATATCACTTATTTGCATCATGGGAGATGGATTTTAATCCAAGTACTTAATAACGTACCATGTCCTTCATATAACAGTCAAAGCATCAATCAAATCCTCCTTGGACAGGTACTTCTGTAAAAAGACAATGCAAAATACCTTAGTATAAATGAGCTGGAATACGTCTGAAGATAACCTAAGGCCAAGTCTGATTTTATTGAAGAAACAAGAAAGATGGAAATTCAACTTAAACCAGGATTTCCCTAAGCTACCCGCGACATTTTTTTTAATATTTCTTTCCATATAACCCACTCACCAAGTTGCTTCAATTTCTCAATCCTAACTCATGGAAGTTCAGTATTGGGCGGAAACCATTTTCTTTCTCTTTTTTTTTACACCACACAACATGACGTATGCATAAAACTCACCAAAGAGAAAAATAACAGACATTTTCTTTGTTTGTAACCTTCGAAATAAAGGGGGCTGGCATGGCGCAGTCGGTAGCGCGGCGGATTTGTAACCGGAGTCCCCGGCTTCAATCCTCCGTGATGCCACTGAGTTTCGTCGGTGTGTTCTTGGGCAAGACACTTTCGCCTAGCCCCGTCCGTCGGATGGGGATGTAAACGGGGCGGTCTTGTGTATCGGTCTATCCTCAGAGCATGTTAAAGAACCATAGGAATCTATTAGATAATAAGAGTATATAGCAGGTTCCCGGATTCCTTGTATCCTTCCCCTCTCTATGGGGCGGCTCTGAATAACCTATACTGTGTTGATGAGCCGTTAAACAACATTCAATTCAATTCAATTACCTTCAAAATACTCCCGTTCTCATGACAGTATGCATAAATTATGATAATTAATTTATAAATAGAGTTGATGACTTTATAATAAAATAATTAAAAAGATAGTAGTCTATATTTATCATAAATAAAAGGATAGTTCATCAAAATAATGTAAACATGACATGTTGACAATTTCCTTTTCTTTAAAATTCATCACCCCTATTCTCCATAAATGCAGTTTCCAATTACCTTGAAGGCAATAAAATTCATAAATGACATTATTTTTTAGTCTGATGAGTCCATTGGCGTAGCTTTGCATAGGCCCTGTAGGCCCGGGCCTACGCATAATTTTCAGAAATAGAAAAATTAATTCCAAAAAATGCAATAAAATTCGGGGGGTGGGGTGGTGGGATGGGGGAGTGTGGCGGCTGTATAGGCGGCGTAGTAACCAGAATATATTATTTTCATATATATTTGTTTAGTTATCTTTGCCCTTCTTAGGGACCGACCATTTTGATCTCTGGGGGGGGGGCCTGGGATTTTCCTTTGAGCCAGAATATTTTTTTTTCATTTCTTGAAAGCCGGGATATTTTTTTCGCCTAATACACTGGCCAGATTATTTTTTTTCGTGAACTTGAAAGCCAGAATATTTTTTTTTAAGTTTTACTATTCGTAGAATAAGAAGAGCTGTTGTACGTCTGCGTCCACGGGTTGGTTTTCAGTTGTTAGCCAAGTCCTGTTATTTCAGCAACCACTGGTCAGTGAAACTTGAAATATGTCATCAGTACCACCAAGGACACTGGCATTTAAGCAAAAGCATGTTTTTTTATTACTTTGAATTTCTGGTTAAAGTTCTTTTTTGACAAAGTCCATTTATTTTAACAACTTAAAGTCGTACATCAAAACTTCAGTAAAGCTTGGAATATCAAGGGCACTAGTAGACACATGTTCCATATTATTTAAGCAAAGTTATGTTTTTCTGTTCGACTTCAAAATGCTGGTTAAAGTTTTTAGGCAAGTCCTTTATTTCAATAGGTGATTGTTAATTATTAATACAACTTCAGTAAAGCGTGAATGCTAGCAGACACATGTTCCATAACTCTGTATTGCATTTTAGCAAAATTGTGGCTCTTTTTCTCGATAAATATTTTCTGTATTGTATTTTAGAAAATGTGTAGCCTATAATTTTCGACTTAGAATTGGTTTTATTTTATTTGTTGGCAAGTCCATTTATTTCAATACCCACTAGCCATATATCTCAGCCAAAGGAGCTTGACAAGTGTCATCACTTACAGACACAATCATGTTTCATAACTTTTTATTTCATTTTAGCCAGATGATATTTTCTTTTTCAACTTAGAGTTTCAGTTAAAGATTTTTAAGCAGCTTCATATATTTCAATAAAACCACTGCATACATCCAATAACAATGGCAAGCCTGTATATATCATTAGCCACATAAACCCCACACCTTCCCCAGATTGACAAATATTTATTCTATTCTTCAGTTACCATTCTGCATCCATCCTGTTCTCTTCCATCCACTTCCCAACACCCTCCTCTCAACCCCCATCTCCAATGAAAATATTGTATTATTTCTGTTTTTTTTTCCCTATTCAGTAACACTTCACTTCCCCTCCCCACCTGGCCTCTTCAAGTTCATATTCTTCCTGGGGTATTGAAGGTCTTGCTTTGATATTTGGTATATATGTTCATTGACCACCCGCACCCCTACTCCCTACCTCAGTCGCCACCACCTATTAACCTTCACAATTAAGACTTGGTTGGTGAGACAGAAGTGTCAGTGACCTTGTTTAAAATTGACCTTAAATAGTGGAGAATGCTGTCCTTTCGACAGCTCTTTTGCTTTTGTTTAATATGGATCTTTCCATATATTTGGTGGATAGAACTTTATGTGCTGGTGTTAATATTTAGTTATGCTTGTACTTGTCTGCTTTCTATGTGAGCCCCTTTTGCTCTTCTGAATTATGAATTGATTGGATGTTTTGTTTGATAGGGGATCGTTTTGTAATGGGCAATGACTACCATGTTCCATACCATTCTTATTAACACTGGCTTTGTCTGTAACCTATTGCATGAGGCTTAAGCTCTTCTTAAGTCCATTTACTTGTTGATGATATTCACAAAATCAATCGCATAAGTACCGTGACCCTTGTATTGTAATAATATCATGACCACTGCATACTACATTGATTACTAACATGCCCAAAGTACATCACATCTATAACTGTCATGGCTACTCTTTACCTCATTTTCTACTACCTTGACCACTGCATATTGCAAGTATTACTATCATGACCACTGTATATCACATTTAGTACTACCATGACTACTGAAAGAACCATCTGCCAAAAAATGTTTTCTAGGTGCTGAGAATAGTTATTTTGAACAGAGAGAAGTGACCATGTATTTCAAAGGAAAATTTAGCAGAAGCAAATATCTTTTTCAAACATATTTTTCAGTATAATAAAATAAATAGCCTTTGAAGGTTGACAAATGTTCACTGTCACCCTCACAGGATTGCAATATTTACATACTACCATGACCATTGTATATCACATTTAGGCCATTATTTTTTATTATTTTTAAGAACCATCAAGACAGAGAATAGCTGTAGGAGGAAGGGGAAAATTCCCTAAGGAAAAATAAAAAAAACTAATTTCGTTTTGTCGTAGGAGGGTTCTTAAAACAAATTATCAAAAAATAATGGCCTTATAACAACCATGACTTATGTATACCACATTAATTATAACCATGAATATCATGTTTATTACTACCATAATCAGTGTATACCAAATTACTACCATGATCACTTTATAACACTTTATACAACAAATTTGCTGCCACCATTGCCAGTGTATACTACAGTATAACATTTATAACTGCCATGACTAATGTATACCACATGTATTACTACCATGATCTATGCACATCACATTTATTACAACCATGAATACTATCACTCATCTACAACTCATTTCAACTTGAGATTTCAATAAACTTCTGAGCAGAAGTTGTGGATGTAGCCAGATTGTGGTTAAACATATCCATGTTGAATCCAGTGGCTGATGAAGTAGATCTACATTTATCTTATTGACCGAAGAGGGAGCCAGATTTTTTTCCTCTAATTGGACTCAGAGCCAGATTATTTTTTTCCAACAATTTGAGGGACTGTTTATTTTTTTTCCTTCAAGTCAGAGCCAGGATATTTTTTTTCAGCAATTCAAGGGCCAGAATATTTTTTCAAAAAAAATCCCAGGCCCCCCCCAGAAATCAAAATGGTCGGTACCTTAAAGTCTAAAATATACGTCATCACGCACCTAATAACATTAAAAAAAAATTGGGGTTGTGTGTTGGGGGTGCATGTCCCCTGACCCACTAGCATAATAACTTTAACTGCGGGCCTATGCCGCCAAAAAGGCCAAGCTACGCCCCTGGAGTCTGTTGTACATTATTGTTTCTAGAAATGGTCAATCATTGAATCTTATAACAGTTACTAACAAATACGAAATACACAATATGTGCATACCTTGATTCTGACATTTTTACGTAAAATGTTATAACATTTATAACATAACAACTTAGTAGAAGGGTCACAGAAAGCATTTGAGTTTCCCTTTTCTTCTATTCAGTATTGTTTACAGTTTCGTTTTTGTTCGTCAAACCGTTTCAGTACTGTGATACCACAGAACACCATGCTAGTCAATGAAAACCCGTACATTTTCCTTTATTCAGGCTATTGCAGGCCTCTTTACCAATTTTGGGAAATTTGCAATTATAGTATTATCAATAAATACCTTTTTTTCAACGTCTGTGCAAGCATAAAAACAAATAGCTTCTTCTCATTCCTATAACAATTCTCATTGTAAAACCGGGTACCATTTATGACCATTTTGGCAGTGAAAAGTACATTTTTTTATCTGCAATATATGATTCTTAGAACTTAACATTTTCAAGATTCTTTTTCAAAAAAATATATTTTAGTCAAGCACATATTTGCTTTAGCATTTATTTGTTATTAGTGCAGTGTTTAATCGGCTGATGTTAATAATTCCCTATTAAAGGAATTCAACGAAACTGATCTTTTTACATACATTTTGGATAATGTTCGTTTTTCAATGACGTGACAATTTTATCTCAATAGTTTCTGTTTTGGAGCTAACAATACAGGTAATGTATAATACTTACATAGTTTGTATGAATACTTTTTTTGCAGATACAGCTTATTTTGGCTATAATCAGTCTGCTAAATTAAATTATAAATTGTAATTAGATGCAGATATTTTATTGTCATTGGTTTTCGCTGTAACATCAAGGGTTACACATATCGACCATAGGGGTCCGGCTCATGTGCTTTGTCGGTAAATACCAGGTCATTCTCACTAAGCTCAGTCTATGCTGAAAATTGTTTTAATTAAAAGAGCAAATCATTTAACTCTACATGCCTCCTATAACCAAGTGTTCAAGGTGTCAAACATTGGTATATATTTTAATATCGCTCAATACAGTAATGAGAAATCGTCATCGAAACGTTGAGAAATCGTCATCGAAACGTTGAAAAACTGGTCCAAATCTTTAGTCGGAAGACCCCGTGCCTAAACACAGTCACTCTGTAAACAACAACTCTAACGGCAGTTGCGTACGAAACTTGACCAAGAATCATTTAGTCGTCACCGCAGATAATGAATGCTAATTATTTTCTTACCAGTTAATTCAATGGAAGCTACATGTTCTCTTTTGTTTACAACCGTCAAATTTGGTTTCAATATGGCTCCATATTGGTCTGGTACCCATAACCCCCTGCGCTCGAAGAGATAATAGCGAGCGCAGTAGGGGAAGGGTACCAGATCAATATGGCTGCCGACGAATGTCTGCGTGGAAGGGAATAAATCTTAATGCCAGTTGCCTGTGACAGTGTATGGGGACAGGTTGCAGATCATAATTTACTAAATGTGTTGTTAGATACTATGGCGCTTTCTTTATTTGAATAACAATAAAATATCCACATACTACCTGTCAGCTACAACAGTGTCTGTGAGTACACATATGTACTTATTGTAGCCAGGGAGTATTAAGTATACGGGGAGGAGAAGCGGATCGTTTTGCCGTTTTATGTTGTCGCGCGTGTGTTTCACTACTGCGTGAAAATGACTTCTGGTTGTTTCGTGCGTGTGTGAAAAACAGCAAATTCTCATAAATTATTACACTTACAAACTCAACAAAGGTGCGCAATGTAAACATAAGTACTATTTATTCACATTGTGTCCTCTGATACAGAGCGTGTATTTGTTTGCATGTATAAAAGCACATTTTACCAGACGGTTCCGTATAACAAAGATGGCGCCACTCTACACCAGAGCCCCAGATAAGCTGCGTATTTGCGTAATTACCCAATTAAAACAATGGAAAACCAAATTGAAATTAAAATCAAGCGTACCAAAAAGCATATGAAATCCCATTTAAGCAATTATTTAAAAAATGTGTGCGTACAAACTGTTTTCCATTATTGTAATCGCACGTTGTCTCTGACTTTCGTAGAATGTAAACAAATCTTCGTCATTCTGTATTCTCCCGGTTAATTAGCGAACCCGTCTAGTAGAAGTTACTGGAGTATTTAACAGTATGTCGCTATAGAACAAATAGTAATTTCGTAAACCAATCCAATATAAAATAAAGTCTAGATCACTATGTGGCTTGGTAATTTTCAAGCGTTTGTGTAAAATGGCATCTGTCAAAAGAGGTTGTAGAAAGGCAAGTATAAATACATAGCAAAACAAAATTGTAGGGTATTTTGGAATTCCCAAACCATTAGATGGTGACGGGGTTGTTTCGGGAATTATAGAGGAATTAATCGATATATGTATTCACCCGTCAATTCCAATTGTTCACAATGTATTAAACAATACTTTGTCATCAGTAACAAAGCCGACGCCAATCGTGTAGTTACTAAAACCGTTAGAGACTGGAAAACTAAATATCCGTGGCTAATTGTCGTCAGTAATGATGATGATGAATAAATCTGAATCGTGAACTATTCAGCGAAAATAAAACAATCAGTTAAAACATAGTTAGAAGTTACAGTTTATGTTTCCAGCGTAAATGGAGTTTCTATGATAGAATTTTCAGCAACTCTGCAGTTCAGGGTGAAAAGGTTCTAGGCCCATTTCCCATGTTTTATCTCGATGGTTCATGCCTGTTATGCGCCATATAACCTCTCATGTGTTGGTAAAAATTCATGTGAAATAGAAGCCACAACAGAGACTCATACAACACACAACATAAACATCTGAAAAGTACACTATTGTAAGTACCTATTTGTACTATTTTGTGTTGATACCGAGTTTAAAGAAACATTTGATGAGTGAATTACTTTTTTTTAATCAGTTGTATTTTAAAATACCCAATTGACAAAAATATAGGTGGGTATTTAAGCAAATCAAACCAATTCTTATCTGGGGCTCTGCTGCACCAAATAAAAGATGGTGACGGGGAATACATGTAGCTATTGCAAGCGAGATACGAGACTACGGGTTATTTAGGCATTAATAATAACAAAAAGTGAATAGTAGGCATATTTATCTTTGTCAAGAAGGTAATTTCAAGGTGGTGATTATAAGACAAAGCCTAAAACGAGGTGATGAAAATGTGCCTTTTGAGATATCAGCTGAAATTTTTAATTTGTCAAATTAAAAATGGTCTGGAGCTATTGCAAACGAGATATGAAGTATGGATTATACTAGGCATTAATAATAACAAAAAGTGAATAGTAGACATGTTTATCTTTGTCAAGAAGGTAATTTCGTGATGTCTATTATTATAGAAAGCCTTAAAAAAGAGGCTGTAAAAACTGCCTAATTTGAGATGTTGGCTGAAAGTTTAACTTTTTCACATGCAACGCGCTTACAATCGATTTACCTGTATCGATAAAATAGTAAATAGTTAATGGCGGCGTTTTAGCGGACAACATAAATCGATAATCTAGAGCGTCTATGAACCCGTTTCTCCTCCCCGTATACTTACTCCCTGTTGTAGCTTACTATAGTGGTGAAATAATGTTCAGGTTATATGCTGCTAATTTTTAAACTTGTTATTAGAAATCCACTAATAAAGACTGAGATTTTTAAAAAAATCTTTTATTTATTTTAGAGACCAATACAGGATTTGTGCACACACTAAATCATTTTGAATTCCTCAAAGTGTTAGATTCAACTATGTTTCACATTTCTGTTCTTTTTGAAGAAAAAGCTTATTGATGTGTGTTTTTTTCCTTTCTTTTTTTATATATTTTTTTAATTAAAATAAACAATTAGTCTCAGCTGCTGAATGCAGTCAATTTAATATCTGTAATTGTTGTAAAGATATGACCCAGGGCCCTATATATCAATTTTCATTCCAGCATGACCTCACCAGTGGCATATGATTCAATACCCCATGCTGTCAATCACTGGCACTTGGTGCTGCTCAATTAGTGGTTTATGGTGTGTCCCTGTTATGTAATCAGCTTATTAGTTATACAATTCATGGCACACTTTTGGTGTTACAACAGGCCTTGAAGGGGTTCAAAAAGGGTAATTGATAAGACACAACTGTACGAGATTCAACCTACAAGACATCACCCAGGGAAGCCCCCTCTGGTGAGGTTCCTAGCCTCGCCCTAGTCGATCCAAACTGACCACGTCCAGACTCTATTCAAGCCTCGTGCCCAGAGGCAAATAACCCATAATACATCCATATACACCCTTGATACGCAACTGCTGCCCTTGAAACTCAAATGAAAAAAGTGTATTGCCCAACAAACCCCATAACAATGACCTTTTAAAAAATATATGCGGTACCTTGTCAGTACGCGCATACAACAACAATGCCCAAAAAACCCAAACCAGGGGCCGTGGCCCCATAAAAGAGGGCTATGGTCACCTGGTATTAATATAAAATACGGTACCATGCCAGGCAACAAAGCCGGGCAGTACGCGTATCCCACATCGCCCCACGGTCCGTCACCCTAGGCCAAACCAATTATAACAAGTAATGCAGTTGCGTACCAAAACACAAAGTAAAATCAAAAACAGTCTAAAAAACCATCATACACACGCATAATCATAGCGCGCGAAATTAGGTTAAATTAACCGCCAGTGCTATGATTATATATTTGGCAGACAATTCAGACACTTTGGCCGACTCTGAGGCGGAGTCTTTCAATTCAAAATTCAAAATCAAAACCTTTTTTAGTCCAAACATAATGCCGAGTCAACGGGGGATTCTTCACGGGGGCTCATATGGTAGAGGGACTATAAACCTTAGAATGAAACAAACACAACTGTATTTAATACAGCAGAGGATATAAAGGCAGTAAAAAAAAACTTGAATTATATATATAAAACTTGAATAAAATATTATTAAATAGATTACCTGATGCAAGTATATATTTTATATCTTTTTGTATATTTTAATACTTAGTTTTTGATTATAATGTGCCTTGACTTTTAAAGGTACTACCGTAACCATAGTTTGTTAATCCAATAATATTGATAATTTACTTTCAAATAAAAGGTAATGCAAATTTTCTTATTTTACCAAAGTGTTTACATTTCAATTAATATTATTCTACCAAAGTTTGAAATGTATTAGTGGTTGAAAATAATCAAAATTTTGCAAAAACTATTCAACTTACAGCAAATATGCAAGTTAGATAAATGCAGAAAAAACTATCTTGCAATTAAACAAAATCAAGATTGCCATGTGTTCGTTTTATTTAAAAACTACCTTCAGCTTTCATAATTGAAGAAATCCAAAAGGCGGATCCTCTGCAGGGGCGTATCTGGGCATACGCACGTGCGTACAGGCTATTAAAGAAGCAAAAATATAAAAATGGCTAAAAATGCGAAATATGCAATAAAGTATATGGGGGTAAGGCACATTTGTGAATCCAAAACTCGATGGTGCTTATACCTAAATTAGCCCCAGGAACGCCCCTGCTCTGTCATGGTTAACAGTGTAAACTATTGCGAACGAGATACGAGACTACGGGTTATATTATAATAACAAAAAGTGAATAGTAAACATAGAGATTATTTAACTGCTGGGATCCATTATAGGGAAATGGTAGGAGATGGTAGACGCATGAAATTGTAAGTTGTTAAACGGCTCATCAACACAGTAAAGGTTATTTAGAGCCACCCCAGAGAGAGGGAAATGATACATAGGAATCCAAGAACCGTGCCCTACTCTTATTATCGAATAGATTCCTATGGTTCTTTAACTTGCTTGGAGGATAGACCGATACACGGGACCACCTGGTTTACGTCCCCATCCGACGGACGAGGCTAAGGGCAAGTGTCTTGCCCAAGAACACACCGACGAAACTCAGTGGCACCACGGAGGATTGAACCCGGGGCCTCCGGTTACAAGTGAAAAAAACACCGAACAAAACACGTCTACCATCGAGTGATGGTGATGGATTTCCCTATAATCGAACACAGCAGTTAAATAATCATTTTAAGTCATCTGTGCATGATTTTAACCGAAATTCTTCGCTTTATTGATAGCGTTTTATTGAACGCTATCGGCAGATGACGTCGACGTCAGCACCACTTTAATGACGTCATAACTCAGTGTCACAGTTAGTTACTTTTGTGTTCGGTGTTAGTCAATAATATTTAGCTATTATGAATATTATAGCCCCGTGTGGTTGCCGGGGGCCCCGTTTGGTCACGGGGCAAAGAATACGGCCACTGCAGATCCCTTTGGAGGGAGAGGGGTAGAATCCCCCCAAATTCATGTTCATTTTATCATATTTTGTTCATGTTCATTAAAGGTCTTCATCATGATCCCTGCATTGTTTCAGGTGCTATCTCTCTCGCATCAAAAGAGCAGTGGCAGAAAAACAATAACGTGGCTCCAGCGTAAATGGAGTTTCTACGATATAATTTGCAGCAACTCTGCAGTTCAGGGTGAGAAGGTTCTAGGCCCATTTTCCATATTTTATCTCAATGTACATGGAAGATGAGCCTGGCATGTTCATGCCTTTTAGGCGCCATATAACCTTTTCATGTGTTGGTGCGCCTTAAAACCCCAATTCAATTCACTGAGAAATCCCAATCTTTCACCGATGAAAATGTTTACAATAAATATTTATCTTTGTCAAGAAGGTAATTTCACGGTGGTGATTATAAGACAAAGCCTAAAAAGAGGTGATGAAAATGCCTCTTTTGAGATATCAGCTGACATTTTGAATTTTTTAAATTAAAAATGTTGTTTAGCTGTTGCAAACGAAATACGAAGTACGGGTTATATTAGGCATTAATAATAACAAAAAATGAATAGTAGACATATATGTTTATCCTTGTCAAGAACGTAATTTCGTGATGTTGATTATAACAGAAAGCAGTAAAAAAGAGACTATAAAAACTGCCTATTTTGAGATGTTGGTTGAAATTTTAACTTTTCAAATGTAACGTATACACGCTTACGATCAATTTACATGTATCTATAAAATGGTAAATGGCGGTGTTCTAGCGCGACAACATTAATTGATAAACTAGAGTGTTTATGAATCCGTGTCTCCTCCCTGTATACTTACTCCCTGGTTGTACTGGTTAATACAGAATTTATCTATTTACTTAATACCGATAAACTTGATAAAGTAAAACAATTAGGAACAACAACATGGTTATAACAATAAACTTGATAAATTAAAACAGTTAGGAACAACAACATGATTATAATTGAGTGATCTTTAGTTTCATTACAGTTTGTCATTATCCTTTTTTTTAAATTAATTCATAGTGGTCTTTTTCCATTATTTATTTTTGATATTGCACCCAATGCAACATAATAATGATTGTACATATGCATTGATAATACGAAGAAGTCGAAACTTTATTTTCTCAAAACTAATTTAATTGTTGATAAAATCATTTAGAAACCAAGCAAATTACTCTGTTTTGCAGAAAATATATAGTTTTATGTTAGAATATACAACTTTATTAAAGATAATTTATGGTAGGCATTAAGAAAGGAATTATGGTAGACAATACACAACATAATGCCAGAAAGCATCAGTTGATTAAAAAATTTAATTTAAATAAATTACACAGATAGAGAATCGTTCAGCAATTTCCAGGTTTCTCCTTTCATGTTTTTTTTTTTTTACTATTATGCTCATAATTAATAAATTATTAGCACTCCTTCAATATAAGAGTAAACTATTTACTATTCCATTTTTGAAAGATGCAGCATGCACATGAAATCCCATAAAATAGGCAAATGCAATAAAGAAATGAAAATATATTCTGGATAAAACTTGCATATATTAAATAACAAAGTTTTATAAATAGTCGACTTGATTTATAATATAAACCTCATCTTCTATATATAATTATGTAGTAAATTATGAAATGAAGCTTGATTAAAAATAGATTATTCGAATGTAAAATACTGGGATTTAATTTTATCTACATGTATGGTTTTTAACACTTCAATTTGAATTGAGTTGCATGTTGTTTAACTTCTCATCAGCACATTAAAGGTCATTTAGAGCTGCCCCAGATACAAGGGACGGATATGTACGAATCCAGGAACCAGTCCTACTCCTAGTTACTATTGAATAGATTTCTATGGTTCTTTAACAGGCTCTGAGGGTACATTCTGATACATGGGAAAGCCCACATGGGAAAGCCCGGTTTACATACCCACTTCATGTACATTTTGTCATTATTTATCAATTTTTCATGCTCATTCAAGGTCTTCATGACAACGTATATATGCAAATGTGGAAACGTGGCTCCATCGTAAATGGAGTGTCTACAATAGAATTTGCAGCAACTCTGCAGTTCTGCAGATTAGAAGGTTCTAGGCCGATTCTCCATATTTATATCTAGATGTAAATGGAGGATGAGCCTGGCATGTTCATCCCTGTCTGGCACCATATTATAATGCTGTTCTAACTTAACATGAACAGTTATAAATACTACATTTGACACATTTAAAGCAAAAAATATGATCTGCCATAAATTTGTTTTATTTCAGTACCTTTTCAGTATTCTTTAATATATCCAGCCAAGTTGATTTTTTCATTATTTTGTTGGAACAGATTAATCCCATGTAAACATGTTGTAAATGCCAAATAACAGCTCATCAGATCTTTCTCATATATGATATATGGTAACTACTAAGTGGAAGACCCTGGCCATGCATACCTCACCTGTCATAGATCACAGGATAATCTTTGATTAACCAATCAGATCTGGCCAAAACCTTCTTGACTTGACCAGGGAGGAGTTTAGTTTCAAGAAGTAACATGTGGTGTTTGTCATATCAACATAATTAACTGCATAACTATTAATGGTTATAAATAAGACCTATTTAATAGTGTATGCTTTGGACAGTGGAAATTGTTAATTCCTTCTAGCATTTTATGGGTGAGATATTGTTATTTTTTTTAGTATTTATCAGGTTATCAAGCATTTTAACAATTAAAAAGCAATTTTAGGTTAGGAATTATATCAAGAAAATAAGTTTTTATCCATTGAAAATTCACTTGTACGAACAATCTAAAATTGGAATTCCCCGAAAACAATACAAATAAAATCAATAAAAAAAAACACTTTCATAGCTCAACCTTATTGAGAGAACTGAGTTTATGTGGCTCTTATATGAAGATACATTAACTATTTATATTTTTATACTACTCATAAATGTAATCTTAATGACCTTTTTTGTTTGATTTATAGTTTGTTAATTCATTTCACTCAATTTCTAAGATGCTGTTTTTCATCATGTTTTTGGAAAGTTGGGTAATTCATTTAAAGGGGTTGATGCACTATTTTCAAACACAGTTTATTTTAAAGGGCTCTGAAAAACTTGGAAAAAGCTGAAAGAATTATCAAAATGCCATGAAAAATAAAGGAGATATGACTCATTGAATATTTGCAAAGAACATAAATGGAGGCGGCCATCTTTGAACGATGACGTCATCGCGCCGTTTTATCATATATGGCATATTGATAAAATGTCTTTTAAAGCAAAGAAAATCACTGTAAATGAAAATAATACTAAAATGTATACATTTTACATCTGTATATTTATTTTTAATCAATTTGCAGTGGTTTTCTTTGCTTTAAAATACATTTTGTCAATATGCCATATATGGTAAAACGGCGCGATGACGTCATCGTTCAAAGATGGCCGCCTCCATTTATGTTCTTTGCAAATTTTCAATAGGTCATATCTCCTTTATTTTTCATAGCATTTTGATAATTCTTTCAGCTTTTTTCAAGTTTTTCAGAGCCCTTTAAAATAAACTGTGTTTGAAAATAGTGCATCAACCCCTTTAACTCTGTTTCTAAGATATTTTAGAAAATATTAGAAATGTTTTAACATTTTAACTAAGGTAATATATTTGATATTCATAAATACTCTGGTTTCAAAACTACCTATATATTTATCCGCCAAATGGCTATTAAACTGGTTCCCTGATTACTCTGCGGTATACAACAGGGTACCAGTTGGTTCCCCGATTAGTCTAAGGTATGCAAGAGGGTACCAGTTATGACAACGAGGACGCATTCATTTTTAAAATGTCAAATGTGTACGCTTTTTTAAATCAAACTCCTCCTTGATTTACGGCAATATTTTGAAAATGGTGAATTGTTTGAAATGGCATTATTGTGTAGATTCGGGTTCAGGTCTTGGATGTTGTAAACACTCATTTTGTTCAAAATGAACATTTGTGAATTGAAATTGGATAAAAAAGAGGACAAATTTCTTCTTTAAAAAATGAAATGTATACTGCCTTAAGTGACTTTGGATTAAAACTCCTCCTTTATTAGTAAGCAATTTTCAGAAATAACAAATCAGATATACCGTATAATTCCTAATAAGCGCCACCCCCAGGGTGTAACATTTTGAAAATTGAGATCAAAAGTACATAATTTTACTTTTAAACGGACATTATTTAATGATTTTCTTTACCAAGAAAACCCCCCGTGTGGTTGCCGGGGTAGAATACAACCACTGCAAACACACCGTCACATGCAGAGGGGTAGGACCCCCCCATTCATATTCATTTTGTCATTTTTTGTTCATGCTCATTAAAGGTCTTCATCATGACCCCTGCATTGTTTCAGGTGCCATCTCGCTCACATCACTAAGAGCAGTGGCAGAAAAACAATAAACGTTGCTCCAGCGTAAATGGAGTTTTTACGATAGAATTTGCAGCAACTCTGCAGTTCAGGGTGAGAAGGTTCTAGGCCCATTTTCCATATTTTATCTCGATGTACATGGAAGATGAGCCTGGCATTTTCATGCCTGTTAGGCGCCATATAACCTGTAATGTGTTGGTGCGCCTTAAAACCCCACTTCAATTCAATTACCAAGAAAACCAAAGTCTGCATGTCGGTCAATCAATGCATCGGATTTTAAGTTTTCTAGTGATTTTGTCTTACATGTTCCATTGTGAATGAAACAGATTAACTTGCAATTTTTGGGGTTTTAAAAATATATTTTCTGAAAAAATGGTAGGGGAGATGTGGGGTGGGCGTTTATTAGGGGAGTGGCATTTATTAGGGATTATATGGTATTGGTATTGTTAAGAAGATGCAATATCTGGCATTTGATATCAAAAAAGCGTTTATTTTGGTCTAAAATATGTTAACTGAAAATGGTTTAACATATGAACGTGTTTTTCATTATCAAGTGTAATGTGCATATTATTTAAATCTAACTGCTTCTTTAGTAATGACATGCATGATGTTTAAACTCATGATCTGATTATATTGGTATTGCTATTTAGAGTTGGCTACAAGTTTGTACTTTCAAGAAAATTTTATTTAGATCTCAAATTTGTGTATTGAATTGGTACAAAACAACAACAGAACGCGTCATTTATTAAAAGTTTGATACCTTTTTGAAATTAACAATTTCAATTTATTTATGGCATGATGTTCAAACTTGCGGTGCGGGTTGATTCACAGACATATTAGTAATGTTATTAGGCTTGTGGTTGATTATAGCATTATCATGCATTTTTCAAAAGATATCTTGGCTCATTTTGAATTTAAGGAAAACTTAGCATACAAACACGTATTTTATCAATTTTAATATGTTTGTAGAGATAACATGATACTCATTTAACCTGTATGCCTATCCATCATTGTTTTACAATAAAAAAAAATTGAATTCCGACATTTACATTTTTAACAAATCTTAATCATTGTCTCACCAACAAGCAACAACTCAGATTGATCACCCATTTTATCAGGGCCCTGATGTCAGTTTTCATCCCAGATTTCATATAACAATTAACATGTCGCCAGTTGTCAATCATTTATCCATTTCAACCAATCAAACCAGATGATACCTCCGACAAACAACAGCACGTGTATAAAGCACGTGCAACTATGTTATATAAACTATTGTCAATATACTCCGACATCAACAATAGGGCGGAGATATCTAAGTCATTGGCGACATGTCAATTAAGAGGCGCGTTCATTTCCCGCACTATTATATTTTTTACCGCCTTTCAAAAGGAAACAATATGCCACAATGACTGAATTATATTTGGTACCACACTTTAAAAGGTGACAATATGCCAACAAGGGTTTGAAAATGCTACAACCACTGATTGAGCATGACCATTATACGGTATAACACGAATGGATAGAAATAAGTCGATCACAGTGTTTGATCTGTTTATTTGGCATAACATGGAGGAGTAGGAAAAATAGGGTGTTACTCATTTGTGTATTTGCTTAAATAACAACCGACATGAAGTTGTTAACTCATTGGCTGGCGTGGCACTGTCGGTAGCGCTGCGGATTTGTAACCGGAGGCCCCGGGTTCAATCCTCTGTGGTGCCACTGAGTCGTCGGTGTGTTCTTGGGGAAGACACTTTCCCTTAGCCTCGTCAGTCGGATGGGGACATAATCTGGGCAGTCCCGTTTATCGGACTATAATGGCCGCCACGGCGACTCAAAGTTTACATAGAGTTATATAGAAAAAGGTTAAAAATGACATCTTCTCTGAAACCGCTTGAAGGATTTTGATGAAACTTATTCACAATGATATTTGGGATACTTCATCTCAGAGTTAAGTTTTATTGCAGCCGCCAGTCATCCAAGATGGTCGCCATGGCTAAAACTAGGTCAAATTTAAGGAAATTTCAAACGACATCTCCGACGAAACCACTTATTCCATTCTACTGATATATCATTTACTTGTTCCTTCGGTTGGCCTCTATCAAGTTTGTGTTTTTCGTTATCGTCGAATAATCAAAATGGCGGCCACGGCGACTCACAGTTTACATAGAATTATATATATAGGAAAAGGTTAAAATGACGTCTTTTCTGAAAGTCCCTCTCAGATTTGTGTTTTTCGCGGCCGCCAGTCATCCAAGATGGCCGCCATGGCTAAAACGGGGTCAAATTTAAGTAAATTTCAAACATCTCCTCCGAAACCACATTCCAATTTTGTGAAATATATACATGTTCCTTGGGTTAGCCTCTATCAAGTTTAAGTTTTTTGTTATCGTCAAATAATCAAAATGGCCGCCACGGCGACCTAAAGTTTACGTAAGAGTTATATAGGAAAAGGTTAAAAATTACATCTTCTCTGAAACCGCCTGAAAGATTTTGATGAAACTTAAGCACAATGATATTAGGGATATTCCCTCTCAGATTTGTGTTTTTTGCGGCCGCCAGTCATCCAAGATGGCCGCCATAGCTAAAACTAGGTCAAATTTAAATACATTTCAAATGACATTTACTCGGAAACCACTTATTCCATTCTTGTGAAATATCATATACATGTTCCTTGGGTTAGCCTCTATTTAGTTTGTGATTTTCATTATCGTCAAATAATCAAAATTATTCAAAATGGCTTCAACGATAACTCAAAGTTTACATAGAGTTATATATAGGAAACATGTTTCTTGGGTTGACCTCTGTCATGTTTATGTTTTTGAATCACATCATGCAAGTAGAACATCTACAGGCCCTCTTGGGCCTCTTGTTTATTATTATAATTTTTTTCGTTTAAATTTTTATTAGCTCTACTGATCAGAGATCAGCAGAGCTTATGCCGTGGTCAGGCGTCCGTCCGTCCGTCTGTCTGTCTGTCCATAATTTTTTTTTTGTAGCCGACTACTCTGAAACTATTGAATGGATTTTCATGAAACTTTACAGAAATGTTGCCCATGAAGTCTAGTTGATCCTAGCAAAAATTCATGTTGATATGAAGTCGAAGATGGCCGCCAAATCTAAAAATAGATTTTTAAAAAACAATTTGGTAGCGACTACTTCTTGAAAACTCTAAGTGATATTGATATGGGACTAAAATGATCAGCATGACATGATGTCTGTCCCTGTCGAAAATCGTTTTGATTCGACATTTAACATGGCTTCCAGCGGCCATCTTTGTTTACATAGAGTTATTTAATAAAAAGTTGTAGCGACTACTCAGGACTCTGAAACTACTCGCCAGATTTCCATGAAACTTCACAGGAATGTGGCACTGGATGTCTAAATGATCCTAACAACATTTCAGGTTGGTCGGAAATTCAAGATGGCCACCACAGCTAAAAATAGATTTTCAAAAAACAAGTTTGTAGCGAGTACTTCTTGAAAACTAAAAGTGAAATTGATATGGGACTTTTTCTAAAATGCTCAGTATGGAATGATGTTGATCCTTTTCTAAAATTATTTTGATGCGACGTTAAACATGGCTGCCAACGGCCATCTTTGTTTACAAAGAGTTATATAATGAAAACTTGTAGCGACTACTCCTCTGAAAGGATTTTCATGAAACTTCACAGGAATGTTCCTCTTGATGTCTAATTGATCCTAGCAAAATTTCAGGATGGCGGGAAATTGAAGATGGCCGCCACTGCTAAAAAGAAATTTTCGAAAAACAAGTTTGTAGCGACTACTTCTTGAAAACTATAAGTGATATTGATATGCGTCTTTTCCTAAAATGATCAGTATGACATGATGTTGATCCTTGTTAAAAATTATTTTGATTCGATGTTAAACATGGCTGCCAGGAGCCATCTTTGTTTACATAAGAGTTATCTATTAAAAAATGTATCGAATACTCCTCTTGACTACTCGACGGATTTTCATGAAACTTCACAGGAATGTTGCTCTTGATGTCTAATTGATTCTAGCAAAATTTCAGGTAGGCCGGATATTCAAGATGGCCACAATGGCTAAAAATAGATTTTCAAAATACAAGTTTGTAGCGACTACTTCTTGAAAACTATATAAGTGATATTGATATGGGACTTTTTCTAAAATGATCAGTATGACATGATGTTGATCCTTGTCAAAAATTATTTTGATTTGACGTTAAACGTGGCCGCCAGCGGCCATCTTTGTTTACATAGAGTTATATAAGGAAAACTTGTAGCGACTACTCCTCTGAAACTACTTGACCGATTTTCATGAAACTTCACAGGAATGGTGATCTAGCTATCAAAAACCTATCAGTAGAGCTTCAAGGTCATTGACCTCTTCTTTATTTTTAAAAAAAAAAAAAATCATTGTTATTTTTTTTTAGTTATTTTTTTCTTCTTCTTTTCTTTGACCAGCCAGATCGGACCCGTAACAGCAGAGTTATGGCCCTTGATTTATTTGAAAACATATATTTTGCCTTGTTAAGATGATAGGCCTTCATTTTTCATCTTCATTTTCAAACTTTACCTGATTGTTAATATCAATATAAGCTCTGACAAATTTGAAAAACAGCCAGATTAGACCATTTACACAGGAGTTATGGCCCTTGATTTTCTAAAATGTGCTATATTTTGGTCTCATTAAGACGAAAGAGCCTTCATTTGGGCGGATTTCAGTGAAACATTTCAGGGATGATCATTACCAAGCCTAGTTGTACATATCGTCACCGAGTTCCGGTTGAATAATTTTGGCTGAGTTATGTCCCTTCAAAGGTTTTAATACACAAACTTTGTCCAGACTAGTTCTCCTGAACCCCTGGCCGGAATTAAACGAAACTTTTTAGGGATGATCAGTTTCACGTCTAGTTGTGCAAATCACCGCCGTGTTCCGGTTGAATGATTTTTTGCAGAGTTAGAGCCCTTTAAAGGTTTTAATACACAAACATTTTCCGGACTAGTTCTCCTGAACCTCTGGCTGGATTTCAGCAAAGCTTGGCAGGGATGATCAGTACCAAGACTAGTTGCGTATATCATCGCCAAGTTTCGGTCGAATGATATTATACATAAACTTTATGATTAGCCAGTAGAGCGTCCACAGGCCCTCTTGGGCCTCTTGTTTTAAAGATGATCTATCATGAATTATTGAAAATTAATCAAAATTATACTAAGATGAGAGCGTAAAATAAAGCCTAAGGCCTAGCACCAATTCATCATTGCATTTATATGCCCAGAATGGTAAAAAATGGTCTACTACACTAAGTTTTGATCATACTGAATAAACAGGAATAGAGGAAAATAATACAGGTATATGTCACTTTCTCGAAAATGTTAACCAGTAGAACAACCTTGTGCTGTCGTCATCTTAATATTTTTGTAACTTAACAAGAATTTTAATTTATAAATTATATTTAATTTCAGGTTCACTCAATGTACTCCAGTGACAGATAGATATTCCAGCAACATCGAGTCATACTATATTCTCAATGCTGAAACCTATACAATATTCCAACCACTTGAACAATGAGAGACTGAAAATATTCCAATTGAAAATAGACAAGAGATAGTTCAACCACATACAGACGCGAGCCTTTCCAACTACATAGAAATACGAGACCTTCCAATGGCATAAAGACGTGAAATATTTCAACAGCATAAAATTGTAACATATGTCAGCCACATAAGAGATATATAAACCAATAGAGACCTGATAGACTTCAACCAAAAGGAGATCTAAGATATTTCAACCACTTTAAGATACTTCAAAAACATACTGAATGACCTGAGATATTTCTACCATGCAGAGACCAAAAAATAAAATGTTCTAGCCGCATGATGACAATATATATTTCAACCACAGATGCTTCAGATTCAGATATTTTAACCACATAGATCTAAGATATTTCTACCACATGGATACAAAACATATTACAACAGATATAGGCCTGAGATATTTCAACCCCATGGAGATGTAAAATAATCCAACAGCAGGGCCTCGAGATGTTCCAAACACATAGAGGCTGGAGATTTTTCAACCAAGTTACAGACATGAGATACTGAGGAAAAAGACGCAGCTCTTCGCATATTTCATAAGTTGTATTATAGCCATGTATGAGCACATAAACAATGGAATGAAAAACAGATAAAACCGAGTGCACCGTCAAACATTAATGGTATGGAGCATAAATCAATCAAAAATCAAAACCAGTGTGAACTAAGATAATTATTATGTTTTTCAAGTGATCTTCTTAGCTGAATTGCCAAAGATTATGCGTTGTAATGATTAATCAGTTGTAAGTCACTGATCATCTGTTACTTAGACATCCGATTATGGTGATTGATAATGGAAGTCTGTAAGCGGTCATTGGTAAAATGTAAAAATGCACTTTAATTAATGTTAAGAAACATGATTATCCAGGAGACAATCTGTCTTACCAGCTTTGTTACAATTAGATGTTTGATCAGTTTTACAATCAGCAAAATTGACTCGCATGTTATGGAGATTAACTGCGATGATAATGTAGAAAAGGGCAAATTTTGACTCGTAATATATATGATTAATTCAGTGAACTCTTTTCGCTTTTCACACAATTTGATAAGAAGGTTGATATAGATTGTGTTGCATAACATATTCAGTGCGATTTTTCCTAGACCACACTTGAGTTTACCCTTTTAAGAGTTTGCTTCAATAAGATCGAGGATAATTTTGACAGGGAGTGAAATCAAAGAATGTGACAACAACAACATTTACAGTATTGACTTATGTTGTAAGTGAAACCAAAATCATTTGAGTAAAACAATCATATTTTTAGCATATTCTGGTGTTTATTATGTATCAAAAATGAGATATAGGGTCCTATAGAAACCACAGCGTCCGAACGCAATGGCATCATAGGTCCGCACTGTACTTGATAATACAAAGAAAGAGACAAAAACCAAGAGAAAGGGTGGTGAAGACAGGGTTACCGACTTGGAACGGTCAGTAGGCAATAAGGTCTACTGGTTAGCTTGAATCGATTTTATATGCGCACAATCTCGCTATTATCCTGTCCTCAGCGCCCAAATAGACAAGACAGTGTAAACAAAACTACATCCCATCAAAAGGATTTCTCTAACAATAAAGTTCACATCCGGAGAAACTAACTAAAGAAACACATACAAAATAATAAACATCTCAGGATGTATCCAGAATCGTAATGAACAACCATAGTAGTTGTAGCTAAAGAGAAAACCAATCTCTCTACGACCAGAAAACCCGAGGGACGAAAGCTCATGCACCCTCAAGGCACATTCAATTTTGCATGAATTATTGTGTTGTAAATGAAATGATTACTTATATCATATGATGTTATACATTTTGCATCAATGTCGTATATTTAATACGCCCAATATACTAAGATTTCTACCGAAATGGTTATAATTTTTAGCTCTACTGACCGAAGGCCAGCAGAGATTTGGTTATAATTTTTAGCTCTACCTGACCGATGGCCAGCAGAGATTATGGGATAGCGAGTTGTCTGTCATTCATTAACTTTTGTCTTGTTCACACGATAGGGACTTCATTATAACTCGGATGTTTACGAAACTCTGCCAGTGTCTTTATATCAATAAAAGCTTGGATTTGTTCGAGAACCAGCAAGATCAGATTAGTAACACCAGAGTTATGGCCCTTGTTTTGCTGAAAAATGCCATATTAAGCCTTATTTACACTCTAGCGCCTTCATTTTGTATTTGATCTTTACGAAACTTTGTCTATGTTTCTATATCAATGGAAGCTCAGCCAGATCGGATCAGTAACACCAGAGTTATGACCCTTGTTTTGCTAAAAAGTGCCAAATTAAGTCTTGTTTACACTCTGGCACCTGCATTTTGTATTTGACCTTTACAAAACTTTGCCAGTGTATTTATATCAATGAAAGCTCAGATCTGTTCGAAAACCAGCCAGATCAGATTTGTAACACCAGAGTTGTGGCCCTTGTTTTGTTGAAAAGTGTGATTTTCTGCCTAGTTAACACTCTAGCACTTTCATTTATTATTTGATCTGTACCAAACTAACACAGCTCGTTAATATCAACAAAAGATCAGACAAGCTTAAAAACCAGCCAGATCGGACCATATACACTGGAGTTACGGCCCTTGTTTTTGCTAAAAAAATGCCATATTGTGCCTTGTGAACACTCGTATCACCATCTTCTATTACTTGATCTTTACCAAATTTGCATAGATCGTTAGTAGCAATGAAATCTGTAAGTGAAACACAAATATTCTCGTGTATATATAAATACAAAAAAGCAATAGCCTAGAAAGCCTCAAAGAAGGTACACATCAAAATCGGATTAGTAACACCAGATTTATGCCCCTTGATTTAGTTAAACATGCTGTATTTTGCCACATTAAGAAGATAGGTCCTTCGTTTGGCTAAATTTTAATGAACTGCATGGATGATCAGTACCAAATATGGTTATGCATATCGTCCACGCATTCCGGTTGAATGTTTTTTGACAGGGGTAAAACACATATCCGGACCATATTTCATGAACCCCAGACCGAAAATCAACAAAACTTTGCAGAGGTGATCAGTACCAAGCCTACTTATGCATGTCATAGCTGTATTTTTGTTGAAAGATTTTTGGCCCTTTAAAGGCTTTAATACACACATATTGTCCGGACTAGTTCTCCTGATCCGCAGTTTGGATATCAGTGGAACTTTGCAGGGATAATCAGTACCTGACCTAGTTGTGCATGCCATTGCCGTGTTCCGGTTGAATGATTTTTTGCGGAGTTAAAGCGCTTTAAAGGTTTGAATACACTAACATTGTACATGCTAGCTCTGCTGAATGCTGGACTGGATTTCAACGAAACTTGGCAGTGATGAGCAGTAGCAAGCCTAGTTGCACATAACAGCCGCCGGTTTTTTTTTGCCGCGCCGGTTTTTGGCAAAAACAGCAAGTAATTCCGAATGAGCTAGGGCGCTTTCGACTATATCATATGAAAGCACATATCAAATGATTGTAAAATTATATTCTATTTCATTGGTGACACTTTAATTTTTCCGAGAAATTTGACGCGAAGTTGACCTTTCCCATGGGAAAAGCTTTTTTCCCATGGGAAAGGGTCTTTCCCATGGGACAATATATTCCCATGGGAAATGACTTGGGCAGTTTTCCCATGGGAAAAACAGAAAGTATTTATCTTGCAATATAATGTCAAAATAGTATGCGGCTTTCATATTTAGGGTCTATGATGAAGTTTTACAGCGATACGAGCACTTTGATATTTTCCCATGGGAATATTTTCCCAATATTGTAATTTGGGAAAATTTTCCCATGGGAAAATGAGTTATTTCTTAATAGCTAAAACAACACTTCAAAGCTTGGAAACATCTTCCATTGCAGTGTTGACAATTAAATATGCCATTATGTTTATAATTTAATGAAATAAAATCTTTCCCAAAATAAAATGGGAAAATTCTCCCAAATTGTTTTTGGGAAAATTTACCCAAATGTTATTGGGAAAATTTTCCCAAATTGTTTTGGGAAAATTCTCCCATTTTTTGACTGGGAAAATTCTCTAAATAATTTTAAAGGAAATGAAAAAGAAAAGAGGCTCAAGAGGGCCTGTGGACGCTCTACTGGGTAAAACAGCTCTTATAGATTTAGATAGATATAGCTAGATATAGCTCTCTTCTCCTATAGATTTAACAAAGGAAAATACAATATAGCATTTTTCAACAAATCAAGGGCCATAACTCTGTTATTACTAACAAGATCTAGCTGGTTTTCGAAATTGTCCAAGGTTTCATTGATAAACTAGACATCATACGGAGGCTTCCTGCCAAATTTCGTAGAAATCCAGCAAGCCGTTTAAGTGGAGTTGCGCCGACAAGAAATTTAAAATAAAAATGTCAAAGGGCCATAACTCAGTCAAAAATCAGCGAACTGGAACAAAAGCGTGATATGCACAACTAGACATCTTACCTATGCTTCCTGCCAAGTTTCGTCGAAATTCAACAAGGCATTTAAGATGAGTAGAGCCGACAAGAAATTTTGAAGTAAGTGTCAAGTAATTAAAAAGATAATGAAAAAAAATTCAAAAACATAATTCAAATCTATCAAAAAAAAAAAAAAAAAAAAAAAAAAAAAAAAAAAAAAAAAAATTATACCCCCGGGGCGCATCCAAATTTGACACCAGGGTCACCTGAACAAACTTGGTACAGGACCATAAGCTGATGCTACATGTAATACATGAGAGCTCTGTGCCATGTGGTTCCTGAGAAGTTTATCCCTATACATGTCTATGTAAAACATTTGTCCCTCGGGGCGGGGTCAAATATGACCCGAGGGTCACCATTTGAACAAACTTGGTAAAGGACCATAAGCTTATAGTAAATGTAAAATATCAAACCTCTGGCTGTTGTAGTTTCTGAGAAGAAGATTTTTTTAAAAAAAAATCCTATATAAGTCTATTTAAAACTGTGACCCCTGGGGCGGGGACAAATTTGACCCCCAGGGTCACCATTTGAACAAACTTAGTAGAGGACCATAAGCTGATGCTACATGTAATACATAAGAGCTCTGTGCCTTGTGGTTTTAGAGAAGATTTTTTAAAGTTTTTTCAAAACATGCAAAACCTCAATATACAAACTTTGGACCCCCAGGGCACGGCCATTTTTGACCCCGGAGACTTTATTTGAACAAATTTGATAGTCTAGGCGTTGGCGATCATTTTAAAAGAAAAACTTTTGAAATCTGTCCAGCGGTTCTGGAGAAGAAGATTTTTTAAGGTTTCGACCATATATGGTAATGGCAGCCACCTTGGATGTAGCGCAGACCTAATTTTAACAAATCTAAAAAGCCTTCATCTAAGGATCATCCATGTGAAGTTTGGTCAAAATTAGCCAAGCGGTTTCTGAGGAGAAGTCGTTTGAAGAAAAGTTAACAGACGACGGAAGACGGACGACGGAAAACGGACAACACACCATCCCATAAGCTCTTCTGGCCCTTGGCTTTTTAACTAACTCAAGGGCCATAACTAAAGAATCTGGTAAAATTTGACAAAGATCAGATGAAAAATGAAGACCCTACCATATTAACGAGGCAAAATATAGCATTTTTAACTAACTCAAGAGCCATAATTCCTGTTACTGGTCCGACTGGTCCAATACAACCTTGACCTTGAACAAAAACAAAAAACTGAAATACAATTACAAAAGAAATCACAAAAAAAAAAATATATATTAAAAAAAAAAAAATTAAAAAAAAAAACAACATATATATATATATCACCAAAAAAAAACAAATGAATGAAAAATTTTTAATGAAAAACAAAACAAAAAAATATATAATTAAACAAGAAATATCACTGTAAGTGATAAATGTGTCCTTTGACCTCTAAGTATGACCTTGGACCCATTGACCTGGATTTTGTGCATGACACATCGTTTGGTTGTGGCGAGTTATTTGAAAATCCGTCCAGGCATGCTAAAGTTATTGACCGGACACGATTTGACCTTTGACCTGTACGTGTGACCCTGACCTTGGGGCCACAGACCTGGATTCTGTGCGCGACACATCGTCTTGTTGTGGTGAGCACTTGTGCCAAGTTATTTGAAAATCCGTCCATGAATGCCAGAGTTATTGACCGGACACAATTTGTCTTTTGACATCCAAGTGTGACCTTGACCTTGAAGACCTGGGTTTGCGCGCGACACAGCGTCTTGTTATGATGATCAGTTGTGCCAAGTTATTTAAAAATCCCTGCAGTGGTTGTGACGTTACGTCCGTACACGAAATTGTGTACTTGTTTTTGACCTATAAACTTCAAGTGTAACCTTGACCTTTGAGGTACGGATCTGGGTTTTGCGCGCGACACATCGTCTTGTTATGGTGATCACTTGTGTCAAGTTAAAGATCAGATGAACAATGAAGCCTCTATCGTCTTAACGAGGCAAAATGTAGCATTTATAACTAAATCAAGGGCCACAACTCTGCTGTTATTAGGTCGATATGGCTGGTTTTCGAACTTGTCCGAGCTTTCATTGATATTAACAATGTGGTAAAGTTTGGTAAAGATAGGATGAAAAATGAAGGCCCTATCGTCTTAACGAGGCAAAATATAGCATATTGAACTAAATCAAGGTTCGTAACTCTGCTGTTACTGGTCCGATACTATGCTGTCATCAAAATGCATTTGAAAATTATTCTTGGTTAACTAAACAATTTATGGTTGTGGTCGGGTCTATATGTCGTTTGAACAACACAGATTGACTTCATGTATTGGAAACATATGATCATGTCTCTGTGGTGGTGACTTATCTTAAGTCTCTGTTGTTGGAATATCTCTCATCTCCATAAGGGTGGAATGTGGTTTGAATATCTATCTCTCTGTGGTTGGAATACAACAGCCCTATTAGTGGTTTGAATAACACAGACTGTATCCATGTATTGGAAATATATTATCATGTCGTTATGCTGCTGGCTTATCTCATGTCTGTGGTTTATATATCCCTGGTCTCCAATGTGGTTGGAATATGTGGTTGGAATATGTCTCCATGTGGTTGTTAATACACTGGGTTTCTATGTGGTTCGATTAACCCATATTGTCTCGTTGTAATGGAAATATATATTATCATGTCTATGCTAGTGGCTTGAGTGGTTGGAATATTTTTCTCTTGTCTCCATGTGGTTGTATTATATCAGATCTCTATGCGGTTCAAATAACTCTTGACTTCATGCAACAGAATTGTATTATCATGTCTCTATATAGCTGGCCTATCACAAATATGAATGTAGTTGGAACATATCTTGTCTATATGCGGTTGGAATATATCAGGCATCTATGTGGTTGGAATATCGGTTCTCTTGTGGCACGACTATCACTTTTTGCTATATTGCTGGAATTAATACATCATGTGCCTAGTCTACGTGCTTGGAATACCGCAATCTAATCTACAGCTATGGGGCTGGAATAGCACATATGTATAAAACATTATTCAACATTGTCATCACAAGTCTCCAAAGGTTGAAACATCAAAAGTATCTATGTGGATGGAATATGTCAGGTCTCTACATGGTTGGACTACATCACATCTCCATGTGGTTATCCACATCTCCATGCCGTCTTTCTGTTGCTAGAATATCACACGTTTCTGTAATTATGTGGTTTGAATATGTTTCGTGGTTGAAATATCTCTGTAGTAAGAATATTTTCATTCTTAAAGTATGTGGTTGGAAATATCGTGTGTGCTTTTATGTGGGAATATATCTCATAAAATCTCTATAGCTTAATATCGTGTGCATCTCTATGTGGTTGGAATACCTCATGTGTCCATGTGGTTGGAATATATTGCCTCCGTAGATTTGTTTGCACTATCTATCTGTAACCGGAGAACATGGAGCAAACCTGAAATATAATAAATTTATTATATTTTGAGTTCTCTGTAAACTGATCTTATGTTCATGAACAGTCTGTGAGCAAAGTAGAACCGGAAATGTAGCATTCAAGGACCACAGTTAAAGTCAGAATATGCTTATTGTTAACCTCAAGAGTCGATAGAGACTTTGTATCAAGTATTTGTGTATAATATTACCGTCAAATTTGCATTAAATCCCACTATGAATCCAGCCGTTAATAAAAACTACTTTTAACTATTGTGTTTACATAAACATTACCTGTGCTATAAACCATTTGGATATGCACACTTCCTGTGTTGTGCTTAGCGTCGGCGCAGCATATAGGGGATACAGCGTAATTAGAGCACAAATATGTATTAGTGTGTACAGTTTAATTTTAGTCAGTTTATTTGTTAGCGTAATTCTCCAATTTGTAAGTGCTTCATCAGATGTTTAAGTTTATGTGTAAATAAGCATATTCTGCCTTTAACCAAATGCAATCCCAAACTTGCCTTTCATATAAACAGTACAGATCAGGCAAAACCCACACTCTGGTCATATCGAGTGCAACGCGGATCTACGCGGAGTGACTGGTACTCGGTAAATCCACGCGGCGAAAGTACGCCATTGTCAGTCATTCGCACTCCAAGTTACTCCGCGTATATAGA
This sequence comes from Cyrtodaria siliqua, assembly GCA_037043455.1. Classification (NCBI taxonomy): domain Eukaryota; kingdom Metazoa; phylum Mollusca; class Bivalvia; order Adapedonta; family Hiatellidae; genus Cyrtodaria; species Cyrtodaria siliqua. Next base: position 57,922 of record JAWPHD010004501.1, on the reverse strand, counting down.
ATCCAATTAACCATGCGTGCTCACCTGTGGTGGTTTATTACTGGGAGAAAAGCAAATTTTTTCGACAGCGCGCTTGAAAAAGCCAATCGCCAGTATAAGTACAAACAATGAGACGCCGAGTGCATCTTTTCTGTGCAAGACTGATAAATACACTGAATAAATTTCGAAACAAATACGTATTTTAAAATTTTAATACATTAATTACAAGTTTTGTTCGTTTCTGTTGTCCAAAAGTCACACTTCTTCAACCGAAATAAGTACCCATAATTCTTGGCCATGTATGTACCTTTTAACAAGGCGGCACTAACAACTGGTTTATGACCCGGAATTCTTTACAATTTTTTCTGATTATCTCTGACTCAAGAACTCAACAAAATAATAAACAGCAGAATAAATTTGTTACAAATAACGATTAATAAAAATAAAATTATAATTTCCAGTATAATAATTACTAATTGCAGTCGTCGCGAAGTCGGTAATAGGAACCGCTCATTATAACTATCGTGACCCAGTATACATAATCCGGGCATTCAAATTTTTCCACATCTGCTTTTCCAAAAACAAAAGTAAAATTCATAACTTTCACATGACATCATCAAAATAATCTGACCAATCAGTGATCAATAAAATAAGACCTCCACTTTCGGGTAGGGTGTAAACTGTATATCGCTGGTGCTCAACTGATTTTAGCCCTTTAAAAAACTAGTTTGTATCGATAGTTATATTAAAAACTTTGTTTTTGGTGTACATATATGTATCTTCTTTTTGTGTTGTCTGATTTTAAAACACCAATATAGGTACATTTAATTTAAATCATGGTGTAATATTTTCATTTTCAATATAGAGATTGAGAAAAAAGTCTGAGTAAACCTACTGAATATCTTAACCTACCAGAAGTTGACCGGATGTGAAAGTTATGAATTGTCTTCTGCTTCGATTTTTTTGAAGTTATTAAATAAATATGCATTAAAATGACTGTAATTAGAAAAATTTGCACCCTTAATCTGGGCAGTATCGACTCCGCGAACTCCCGAGTTTATCTACGCGAAGTATCATGGCATAAGTATCGCGTAAGTGATTTCCACTCTGAGTAGTTTTATCATCAAAACTCTGCGTAATTACGCGATTTGTAATTCCTCAGAGTAAAGTGTGGGTTTCGCGTGAGCTGTACTGTACCTACACACCAAGTTTCGGCAAATCTCAGGTCATTACTAAATAAAGTTATTTAGCGGACACCATTCTTCTATTTTAAGTAACAGTTTCCTTGACTCCAGTGACCCAAATCTCATACAAATTCATTCAAATATCTCATTCCAAACTAAAGATATTGTGCGGAAACCATTTTCAATATTTTTTGTTTAATTTTTACAATTTCTGTTGCCACAGCAACCACAATTTTTTACTTAATGAAAAAAAAAGATCTGCATGATCTCCTAAAGTTCTCCCTCTTACCTACACACAAATTTTCATTATCTTTTAAAGCATTTCTTTTGTTATAAAATGATACATATTTTGTGTATTTTTACTATATCCATTGCCATAGTAACCATATTTCTGTCAGATCAACAAAATAAAAAATAAAAAAAATATTGGGTATATTCCCCTCATTGCCCTCTACCAACATGTCAAGTTTCATAAAAATATCTTAAATACTTTTCATGATCCATATTTGTGGGACGGACTGAAAGACTGACTGACTGATGGGGGCAAACCTCTGGTCCCCTCAAGTGACACACCAGTAGAGTACTAACAAAAAAAATATAATTTCTACAATTATCAGCGAGGTTATTTTTGTCAATAAGAGCAAGGCAATGCTTAACTGTGTATCGTTATCTTATTACGATACAGTCCCCACAATATGATACGTGTGAAAGAAAGTCGCGCTATAATCGTATCACGATTAATCATTGCACCCCTAGTTTTTGGGGTACTGCGTATAAGTATGTGAAGTTACTACGTATACCATATTGTTCCTTTTTAACGCCCCCTCCCTAATATATGCCCCTCCCCCCAGGCACCGTGAGTAAACACCTCCACCCACTGTGCATAAAGTGAAAAACCTTACCTTTAAAAGTGGTATTAATCCGCATAACACAACTAATATATCCACAAAAACTTTTATCCATGTGTATTTCAAGTATAGTGCACTAAGGGTTTTAGAGTTATAATAGAGTTACATAAGGGTCAATGAATGATCAGTTTACACTCTAATAAACGCCCCCCTTTTGAAAAATGTAACGCCCCCGGGGGCGTTAAAAAGGAACAATACGGTATGTATGTGAAGTTTCATAAACATAGGTCAAACATTTTTTTTTTGTTATGGCCAGTTATGAGTTTGCTTATAGGTTATTGAATTTGTCTGTTATGTATGATGGTGAACCTAAGGTACCAGTCACCTCAGGTTTACCCAAAGTGTCTGGTATGGGTTCGATTCTCATTTTACTGTACATATAAAATGACATACCAGTAAAATATATCACTTATTTGCATCATGGGAGATGGATTTTAATCCAAGTACTTAATAACGTACCATGTCCTTCATATAACAGTCAAAGCATCAATCAAATCCTCCTTGGACAGGTACTTCTGTAAAAAGACAATGCAAAATACCTTAGTATAAATGAGCTGGAATACGTCTGAAGATAACCTAAGGCCAAGTCTGATTTTATTGAAGAAACAAGAAAGATGGAAATTCAACTTAAACCAGGATTTCCCTAAGCTACCCGCGACATTTTTTTTAATATTTCTTTCCATATAACCCACTCACCAAGTTGCTTCAATTTCTCAATCCTAACTCATGGAAGTTCAGTATTGGGCGGAAACCATTTTCTTTCTCTTTTTTTTTACACCACACAACATGACGTATGCATAAAACTCACCAAAGAGAAAAATAACAGACATTTTCTTTGTTTGTAACCTTCGAAATAAAGGGGGCTGGCATGGCGCAGTCGGTAGCGCGGCGGATTTGTAACCGGAGTCCCCGGCTTCAATCCTCCGTGATGCCACTGAGTTTCGTCGGTGTGTTCTTGGGCAAGACACTTTCGCCTAGCCCCGTCCGTCGGATGGGGATGTAAACGGGGCGGTCTTGTGTATCGGTCTATCCTCAGAGCATGTTAAAGAACCATAGGAATCTATTAGATAATAAGAGTATATAGCAGGTTCCCGGATTCCTTGTATCCTTCCCCTCTCTATGGGGCGGCTCTGAATAACCTATACTGTGTTGATGAGCCGTTAAACAACATTCAATTCAATTCAATTACCTTCAAAATACTCCCGTTCTCATGACAGTATGCATAAATTATGATAATTAATTTATAAATAGAGTTGATGACTTTATAATAAAATAATTAAAAAGATAGTAGTCTATATTTATCATAAATAAAAGGATAGTTCATCAAAATAATGTAAACATGACATGTTGACAATTTCCTTTTCTTTAAAATTCATCACCCCTATTCTCCATAAATGCAGTTTCCAATTACCTTGAAGGCAATAAAATTCATAAATGACATTATTTTTTAGTCTGATGAGTCCATTGGCGTAGCTTTGCATAGGCCCTGTAGGCCCGGGCCTACGCATAATTTTCAGAAATAGAAAAATTAATTCCAAAAAATGCAATAAAATTCGGGGGGTGGGGTGGTGGGATGGGGGAGTGTGGCGGCTGTATAGGCGGCGTAGTAACCAGAATATATTATTTTCATATATATTTGTTTAGTTATCTTTGCCCTTCTTAAAGTCTAAAATATACGTCATCACGCACCTAATAACATTAAAAAAAAATTGGGGTTGTGTGTTGGGGGTGCATGTCCCCTGACCCACTAGCATAATAACTTTAACTGCGGGCCTATGCCGCCAAAAAGGCCAAGCTACGCCCCTGGAGTCTGTTGTACATTATTGTTTCTAGAAATGGTCAATCATTGAATCTTATAACAGTTACTAACAAATACGAAATACACAATATGTGCATACCTTGATTCTGACATTTTTACGTAAAATGTTATAACATTTATAACATAACAACTTAGTAGAAGGGTCACAGAAAGCATTTGAGTTTCCCTTTTCTTCTATTCAGTATTGTTTACAGTTTCGTTTTTGTTCGTCAAACCGTTTCAGTACTGTGATACCACAGAACGGTAGTGGGACACAAGGGACCATGGACAAAAGGGACCAGACACTTGGGACCACATTTTGGGACAAAAGGGACCACATTTGGGGACAAAAGGGACCATTCAAAAATTAGTTAAAAATGTAGATTTACATTGATAATAGTTGTGTATTGCAATGGTAAATATCATAATTTGATTATTTAAATGATAATTTAAAGGATAACTTAAACTCAAGAATATCATTTGATGGCCAATTATTCAATAAAGTTATAGGTTAAAATGTTCATTCTTTTTCCAGAATTTAAGTTTAATTAATTTAAATTAACTGTTCATAATATTAGATCTTATACTATTTAAACATGATGGAGTCTACTGTCATGTGTTTATATTCATTGTAAGTAATTTTCATGTAATTATTAATTAGTGCATGCAGAATTCTGGAACCAGTTACCAACTTAATATTTTCCTTTAAGGGCCATACTAATTGAAAAATATTTAAACTAATAAGTTCAAATAAAAAAAAAATTAAATAGAAAACAAATATTAGCTTACTAATAGTATTTATTTGTTTGTGAAATTATTCCCATAATATGGATCTTTTAAGGATAAGGATATTTAAATCGAGGATTTTTTATATAAAGGTATGCAAAAACAACAATTATTTATTTGTTTTACTAGTAGTATACATATGTCATTTGTGAGTTCTTATCATATAAATTGTTTAAATAGCCATTTCATGAAGATAGATAACTGATTGCATTTATAATCCAGCTTCTTAATTAAATGATTGTATCACAATACAAAAATAAAACTATGGTCCCTTGTGTCCCATAATGTGGTCCCTTTTGTCCCAAAAATGTGGTCCCAAGTGTCTGGTCCCTTTTGTCCATGGTCCCTTGTGTCCCATATTCCACAGAACACCATGCTAGTCAATGAAAACCCGTACATTTTCTTTTATTCAGGCTATTGCAGGCCTCTTTACCAATTTTGGGAAATTTGCAATTATAGTATTATCAATAAATACCTTTTTTTCAACGTCTGTGCAAGCATAAAAACAAATAGCTTCTTCTCATTCCTATAACAATTCTCATTGTAAAACCGGGTACCATTTATGACCATTTTGGCAGTGAAAAGTACATTTTTTTATCTGCAATATATGATTCTTAGAACTTAACATTTTCAAGATCTTTTTCCAAAAAATATATTTTAGTCAAGCACATATTTGCTTTAGCATTTATTTGTTATTAGTGCAGTGTTTAATCGGCTGATGTTAATAATTCCTATTAAAGGAATTCAACGAAACTGATCTTTTTACATACATTTTGGATAATGTTCGTTTTTCAATGACGTGACAATTTTATCTCAATAGTTTCTGTTTTTTGGAGCTAACAATACAGGTAATGTATAATACTTACATAGTTTGTATGAATACTTTTTTGCAGATACAGCTTATTTTGGCTATAATTCAGTCTGCTAAATTAAATTATAAATGTAATTAGATGCAGATATTTTATTGTCATTGGGTTTTCGCTGTAACCATCAAGGGTTACACATATCGACCATAGGGGGTCCGGCTCATGTGCTTTGTCGGTAAATACCAGGTCATTCTCACTAAGCTCAGTCTATGCTGAAAATTGTTTTAATTAAAAGAGCAAATCATTTAACTCTACATGCCTCCTATAACCAAGTGTTCAAGGTGTCAAACATTGGTATATATTTTAATATCGCTCAATACAGTAATGAGAAATCGTCATCGAAACGTTGAGAAATCGTCATCGAAACGTTGAAAACTGGTCCAAATCTTAGTCGGAAGACCCCGTGCCTAAACACAGTCACTCTGTAAACAACAACTCTAACGGCAGTTGCGTACGAAACTTGACCAAGAATCATTTAGTCGTCACCGCAGATAATGAATGCTAATTATTTTCTTACCAGTTAATTCAATGGAAGCTACATGTTCTCTTTTGTTACAACCGTCAAATTTGTTTCAAATATGGCTCCATATTGGTCTGGTACCCATAACCCCCTGCGCTCGAAGAGATAATAGCGAGCGCAGGTAGGGAAGGGTACCAGATCAATATGGCTGCCGACGAATGTCTGCGTGGAAGGGAATAATCTTAATGCCAGTTGCCTGTGACAGTGTATGGGGACAGGTTGCAGATCATAATTTACTAAATGTGTTGTTAGATACTATGGCGCTTTCTTTATTTGAATAACAATAAAATATCCACATACTACCTGTCAGCTACAACAGTGTCTGTGAGTACACACTATGTACTTATTGTAGCCAGGAGTATTAAGTATACGGGGAGGAGAAGCGGATCGTTATGCCGTTTTATGTTGTCGCGCGTGTGTTTCACTACTGCGTGAAAATGACTTCTGGTTGTTTCGTGCGTGTGTGAAAAACAGCAAATTCTCATAAATTATTACACTTACAAACTCAACAAAGGTGCGCAATGTAAACATAAGTACTATTTATTCACATTGTGTCCTCTGATACAGAGCGTGTATTTGTTTGCATGTATAAAAGCACATTTTACCAGACGGTTCCGTATAACAAAGATGGCGCCACTCTACACTCAGAGCCCCAGATAAGCTGCGTATTTGCGTAATTACCCAATTAAAACAATGGAAAACCAAATTGAAATTAAAATCAAGCGTACCAAAAAGCATATGAAATCCCATTTAAGCAATTATTTAAAAAATGTGTGCGTACAAACTGTTTTCCATTATTGTAATCGCACGTTGTCTCTGACTTTCGTAGAATGTAAACAAATCTTCGTCATTCTGTATTCTCCCGGTTAATTAGCGAACCCGTCTAGTAGAAGTTACTGGAGTATTTAACAGTATGTCGCTATAGAACAAATAGTAATTTCGTAAACCAATCCAATATAAAATAAAGTCTAGATCACTATGTGGCTTGGTAATTTTCAAGCGTTTGTGTAAAATGGCATCTGTCAAAAGAGGTTGTAGAAAGGCAAGTATAAATACATAGCAAAACAAAATTGTAGGGTATTTTGGAATTCCCAAACCATTAGATGGTGACGGGGTTGTTTCGGGAATTATAGAGGAATTAATCGATATATGTATTCACCCGTCAATTCCAATTGTTCACAATGTATTAAACAATACTTTGTCATCAGTAACAAAGCCGACGCCAATCGTGTAGTTACTAAAACCGTTAGAGACTGGAAAACTAAATATCCGTGGCTAATTGTCGTCAGTAATGATGATGATGAATAAATCTGAATCGTGAACTATTCAGCGAAAATAAAACAATCAGTTAAAACATAGTTAGAAGTTACAGTTTATGTTTCCAGCGTAAATGGAGTTTCTATGATAGAATTTTCAGCAACTCTGCAGTTCAGGGTGAAAAGGTTCTAGGCCCATTTCCCATGTTTTATCTCGATGGTTCATGCCTGTTAGGCGCCATATAACCTCTCATGTGTTGGTAAAAATTCATGTGAAATAGAAGCCACAACAGAGACTCATACAACACACAACATAAAGATCTGAAAAGTACACTATTGTAAGTACCTATTTGTACTATTTTGTGTTGATACCCAATTAACGAAACATTTGATGAGTGAATTACTTTTTTTTAATCAGTTGTATTTTAAAATACCCAATTGACAAAAATATAGGTGGGTATTTAAGCAAATCAAACCAATTCTTATCTGGGGCTCTGCTGCACCAAATAAAAAAATGGTGACGGGGAATACATGTAGCTATTGCAAGCGAGATACGAGACTACGGGTTATTTAGGCATTAATAATAACAAAAAGTGAATAGTAGGCATATTTATCTTTGTCAAGAAGGTAATTTCAAGGTGGTGATTATAAGACAAAGCCTAAAACGAGGTGATGAAAATGTGCCTTTTGAGATATCAGCTGAAATTTTTAATTTGTCAAATTAAAAATGGTCTGGAGCTATTGCAAACGAGATACGAAGTATGAATTATACTAGGCATTAATAATAACCAAATAAGTGAATAGTAGACATGTTTATCTTTGTCAAGATGGTAATTTCGTGATGTCGATTATTATAGAAAGCCTTAAAAAAGAGGCTGTAAAAACTGCCTAATTTGAGATGTTGGCTGAAAGATTAACTTTTTCACATGCAACGCGCTTACAATCGATTTACCTGTATCGATAAAATAGTAAATAGTTAATGGCGGCGTTTTAGCGCGACAACATAAATCGATAAACTAGAGCGTCTATGAACCCGTTTCTCCTCCCCGTATACTTACTCCCTGTTGTAGCTTACTATAGTGGTGAAATAATGTTCAGGTTATATGCTGCTAATTTTTAAACTTGTTATTAGAAATCCACTAATAAAGACTGAGATTTTTAAATTTTTTTTTATTTATTTTAGAGACCAATACAGGATTTGTGCACACACTAAATCATTTTGAATTCCTCAAAGTGTTAGATTCAACTATGTTTCACATTTCTGTTCTTTTTGAAGAAAAAGCTTATTAATGTGTGTTTTTTTCCTTTCTTTTTTTATATATTTTTTTAATTAAAATAAACAATTAGTCTCAGCTGCTGAATGCAGTCAATTTAATAACTGTAATTGTTGTAAAGATATGACCCAGGGCCCTATATATCAATTTTCATTCCAGCATGACCTCACATGTGGCATATGATTCAATACCCCATGCTGTCATTCACTGGCACTTGGTGCTGCTCAATTAGTGGTTTATGGTGTGTCCCTGTTATGTAATCAGCTTATTAGTTATAAAATTCATGGCACACTTTTGGTGTTACAACAGGCCTTGAAGGGGTTCAAAAAGGGTAATTGATAAGACACAACTGTATTTAATACAGCAGAGGATATATTAAGGCAGTAAAAAAAAAACTTGAAATATATATATAAAACTTGAATAAAATATTATTAAATAGATTACCTGATGCAAGTATATATTTTATATCTTTTTGTATATTTTAATACTTAGTTTTTGATTATAATGTGCCTTGACTTTTAAAGGTACTACCGTAACCATAGTTTGTTAATCCAATAATATTGATAATTTACTTTCAAATAAAAGGTAATGCAAATTTTCTTATTTTACCAAAGTGTTAACATTTCAATTAATATTATTCTACCAAAGTTTGAAATGTATTAGTGGTTGAAAATAATCAAAATTTTGCAAAAACTATTCAACTTACAGCAAATATGCAAGTTAGATAAATGCAGAAAAAACTATCTTGCAATTAAACAAAATCAAGATTGCCATGTGTTCGTTTTATTTAAAAATTACCTTCAGCTTTCATAATTGAAGAAATCCAAAAGGCGGATCCTCTGCAGGGGCGTATCTGGGCGTACGCACGTGCGTACAGGCTATTAAAGAAGCAAAAATATAAAAATGGCTAAAAATGCGAAATATGCAATAAAAACAGAAGGTATATGGGGGTTAGGCACATTTGTGAATCCAAAACTCGATGGTGCTTATACCTAAATTAGCCCCAGGAACGCCCCTGCTCTGTCATGGTTAACAGTGTAAACTATTGCATAGATACGAGACTACGGGTTATATTATAATAACAAAAAGTGAATAGTAAACATAGAGATTATTTAACTGCTGGGATCGATTATAGGGAAATGGTAGGAGATGGTAGACGTATGATATTGTAAGTTGTTTAACGGCTCATCAACACAGTAAAGGTTATTTAGAGCCACCCTTAGAGAGAGGGAAATGATACATAGGCAGGGCCCTCATTTGGTCATTTCTGCCGCCGTTATTCGGCGGCAGTCCCCCACCTGAAAAGTATCTTTTTTCCCCCCAAAAATTGATATTTTTCACCCTCAGAAATTCGTAAAAAAAAAATCAAAAAAAAAATCCGATTTTCAAGACGATATGGTCACGATGTCGTGTTAACCGGTTTGAAAAAGACGTTTTGATAATTATTAGACTGGTTTTAGACTGTTTATCGTGCACAGGACGTGTGGATCTCCGATGAAAACATGCCATTGATGGTTATTAAGTGGAGTTTTTTTATCAGAAAAAGAACCAGATGGTTGACGAATGTATGTTAATAAAGTGAAAATTGTTAATCAAACAAGAGTTTTTTTATTTGTTGTAAAAATTCCCCCCAGTTACAAAAATTCCCCCTTCTGAGGGCTGCGGGCCCCTTCCCCCAAAGTAGCGTGAGGGCCCTGATAGGGAACCGTGCCCTACTCTTATTATCGAATAGATTCCTATGGTTCTTTAACTTGGTTGGAGGATAGACCGATACACGGGCCCACCTGGTTTACGTCCCCATCCGACGGACGAGGCTAAGGGCAAGTGTCTTGCCCAAGAACACACCGACGAAACTCAGTGGCACCACGGAGGATTGAACCCGGGGCCTCCGGTTACAAGTGAAAAAAAACACCGAACAAAACACGTCTACCATCGAGTGATGGTGATGGATTTCCCTATAATCGAACACAGCAGTTAAATAATCATTTTAAGTCATCTGTGCATGATTTTAATCGAAATTCTTCGCTTTATTGATAGCGTTTTATTGAACGCTATCGAGATGACGTCGACATCAGCACCACTTTAATGACGTCATAACTCAGTGTCACAGTTAGTTACTTTTGTGTTCGGTGTTAGTCAATAACATTTAGCTATTATGAATATTATAGCCCCGTGTGGTTGCCGGGGGCCCCGTTTGGTCACGGGGCAAAGAATACGGCCACTGCAGATCCCTTTGGAGGGAGAGGGGTAGAATCCCCCCAAATTCATGTTCATTTTATCATTTTTTGTTCATGTTCATTAAAGGTCTTCATCATGATCCCTGCATTGTTTCAGGTGCTATCTCGCATCAAAAGAGCAGTGGCAGAACAACAATAACGTGGCTCCAGCGTAAATGGAGTTTCTACGATAGAATTTGCAGAAATCTGCAGTTCAAGGTGAGAAGGTTCCCGGCCCATTTTCCATATTTTATCTCAATGTACATGGAAGATGAGCCTGGCATGTTCATGCCTTTTAGGCGCCATATAACCTTTTCATGTGTTGGTGCGCCTTAAAACCCCAATTCAATTCACTGAGAAATCCCAATCTTTCACCGATGAAAATGTTTACAATAAATATTTATCTTTGTCAAGAAGGTAATTTCACGGTGGTGATTATAAGACAAAGCCTAAAAAGAGGTGATGAAAATGCCTCTTTTGAGATATCAGCTGAAATTTTGAATTTTTTAAATTAAAAATGGTGTTTAGCTATTGCAAACGAAATACAAAGTACGGGTTATATTAGGCATTAATAATAACAAAAAAGGAATAGTAGACATATATGTTTATCCTTGTCAAGAACGTAATTTCGTGATGTTGATTATAACAGAAAGCAGTAAAAAAGAGACTATAAAAACTGCCTATTTTGAGATGCTGGTTGAAATTTTAACTTTTCAAATGTAACGTATACACGCTTACGATCGATTTACATGTATCTATAAAATGGTAAATGGCGGTGTTCTAGCGCGACAACATTAATTGATAAACTAGAGTGTTTATGAATCCGTTTCTCCTCCCTGTATACTTACTCCCTGGTTGTACTGGTTAATACAGAATTTATCTATTTACTTAATACCGATAAAATTGATAAAGTAAAACAATTAGGAACAACAACATGGTTATAACAATAAACTTGATAAATTAAAACAGTTAGGAACAACAACATGATTATAATTGAGTGATCTTTAGTTTCATTACAGTTTGTCATTATCCTTTTTTTAAAATTAATTCATAGTGGTCTTTTTCCATTATTTATTTTTGATATTGCACCCAATGCGAAGTAATAATGATTGTACATATGCATTGATAAAACGAAGAAGTCGAAACTTTATTTTCTCAAAACTAATTTAATTGTTGATAAAATCATTTAATAAATTATTAGCACTCCTTCAATATAAGAGTAAACTATTTACTATTCCATTTTTGAAAGATGCAGCATGCACATGAAATCCCATAAAATAGGCAAATGCAATAAAGAAATGAAAATATATTCTGGATAAAACTTGCATATATTAAATAACAAAGTTTTATAAATAGTCGACTTGATTTATAATATAAACCTCATCTTCTATATATAATTATGTAGTAAATTATGAAATGAAGCTTGATTAAAAATAGATTATTTGAATGTAAAATACTGGGATTTAATTTTATCTACATGTATGGTTTTTAACACTTCAATTTGAATTGAGTTGCATGTTGTTTAACTTCTCATCAGCACATTAAAGGTCATTTAGAGCTGCCCCAGATACAGGGGACGGATATATACGAATCCAGGAACCAGTCCTACTCCTAGTTACTATTGAATAGATTTCTATGGTTCTTTAACAGGCTCTGAGGGTACATTCTGATACATGGGAAAGCCCGGTTTACATCCCCACTTCATGTACATTTTGTCATTATTTATCAATTTTTCATGCTCATTCAAGGTCTTCATGACAACGTATATATGCAAATGTGGAAAGGTGGCTCCATCGTAAATGGAGTGTCGACAATAGAATTTGCAGCAACTCTGCAGTTCTGCAGATTAGAAGGTTCTAGGCCGATTCTCCATATTTTTATCTAGATGTAAATGGAGGATGAGCCTGGCATGTTCATCCCTGTCTGGCACCATAATGCTGTTCTAACTTAAGTACTTAAACCATGAACAGTTATAAATACTACATTTGACACATTTAAAGCAAAAATATGATCTGCCATTTGTTTTATTTCAGTACCTTTTCAGTATTCTTTAATATATCCAGCCAAGTTGATTTTTTCATTATTTTATTGGAACAGATTAATCCCATGTAAACATGTTGTAAATGCCAAATAACAGCTCATCAAATCTTTCTCATATATGATATATGGTAACTACTAAGTGGAAGACCCTGGCCATGCATACCTCACCTGTCATAGATCACAGGATAATCTTTGATTAACCAATCAGATTTGGCCAATACCTTCTTGACTTGACCAGGGAGGAGTTTAGTTTCAAGAAGTAACATGTGGTGTTTGTCATATCAACATAATTAACTGCATAACTATTTATGGTTATAAATAAGACCTATTTAATAGTGTATGCTTTGGACAGTGGAAATTGTTAATTCCTTCTAGCATTTTATGGGTGAGATATTGTTATTTTTTTTAGTATTCATCAGGTTATCAAGCATTTTAACAATTCAAAAGCAATTTTAGGTTAGGAATTATATCAAGAAAATAAGTTTTTATCCATTGAAAATTCAGCTGTACGAACAATCTAAAATTGGAAATCCCCGAAAACAATACAAATAAAATCAATAAAAAAAAACACTTTCAAAGCTCAACCTTATTGAGAGAACTGAGTTTATGTGGCTCTTATATGAAGATACATTAACTATTTATATTTTTATACTACTCATAAATGTAATCTTAATGACCTTTTTTGTTTGATTTATAGTTTGTTAATTCATTTCACTCAATTTCTAAGATGCTGTTTTTCATCATGTTTTTGGAAAGTTGGGTAATTCATTTAACCCTGTTTCTAAGATATTTTAGAAAATATTAGAAATGTTTTAACATTTTAACTAAGGTAATATATTTGATATTCATAAATACTCTGGATTCAAAACTACCTATATATTTATCCGCCAAATGGCTATTAAACTGGTTCCCTGATTACTCTGCGGTATACAACAGGGTACCAGTTGGTTCCCCGATTAGTCTAAGGTATGCAAGAGGGTACCAGTTATGACAAATAGGACGCATTCATTTTTAAAATGTCAAATGTGTACGCTTTTTTAAATCGAACTCCTTGATTTACGGCAATATTTTGAAAATGGTGAATTGTTTGAAATGGCATTATTGTGTAGATTCGTGTTCAGGTCTTGGATGTTGTAAACACTCATTTTGTTCAAAAGGAACATTTGTGAATTGAAATTGGATAAAAAGAGGACACATTTCTTCTTTAAAAAATGAAATGTATACTGCCTTAAGTGACTTTGGATTAAAACTCCTCCTTTATTAGTAAGCAATTTTCAGAAATAACAAATCGGATATACCGTATAATTCCTAATAAGCGCCACCCCCAGGGTGTAACATTTTGAAAATTGAGATCAAAAGTACATAATTTTACTTTTAAACGGACATTATTTAATGATTTTCTTTACCAAGAAAACCCCCCGTGTGGTTGCCGGGGTAGAATACAACCACTGCAAACACACCGTCACATGCAGAGGGGTAGGACCCCCCCATTCATATTCATTTTGTCATTTTTTGTTCATGCTCATTAAAGGTCTTCATCATGGCCCCTGCATTGTTTCAGGTGCCATCTCGCTCACATCACTAAGAGCAGTGGCAGAAAAACAATAAACGTGGCTCCAGCGTAAATGGAGTTTTTACGATGGAATTTGCAGCAACTCTGCAGTTCAGGGTGAGAAGGTTCTAGGCCCATTTTCCATATTTTATCTCGATGTACATGGAAGATGAGCCTGGCATTTTCATGCCTGTTAGGCGCCATATAACCTGTAATGTGTTGGTGCGCCTTAAAACCCCACTTCAATTCAATTACCAAGAAAACCAAAGTCTGCATGTCGGTCAATCAATGCACCGAATTTTAAGTTTTCTTGTGATTTTGTCTTACATGTTCCATTGTGAATGAAACAGATTAACTTGCAATTTTTGGGGTTTTAAAAATATATTTTCTGAAAAAATGGTAAGGGAGATGTGGGGTGGGCGTTTATTAGGGGAGTGGCATTTATTAGGGATTATATGGTATTGGTATTGTTAAGAAGATGCAATATCTGGCATTTGATATCAAAAAAGCGTTTATTTTGGTCTAAAATATGTTAACTGAAAATGGTTTAACATATGAACGTGTTTTTCATTATCAAGTGTAATGTGCATATTATTTAAATCTAACTGCTTCTTTAGTAATGACATGCATGATGTTCAAACTCATGATCTGATTATATTGGTATTGCTATTTAGAGTTGGCTACAAGTTTGTACTTTCAAGAAAATTTTATTTAGATCTCAAATTTGTGTATTGAATTGGTACCAAACAACAACAGAACGCGTCATTTATTAAAAGTTTGATACCTTTTTGAAATTAACAATTTCAATTTATTTATGGCATGATGTTCAAACTTGCGGGTTGATTCACAGACATATTAATAATGTTATTAGGCTTGTGGTTGATTATAGCATTATCATGCATTTTTCAAAAGATATCTTGGCTCATTTTGAATTTAAGGAAAACTTAGCATACAAACACGTATTTTATCAATTTTAATATGTTCGTAGAGATAACATGATACTCATTTAACCTGTATGCCTATCCATCATTGTTTTACAATAAAAAAAAATTGAATTCCGACATTTACATTTTTAACAAATCTTAATCATTGTCTCACCAACAAGCAACAACTCAGATTTAGCACCCATTTTATCAGGGCCCTGATGTCAGTTTTCATCCCAGATTTCATATAACAATTAACATGTCGCCAGTTGTCAATCATTTATCCATTTCAACCAATCAAACCAGATGATACCTCCGACAAACAACAGCACGTGTATAAAGCACGTGCAACTATGTTATATAAACTATTGTCAATATACTCCGACATCAACAATAGGGCGGAGATATCTAAGTCACTGGCGACATGTCAATTAAGAGGCGCGTTCATTTCCCACACTATTATATTTTTTACCGCCTTTCAAAAGGAAACAATATGCCACAATGACTGAATTATATTTGGTACCACACTTTAAAAGGTGACAATATGCCAACAAGGGTTTGAAAATGCTACAACCACCGATTGAGCATGACCATTATACGGTATAACACGAATGGATAGAAAATAGTCGATCACAGTGTTTGATCTGTTTATTTGGCATAACATGGAGGAGTAGGAAAAATAGGGTGTTACTCATTTGTGTATTTGCTTAAATAACAACCGACATGAAGTTGTTAACTCATTGGCTGGCATGGCACAGTCAGTAGCGCTGCGGATTTGTAACCTGAGGCCCCGGGTTCAATCCTCTGTGGTGCCACTGAGTCGTCGGTGTGTTCTTGGGGAAGACACTTTCCCTTAGCCTCGTCAGTCGGATGGGGACAAAATCTGAGCAGTCCCGTTTATCGGACTATAATGGCCACCACGGCGACTCAAAGTTTACATAGAGTTATATAGAAAAAGGTTAAAAATGTCATCTTCTCTGAAACCGCTTGAAGGATTTTGATGAAACTTATTCACAATGATATTTGGGATAGTTCATCTCAGAGTTAAGTTTTTCGCAGCCGCCAGTCATCCAAGATGGTCGCCATGGCTAAAACTAGGTCAAATTTAAGGAAATTTCAAACGACATCTCCGACGAAACCACTTATTCCATTCTACTGATATATCATTTACTTGTTCCTTCGGTTGGCCTCTATCAAGTTTGTGTTTTTCGTTATCGTCGAATAAATCGTCGAATAATCAAAATGGCGGCCACGGCGACTCACAGTTTACATAGAATTATATATATAGGAAAAGGTTAAAATGACGTCTTTTCTGAAAGTCCCTCTCAGATTTGTGTTTTTCGCGGCCGCCAGTCATCCAAGATGGCCGCCATGGCTAAAACGGGGTCAAATTTAAGTAAATTTCAAACAACATCTCCTCCGAAACCACTTATTCAAATCTTGTGAAATATATACATGTTCCTTGGGTTAGCCTCTATCAAGTTTAAGTTTTTTGTTATCGTCAAATAATCAAAATGGCCGCCACGGCGACCTAAAGTTTACTTAAGAGTTATATAGGAAAAGGTTAAAAATTACATCTTCTCTGAAACCGCCTGAAAGATTTTGATGAAACTTAAGCACAATGATATTAGGGATATTCCCTCTCAGATTTGTGTTTTTTGCGAGCGCCAGTCATCCAAGATGGCCGCCATAGCTAAAACTAGGTCAAATTTAAATAAATTTCAAATGACATTTCCTCGGAAACCACTTATTCCATTCTTGTGAAATATCATATACATGTTCCTTGGGTTAGCCTCTATCAAGTTTGTGTTTTTCATTATCGTCAAATAATCAAAATTATTCAAAATGGCTTCAACGATAACCCAAAGTTTACATAGAGTTATATATAGGAAACATATTTCTTGGGTTGACCTCTGTCATGTTTATGTTTTTGAATCACATCATGCAAGTAGAGCATCTACAGGCCCTCTTGGGCCTCTTGTTTATTATTATAATTTTTTTCGTTTAAATTTTTATTAGCTCTACTGATCAGAGATCAGCAGAGCTTATGCCGTGGTCAGGCGTCCGTCCGTCCGTCTGTCTGTCTGTCCATAAAAAAAATTTGTAGCAGACTTCTCTGAAACTATTGAATGGATTTTCATGAAACTTTACAGAAATGTTGCCCATGAAGTCTAGTTGATCCTAGCAAAAATTCATGTTGATATGAAGTCGAAGATGGCCGCCAAATCTAAAAATAGATTTTTAAAAAACAATTTGGTAGCGACTACTTCTTGAAAACTCTAAGTGATATTGATATGGGACTAAAATGATCAGCATGACATGATGTCGGTCCCTGTCGAAAATCGTTTTGATTCGACGTTAAACATGGCTTCCAGCGGCCATCTTTGTTTACATAGAGTTATTTAATAAAAAGTTGTAGCGACTACTCAGGACTCTGAAACTACTCGCCAGATTTCCATGAAACTTCACAGGAATGTTGCTCTTGATGTCTAATTGATTCTAGCAAAATTTCAGGTAGGCCGGATATTCAAGATGGCCACCATGGCTAAAAATAGATTTTCAAAATACAAGTTTGTAGCGGCTACTTCTTGAAAACTATATAAGTGATATTGATATGGGACTTTTTCTAAAATGATCAGTATGACATGATGTTGATCCTTGTCAAAAATTATTTTGATGCGACGTTAAACGTGGCCGCCAGCGGCCATCTTTGTTTACATAGAGTTATATAAGGAAAACTTGTAGCGACTACTCCTCTGAAACTACTTGACCGATTTTCATGAAACTTCACAGGAATGGTGATCTAGCTATCAAAAACCTATCAGTAGAGCTTCAAGGTCATTGACCTCTTCTTTATTTTAAAAAAAAAAAAAATCATTGTTATTTTTGTTTAGTTATTTTTTTTTCTTCTTTTCTTTGACCAGCCAGATCGGACCCGTAACAGCAGAGTTATGGCCCTTGATTTATTTGAAAACATATTTTGCCTTGTTAAGATGATAGGCCTTCATTTTTCATCTTCATTTTCAAACTTTACCAGATTGTTAATATCAATATAAGCTCTGACAAATTTGAAAAACAGCCAGATTAGACCATTTGCACAGGAGTTATGGCCCTTGATTTTCTAAAATGTGCTATATTTTGGTCTCATTAAGACGAAAGAGCATTCATTTGGGCGGATTTCAGTGAAACATTTCAGGGATGATCAGTACCAAGCCTAGTTGTACATATCGTCACCGAGTTACGGTTGAATGATTTTGGCTGAGTTATGTCCCTTCAAAGGTTTTAATACACAAACTTTGTCCAGACTAGTTCTCCTGAACCCCTGGCCGGAATTAAACGAAACTTTTTAGGGATGATCAGTTCCAGGTCTAGTTTTGCAAATCATCGCCGTGTTCCGGTTGAATGATTTTTTGCAGAGTTATAGCCCTTTAAAGGTTTTAATACACAAATATTGTCAGGACTAGTTCTCCTGAACCTCTGGCTGGATTTCAGCAAAGCTTGGCAGGGATGATCAGTACCAAGACTAGTTGCGTATATCATCGCCAAGTTTCGGTCGAATGATATTATACATAAACTTTATGATTAGCCAGTAGAGCGTCCACAGGCCCTCTTGGGCCTCTTGTTTTAAAGATGATCTATCATGAATTATTGAAAATTAATCAAAATTATACTAAGATGAGAGCGTAAATTAAAGCCTAAGGCCTAGCACCAATTCATCATTGCATTTATATGCCCAGAATGGTAAAAAATGGTCTACTACACTAAGTTTTGATCATACTGAATAAACAGGAATAGAGGAAAATAATACAGGTATATGTTACTTTCTCGAAAATGTTAACCAGTAGAATAACCTTGTGCTGTCGTCATCTTAATATTTTTGTAACTTAACAAGAATTTTAATTTATAAATTATATTTAATTTCAGGTTCACTCAATGTACTCCAGTGACAGATAGATATTCCAGCAACATCGAGTCATACTATATTCTCAATGCTGAAACCTATACAATATTCCAACCACTTGAACAATGAGAGACTGAAAATATTCCAATTGAAAATAGACAAGAGATAGTTCAACCACATACAGACGCGAGCCTTTCCAACTACATAGAAATACGAGACCTTCCAATGGCATAAAGACGTGAAATATTTCATACAGCATAAAATTGTAACATATGTCAGCCACATAAGAGATATATCAACCAATAGAGACCTGATAAACTTCAACCAAAAGGAGATCTAAGATATTTCAACCACTTTAAGATAATTCAAAAACATACTGAATGACCTGAGATATTTCTACCATGCAGAGACCAAAAAATAAAATGTTCTAGCCGCATGATGACAATATATATTTCAACCACAGATGCTTCAGATTCAGATATTTTAACCACATAGATCTAAGATATTTCTACCACATGGATACAAAACATATTACAACAGATATAGGCCTGAGATATTTCAACCCCATGGAGATGTAAAATAATCCAACAGCAGGGCCTCGAGATGTTCCAAACACATAGAGGCTGGAGATTTTTCAACCAAGTTACAGACATGAGATACTGAGGAAAAAGACGCAGCTCTTCGCATATTTCATAAGTTGTATTATAGCCATGTATGAGCACATAAACAATGGAATGAAAAACAGATAAAACCGAGTGCACCGTCAAACATTAATGGTACGGAGCATAAATCAATCAAAAATCAAAACCAGTGTGAACTAAGATAATTATTATGTTTTTCAAGTGATCTTCTTAGCTGAATTGCCAAAGATTATGAGTTGTAATGATTAATCAGTTGTAACTCACTGATCATCTGTTACTTAGACATCCGATTATGGTGATTGATTATGGAAGTCTGTAAGAGGTCATTGGTAAAATGTAAAAATGCACCTTAATTAATGTTAAGAAACATGATTATCCAGGAGACAATCTGTCTTACCAGCTTTGTTACAATTAGATGTTTGATCAGTTTTACAATCAGCAAAATTGACTCGCATGTTATGGAGATTAACTGCGATGATAATGTAGAAAAGGGCAAATTTTGACTAGTAATATATATGATTAATTCAGTGAACTCTTTTCGCTTTTCACACAATTTGATAAGAAGGTTGATATAGATTGTGTTGCATATCATATTCAGTGCGATTTTTCCTAGACCACACTTGAGTTTACCCTTTTAAGAGTTTGCTTCAATAAGATTGAGGATAATTTTGACAGTGAGTGAAATCAAAGAATGTGACAACAACAACATTTACAGTATTGACTTATATTGTAAGTGAAACCAAAATCATTTGAGTAAAACAATCATATTTTTAGCATATTCTGGTGTTTATTATGTATCAAAAATGAGATATAGGGTCCTATAGAAACCACAGCGTCCGAACGCAATGGCATCATAGGTCCGCACTGTACTTGATAATACAAAGAAAGAGACAAAAACCAAGAGAAAGGGTGGTGAAGACAGGGTTACCGACTTGGAACGGTCAGTAGGCAATAAGGTCTACTGGTTAGCTTGAATCGATTTTATATGCGGACAATCTCGCTATTATCCTGTCCTCAGCGCCCAAATAGACAAGACAGTGTAAACAAAACTACATCCCATCAAAAGGAATTCTCTAACAATAAAGTTCACATCCGGAGAAACTAACTAAAGAAACACATACAAAATAATAAACATCAGAATCGTAATGAACAACCATAGTAGTTGTAGCTAAAGAGAAAACCAATCTCTCTACGACCAGAAAACCCGAGGGACGAAAGCTCATGCACCCTCAAGGCACATTCAATTTTGCATGAATTATTGTGTTGTAAATGAAATGATTACTTATATCATATGATGTTATACATTTTGCATCAATGTCGTATATTTAATACGCCCAATATACTAAGATTTCTACCGAAATGGTTATAATTTTTAGCTCTACTGACCGAAGGCCAGCAGAGATTTGGTTATAATTTTTAGCTCTACTGACCGATGGCCAGCAGAGATTATGGGATAGCGAGTTGTCTGTCGTCCATTAACTTTTGTCTTGTTCACACGATAGGGACTTCATTATAACTCGGATGTTTACGAAACTCTGCCAGTGTCTTTATATCAATAAAAGCTTGGATTTGTTCGAGAACCAGCAAGATCAGATTAGTAACACCAGAGTTATGGCCCTTGTTTTGCTGCAAAATGCCATATTAAGCCTTATTTACACTCTAGCGCCTTCATTTTGTATTTGATCTTTATGAAACTTTGTCGATGTTTTTATATCAATGGAAGCTCAGCCAGATCGGATCAGTAACACCAGAGTTATGACCCTTGTTTTGCTAAAAAGTGCCAAATTAAGTCTTGTTTACACTCTGGCACCTGCATTTTGTATTTGACCTTTACAAAACTTTGCCAGTGTATTTATATCAATGAAAGCTCAGATCTGTTCGAAAACCAGCCAGATCAGATTTGTAACACCAGAGTTGTGGCCCTTGTTTTGTTGAAAAGTGTGATTTTTTGCCTAGTTAACACTCTAGCACTTTCATTTATTATTTGAACTGTACCAAACTAACACAGCTCGTTAATATCAACAAAAGATCAGACAAGCTTAAAAACCAGCCAGATCGGACCATATACACTGGAGTTACGGCCCTTGTTTTTGCTAAAAAAATGCCATATTGTGCCTTGTGAACACTCGTATCACCTTCTTTTATTATTTGATCTTTACCAAATTTGCATAGATCGTTAGTAGCAATGAAATCTGTAAGTGAAACACAAATATTCTCGTGTATATATAAATACAAAAAAGCAATAGTCTAGAAAGCCTCAAAGAAGGTACACATCAAAATCGGATTAGTAACACCAGAGTTATGCCCTTTGATTTAGTTAAACATGCTGTATTTTGCCACATTAAGAAGATAGGTCCTTCGTTTGGCTAAATTTTAATGAACTGCATGGATGATCAGTACCAAATATGGTTATGCATATCGTCCACGCATTCCGGTTGAATGTTTTTTGACAGGGGTAAAACAAATATCCGGACCATATTTCATGAACCCCAGACCGAAAATCAACAAAACTTTGCAGAGGTGATCAGTACCAAGCCTACTTATGCATATCATAGCTGTATTTTTGTTGAAAGATTTTTGGCCCTTTAAAGGCTTTAATACACACATATTGTCCGGACTAGTTCTCCTGATCCCCAGTTTGGATATCAGTGGAACTTTTCAGGGATAATCAGTTCCTGACCTAGTTGTGCATGCCATCGCCGTGTTCCGGTTGAATGATTTTTTGCGGAGTTATAGCGCTTTAAAGGTTTGAATACACTAACATTGTACATGCTAGCTCTGCTGAATGCTGGACTGGATTTCAACGAAACTTGGCAGTGATGAGCAGTAGCAAGCCTAGTTGCACATATCATCACCATGTTTTTGTTGAATGATTTTTGACCATTATTGCCCCTTATACATAAACTTTGTCCAGAATTAGTCTTCCCAAACTCCTGACTGGATTTCAGTGAAACTTGGCAAGTATGATCAGTTTCAAGCCTAGTTGCGCATATCACAGACTCCACAGAGCCAGTAGAGCGATACAGGCCCTCTTGGGCGGGCCTCTTGTTTGTAGATCTGTTTCGACAACACGTTTTTATGCGCCCGTTTGAAAAAGAGTACATGGTATGGGGTTATTTAAGGTCTTTATCATGACACCGCATATGCAGACTTGGAAACGTGGTTCTATCTTGCCATTCACCATATTTTATCTTGATGTAGATGGAGGATGAGCCTTGCACGTTCATTCCTTTTAGGCGACATATAACCTTTCATGTGTTGGTGCGTCTTAAAACCCAATTCAATTCAGTTCGTCCGACAATAAGCAATTACACATGCTGCATGATAACTTTGAAACCATAACGCTCATGAATTTTCATAGGTACATTGCCCTTGAGGAGAGGAAACATGTTATTTTCTACGCTTGGTAGGACAAGTGTCAAGATTGCCATCCCTTATATGGAAATACACATTGTGTGATAACTTCAAAACCATGACACCCACATTCATGAAACGTTAATAGATAAATTGTCCCTTGGCGAGCGTAGAAACCTTTTGTTTTTGGGTTAACAGGTTGCAATGATCTTAATAAAATATGCATTCTGCGAGATAACTCTGAAAGCAAAACACCATATAAAACTTTGTTGGTATATTGCCCTTTAAGATAGGTGGAAGCCTATTGCTTTTGGGATCAGTTGATCATCAAGGTCACATTAACCTGACAATGACCCAGTTCTGAGAAACACTCCTTCCACTGTAATTTGTCACTGTTAGACATACAATCATGGAACTTTACGGAAATAGTACCCCTGTTAAATCAATGACTTCTATTCATGTTTGGGCTAGAAAGTCAACGTTTAAGGCATTTGACATTGCCTTGATCAATGCATTATAGTGTAAGGATATAAAATGAATGAAAACGAATGAAATATTTTTTTGAAACAATGTAGTTTGTTTGTGTGGTGTTTTACGTCCTTTTCAATACACGCAATGTTATATATGACTTTTTTGTGGTGGAGGCAGACCACCCATACTTTTCCTGGGTAGAACCAGTACTGTACACCTCCCGCCATCCGTAACAATCGACACTTACTCACTTAAAGTCGAGCTCAATGGTATGTAGGAAAACAGGTTCCCATGGGGAAAAACAGTGCAGTATCAATAACTGTCAGGCTATGCACGAGTCACATTACTATGTTAAGGACACATCATACTCAAATCTGAATCTGAGATGCTAAGTTAAAATCAGATCTGAGTTAAAATATTCAATCTTAAACAAACTGGTTGATTTTTTTTTTTTTTTGGTTTGATATTTTGACTAATACTTACTTGGAAGATTTTTTTATTTTTCATTACCTTAAAACATATTTAGAGAAATTTCCCAGTCAGAAAATGGGAGAATTTTCCCAAAACATTTTGGGAAAATTTTCCCAATAACATTTGGGAAAATTTTCCCAAAACGAATTTGGGAGAATTTTCCCATTTTATTTTGGGAAAGTTTTTATTTCATTAAATTATAAACATAAGGGCATATTTAATTGTCAACACTGCAACAGAAGATGTTTCCAGGCTTTGAAATGTTGTTTTAGCTATTAAGAAATAACTCATTTTCCCATGGGAAAATTTTCCCAAATTACAATATTGGGAAAATATTCCCATGGGAAAATATCAAAGTGCTTGTATCGCTGTAAAACTTCGTCATAGACCCTAAATATGAAAGCCGCATACTATTTTGACATTATATTGAAAGATAAATACTTTTTGTTTTTCCCATGGGAAAACTGCCAAAATCATTTCCCATGGGAACATATTGTCCCATGGGAAAGACCATTTCCCATGGGAAAAAAGCTTTTCCCATGGGAAAATAGGCTTTTCCCATGGGAAAGGTCAACTTTGCGTCAAATTTCTCGGAAAAATTAAAGTGTCACCAATGAAATAGAATATAATTTTACAATCATTTGATATGTGCTTTCATATGATATAGTCGAAAGTGCCCTAGCTCATTCGGAATTACTTGCTGTTTTTGCCAAAAACCGGCGCGGCAAAAAAAAACCGGCGGCTGTTTGTATCCGAGTCTTTTTTTCTCTAGTTGGAATATTCTGCAACCTATGATAGCAAACAGTTTTATTGACGTGGCGATAATTAAATTAACACACATTCTAATACTACCGCACTATATAGCCTAGTTTAAAATATGTCGTTATATTCAACGATATATCATTGTAACCTTTGCAACGTTGGGAGAATAAGCAAGTCAGTGCGAAGGATTTCAGTTGTGTGCACTATTTTCGCATTTTAGGGGTCTTAGAATAGAAATACAACATCGTTTACGGTGACTTATCGTGATAAATATTTCTCCAACCCACCCACATACATTTTGAACATTACCTATATTATACGTATATATACTGAATAACAATATACATTTTCTTTTAACAAAAAGTTGCCTTATAGAATGTTTTTTTTGCTACTGACCGTCCCAAGAACGTAGCCCTATTGTACACTCGTGTTTGTGATGTAACGTGCCTTGCTTCTTATCTAGCTTGTAATTGTTCTGTTTGTTTTAATGAGTGTTTTTGGTTACCTGTGTTGTATTGTTTTCAGTTGAACCGTCTGCCTTCTGCAGAGACAATGTAGGGTCATTACTGCATACCCAACATCAGGCATGTTTCCGTACTCACGTCATAATAAGCAGTCCATCAGGAAATGATTTATCAGAAGCTATTTGCGTTAACATTAATAAAATGCACAACAATGGATCTCTTTCCTAACATTCGTCTGATATAGATTGAAATACATTAGCAATTAGGTAATAACGTAATGCATGTGGTTCCTTCTATGCACGGGTATAATATATACCATGCTTGTTTTATTTAAATAAAGTATGATTGTGACATAGCATCTTCGAATATCAGAAATATTTGGCGTATTCGAATATTTGTTTTGCGTGAAGTAAATTGCTCTTCCGTTGTTTTGATTTTCACCCTCCTTTATATCGGTCAATCCGTAAGCAGTCGATTTGTTTGGTATTTTATTCCTAATTGTTCTGTGCTCAGGCCTTCACAGTGAGTTAGTAAGTACTTAGCAAAAACAATACGAGTAAGAACTGTCTAGTCTAATCGAGCATTTACTTAGATATGAAAGAGAAAGAAAATCAATAACCGGAACACAATTTACTTCACGCAATAATCCCAATCGGATAGACCTATTACTGACAGAGACATGCATGGTGATTAACAATAACGCGATACAATAACATTAACGTGCATACAACAAATACATAGTGATACAGTATACACGCATTGATACAGTATACACAGTGAAACAGTATATAATAATAATAACAATATAAACACAGTGATACAGTACACACAGTGAAATAGTACACGATGAAACAGTATACACGGTGATACAGCACACATAATGATACAATGTATAAAGTGATACAGTTAACACAGTGAAACAGTATATAATAATAATAACAATATAACACAGTGATACAGTACACACAGTCAAATAGTACACGGTGAAACAGTGTACACGGTGATACAGCACATATAGTGATACAGTGTATAAAGTGATACAGTAAACAGAGTGATACAGTGTAGACTGTGATACAGTACATACAGTGATACAGTGTAGACAGTGATACAGTGCACACAGTGATACAGTACAAACAGTGAAACAGTACACAGAGTGATACAGTATAAGTACACACAGTGATAAAACATACACACAGTGATACATTACAAAGAGTGTTGCACTATACACAGTGATGCAATACTCATTGATACAGTTTACACACAGTGATACAGTATACACATTGACACAGTACACAGGGTGATAGAGTATTCAGAAAGATACACTACACACAGTGATATACTAAAATTAGTTTTGAACATTTGGTAATTTGGATGCTACCAGTTTGTTATTTTCACTGATATGGTGTGTCTATATGTATACTATTTGAGTGTAGATGCCATCTAACGTATATGGTGTATCTATATATGTACTATTTGACTTATATGGTGTACTATTTGGGTGTAGGTGCCATGTAACTTATATGGAGTATATATACGTGTAATATTTGGGTGTATGTGCCATTTCACTTATACAGTGTATATATATATGTATATTACTGGGATAAAGGTACCATTTCAGCAAACATAGACAGTTGGGTTTACCTGTTCCCTGTAAATGTGTGTGAATAAATCCACTGAGACTGCACCGTCTGCAAGATTTGAAAAAAAGCCAGAAATTTAATAGCTTTTCAATTAGTTCAAACAAAACTCATATCGAGGAAGTTGCTGGTATGTAAACCATATTGAGAGGTTGTTCCTAGCATGTGTGTGTATTATATCAAATGGCAGTTTGTATGCTAGTCTTACTGGTACAGAAACATGCATAATCATAAGCGATGTAGTGAAAGAAGTTGTAAAGAAATACTTAATAGTTATTGTTACGGGCAGTATTGACAAGGCTGTTTGTATTGATAGGTCGTTTTGCTTACTTGATGTTTGTATCTACATGTAGTGTTATATACATTATGTTTGTATCTACATGTAGTGTTATATACATTATGTTTGTATATACATGTAATGTTTTATAGATGATGTTTGTATTTATTGGTGGTATTGCATACTTCATGTTTGTTTTTTTACCGGAAGTATTGCATTGATGTAGTAACTTCTACGTACGTTACCAATTAAGTTTACATAATTTTATTTAAATATCACACCTAAGTATCAAATAAAAACATGGATATAGATCTTATATCTTTATACATATACAAACATTGAATGAAATGAAGTTTGTGTATTATGTACATGACTCCAAATTCAAAGAATAATAGTAAATTATATGCACAATTTTAACTGACAATGTATTCATATATTAATCAAATGTAACAAATTAAGCAATTTCAACATATTCACAAAATGAATTGAACTTTAATTACGTTACTAACAAATATAAATGTATAGCTCTATGAGATAGCATGCATTTTCATGGAAATATATTACATCATTTGAGGTCATATTTCTTATACACATTGTCATTACTTTCTTTAATCTCAATATCAATCAGTTTGTTGGCTGACATATCTTCCCGCCCATTATTGCTTCCTTCTTCATAGTCAGGCTCTCTGAACATGATGTCAACTAACTATTGTGACTCAATATCATCAATATCATCAATATTCCGGTCAAATTCAATAATCTCATTTGTTTTTGTTTTTCATAAATCTCATTTGTTTCTGCGTCTGGTAGGTCAGGTTAATGTTGGTCAGTGTGGTGAGACAGAAACACTTGAAATATAGATATAAAAATCGCACAGTAAAAGCAGCATTCAAGGATGACAGTCAACCACAAGCACACACAGAAACACAGAACAAATTTAAAGATGAATAAAAGGCCAAATAAGACCGCCTTGGAACGGTCATTGGCAAAAAAGGCCACTGGGGCGTTTAAACCAGGTTCTAGGGTGCACCAAACCTCACATTTACCCTACTGTCATCCCAATAAAACGCGACAGTGCAACTAAAGAAATCCCCGCCATGAACTATTCTATAACCAACATGGCAGCATCAATAGGCAATATAATTAAAACACAAAGATGCTCGTGTATATATAAATACAAAAAAACAATAGCCTGGAAAGCCACAAAGAAGGTACTCAGTGACTTGGCAGAAGCAAGAGCAACAAGAGAATAAACCATTGAGGACACGACAAGACCAGGCTGCAGACAAACATCAAACGTCACGGTCATTTTGGGCTTTAGGTAGACGTTATCATAATAGGGTCCACAGCCTGTCCTGTCATCGCACAATTAAAGAGGAAAGCACAGTGGCGAACTGTAAATGGGTCCACGAACAAGCATGCAGTGCGTTGATAGGGTCATAACCTCTTTTGATAAACCTTTTAAAAAGTTTAACAAAGAAAGTATGAAAGTGATCATGACCAAAGATCTTACGAAGTCTGTAAATCACGTCACCATAGAAGAAAGGTTGTGATAGTCCTTGTCGCAGAAGAGTTCTTTACTTTTTTGTTTGGAAAGAAGATCAGGGTAGAGATTATATTATGGCGGGGATTTCTTTATTTACACTATTCTGTTTTAATGGGATGACAGTAGGGTAGGTGTGAGGTTTGGTGCACCCTGGATCGGGTTTAAACCCCCAGTGGCCTACTTTGCCACTGACCGTTCCAAGGCAGTAGCCCTTTTGTCAACCTTTTTGTGTTTGTGATGTCGTTTGCATTTATTATTACTTTTGCCTTCTTGTTAGTCTGTTTGTGTGTTTGTTTCTGTGCTTTGAATATTACTTTCCCTGTCCGATCTTTTTAGGGCTGGCTGGCGCACTCGGTAGCGCGGCGGATTTGTAACCGGAGGGCCCGGGTTGAATCCTCTGTGGTACCACTGAGTTCCGTCGGTGTGTTCTTGGGCGAGCCACTTTTCTTCAGCCTCGTCCGTCGGATTGGGACGTAAACCGGGCAGTCCCGTGTATCGGTCTATCCTCCGAGCACGTAAAAGAACCGTAGGAATCTATTCGATAATAAGAGTAGGGCAGGTTCCCGGATTCCTATGTATCCTTCCCCTCTCTCTGGGGCGGCTCTAAATAACTTATACTGTGTTGATGAGCCGTTAAAAAACATTCAATTCAAACTTTTTATACTTCTTTACGATAATAAAATTTCGCAAAGGTGTTACGAAGTTTATGGTAACGGTAACCCTGATGAAGTAGCTTTTTAGTTATACAAAGATTACGAATATTAAAGTCCACAACTCGAGTACAAGCTCTGAAAAAACGAATAAGTAGACCCCATAAGAAGTTTCTCAGTGAACATCCCCATATAAATGGGAATAATTAACAATATCAAAATTAAAATCATCTCTTTTGTCATATATTTTGCTAATTATTTCACCATTTTCAATGGAGAGATGTAAATCAAGAAAAGAAGCGTTAGTATCAGAAATATTAGCTTTGTTACGTTAAAGTTCTTTAGGGTATTTACTATTAACCATAGTAGAACGAAAGGGTTGTCATGTTTAATATGTCATCCAGATACCGAGGGGTGTCACTAAAGGCCTCAATAACATCGTCCTGGGAATCTGGTGAATGACTCAACATGAAATCTCTTTCATAGCAATAGAAAAACAAACCAGCGACAAGGGGTGCACAGTTCGGACTCATAGGGTTACCAACAATTTGTCTATCAACGGTCGTTCTATACATGACAAAAATATTATCCAATAGGAAGATGACTGCTTAACAAACGTTTTGGCAAGTTCACATAGTGTAATTGTCTAAACTGCCGTTAGTAAAAAACACTTTAATATTATTACAGGCCAAACATGTTGTATTTTCCCTAGCGAATGTTTTTTGAATAAGAGCAATAAGTTGGTCTTTGATAAGGTGATGTGGTAAGGTTGTATATAGTCTAGAGAAGTCATAAGTGCTAATAGATGAAACTTGACGTTTATTGCAAATTTTATTAAGAACGCCTCCTGAATTTTTAACAGACCAAACGAAATTAATCCCAGAGTTTCCGGTGTTGATGAGCCGTTAAACAACATTAAATTCAAACTTTTTATACTTCTTTACGATAGCAAAATTTCGCAAAGGTTTTACGAAGTTTATGGTAACGGTAACCCTGATGGAGTAGCTTTTCTAGTACGGAAAATCAGTAATGGATGTAGATACATGACCGAGACGTAATAGTTGGCCATTACATAAGTAGCTCCATTAACGTCTGTATATTTTTTTTGGTAAATATAAATTGACTGTTGAGTTCCGGTTTACTTGCGCAGCAGGCTATGTATTACGATTACGCTTTAATAACGAACGCCATTTTGCGACGGATCCTGGTGAACAGTAGGTCGACGTTATACGTTACATTGGACATTTCAAGCCATTGTAATCATTGCAAAATCGTGGGCGAGAATATTTTTGGGCGAAAGGTAAGTACCGTAGATAAGTTTTGGTAGGTAATATGGCATATTATTGTTGTGGTGGCGAAGTAGGTCATGCTTCACGGCCACGGGGCTGTCCACAAGTTCATGAATGTGTGGCAATGGCTGTGGGCAGTGTTGAGAACTTGTCACACACCATTACGGGGCTTATTTGAAAGGGATGTTGTGGAGTGTCTATATGGATTTATAAGATTATGCTGAGTGAGAAAAAGTTGGCCTATGTGGGGCAAGAGTTTGTTATTGTTTTTATGGTTGTTATTGTTTGCGCATGCGCATAAGTTAGGATGACTCTGTCGCTCACTTTGTCACAGCCATCTTGAATTTTTTTTTTTTTTTGATGTTAGTTTTAGTTCAAGCAGGAAGTGTTGGTGAAGAGTTCATTTGAAAGACAGGTGGGTAGATGCAACATTCATTTAGTGTGCAGGTGACGTAACTATGATTCGTTAACTGAATAGCTGTCGTTTTGTTTTTTCGAGGAAGTCTTTTGGGTTTTCTTGTTCATTCGTTTGCTCGCATAGACGGTTCGAAATACCTTTCAAGAGCATTACTATGTCTTGCACAATAAGTGAAGAAATTATGTTTTTGTGAAAGCTGAAGTTAAACAGATTTCCGCACGCGACAGACCTTGATGGGTGGTTTTCCTCGTGAGAGACTGCTGTCAATCTCTTCCCAGCCATGTCGAAATTGATTGTTTGTTTTGGTATGGTAGTTTACGTCATTGTCAACACATGTAAGATTATATCTGACGGTCGATTTATTTTTTGGTGGAGACGGACCACCAGTTTTCCCGGGTAGAACCAGTTCTGTACACCTCCCGATGCTTATGGATGAAAAGGCAAAGTAAATGGTTGCTGCGCATTTTGGAAAGTCAACCTGGTAACGTTGAAATGTCATTGACCAAAAGTGACACAGAGACAGATCACAGAGCAAACACATCGAAGCATTGAACGGTAGTTGCTCATAACTGCGATAATGTTGTCTCCGCGATAGTATAGAATGATAGAGAGAGAAAGAGATCGTCTTAAAGGGTTTGCTGTCTGAAATACCACTTGAGCTGTAAAATCAGGTTCTTCGTGCACTTTAACATGTGAGCATGGCCATGTAAACGCATGTTCGCAACAGGGTGAGACAGGTCTCGAAAAGCCATGGATTGACGTGTATGATACTGGAAATATTGTCTGATCTCGTGTATGTTTATCACTGGAAATATTGTCTGATCTCGTGTATGTTTATCTTCTTTGCGTTTGTGGAGAAAGCCTGTATTATTCGATACTGTGTTTCCTTGTCTTTGCAGTGATCTGCTTCAGCTGGCAGGTGCTAGGCGATTGTGGATTTTGCAGCCTGTTTGCATTTTGGCGCCCTTTGCTTTCTATTAAGATTTGTTTTGATGGTAGTCGCTGTGTACCTTATATGTTATAGTGCATTGCATGTGTGATAGTGTCTTGGGTAAACCGGCATGACCGAGATGGCACATTGAACGTCTTACGGCTGCGTTGTTGAAGTGGCATGACCCAGATGGCATATTGAACGGTTTGCAGCTTTGTTGGTTGAACTGGTATGACCCAGATGGGAAAGGCACAGGATGTCTAATGTTAAAACTGTACACAGATGGTTCGAAACTGCTTTCAAGAGCATTACCGATGTTGCTTGTTGTCATGGACAAATCAGGGGTAATTCCATTGCACGTCCTGCCATAAAGGTTGACTGCCGTGTGTGATACAGGACATTTTATGTCGTGTATGTGTCTTTTCTTTGTGTATGTGGAGAAATCATTTTTTATAACATCTCGTGTTTCCTTGTCTTTGCAGAGTTTAACATCTGTTGCCAGGCTGATAGAAAATTTGGGATATTGCACGCTGTCTGCGTTCTGGCGTCCTTGGCTTCGTAGTCAGGTATGTGCTGAAGGTCTTAGTTATATATCGTATATGTGGACGTGCATTGCATGTGTGATATTTATGTGTGTAAACTGGCATGACCCAGATTGGAAAGGGGCATCAGTTGAAGACATGTTGCCTCATGCATATCACTAGGTAGGTATACACTATAGGATCTACCGAAGAACAAGTGGCTGGTCTGTGTTATGCCAAAAAAAACAATACCTGTGTTTCCGGTGGCCCGACCGACCCTATTTTTAAGGGGCCAACCCTAAAACGTTCAATGAAAAAAAAAGAAATTGTTCTGAACAATGATTTATTGCAATATATCGAGGTAAACTTACATTACAGAGGAACTTTCAGTTGTATCATCAACTTGTATGGGGTTTATGAGATAAATACATGTAGCATCTCAAAATATCTTGCTCGAAAAACAAACTTATATAAATTTCCTACCTACTGACCCTAATTTTTAGCTCTACTGATCAGAGATCAGCAGAGCTTATACCGTGGTGCGGCGTCCGTCGTCCGTCTGTCTGTCTGTCCGTCCGTCTGTCCGTCTGTCCGTCCGTAAACTTTTATTTGTAGCGACTACTCCTCTGAAACTACTGGATGGATATTCATGAAACTTTACAGAAATGTTGCCTATGAAGTCTAGTTGATCCTAGCAAAAATTCATGTTGATGTGAAATCCAAGATGGCCGCCAAATCTAAAAATAGGTTTTTAAAAAACAAGTTTGTAGCGACTACTTCTTGAAAACTCTAAGGGATATTGATATGGGACTTTTTCTAAAATGATCAGCATGACATGATGTTGGTCCTTGTCGAAAATCATTTTGATTCGACGTTAAACATGGCTGCCAGCGGCCATATTTGTTTACATATAGTTATATAATGAAAACTTGTAGCGACTACTCCTCTGAAACTACTTGACGGATTTTCATGAAACTTAACAGGAATGTTGCTCTTGATGACTTATTGATCCTAGCAAAATTTCAGGTCGGCCGGAAATTCAAGATGGCCGCCACGGCTAAAAATAGATTTTTAAAAAATAGTTTGTAGCGACTACTTCTTGAAAACTATAAGAGATATTGAAATGGGACTTTTTCTAAAATGATCAGCATGAAATGATGTTGGTCCTTGTCGAAAATCGTTTTGATTTGACGTTAAACATGGCTGCCAGTGGCCATCTTTGTTAACATAGAGTTATATAATGAAAACTTGTAGCGACTACTCCTTTGAAACTACTCTACGAATTTTCATGAAACTTCACAGGAATGTTGCTCTTGATGTCTTATTGATCCTAGCAAAATTTCAGGTCGGCCGGAAAATCAAGATGGCCGCCACGGCTAAAAATAGATTTTTAAAAAATAAGTTTGTAGCGACTACTTCTTGAAAACTATAAGAGATATTGATATGGGACTTTTTCTAAAATGATCAGCATGACATGATGGTTATCCGAGTCGAACATTATTTTGATTCGACGTTAAACATGGCTGCCAGTGGCCATCTTTGTTTACATAGAGTTACATAATGAAAACGTGTAGCGACTACTCCTCTGAAACTACTTGGACGGATTTTCATGAAATTTCACACGAATGTTGCTCTTGATGTCTAATTGATCCTAGCAAAATTTCAGGTCGGCCGGAAATTCAAGATGGCCGCCATGGCTAAAAATAGATTTTCAAAATACAACTTTGTAGCGACTACTTCTTGAAAACTATAAGTGATATTGATATGTCACTTTTTCTAAAATGATCAGCATGACATGATGTTGGTCCTTGTCAAAACTTGCTTTGATTCAATGTTAAACATGGCTGTCAGCGGCCATCTTTGTTAGATAGAGTTATATAATGAAAACTTGTAGCGACTACTCCTCTGAAACTACTTGTAGGATTTTCATGAAACTTCACAGGAATGGTGCTCATGATGTCTAATTGATCCTAGCAAAATTTCAGATCGGCCAGAAATTCAAGATGGCCACCACAGCTAAAACAAGATTTAAAAAAATAAGTTTGTAGCGACTACTTCTTGAAAACTATAAGTGATATTGATATGGGACTTTTTCTAAAATGATCAGCATGACATGACGGTTATTCGAGTCAAACATTATTTTTATTCGACGTTAAACATGGCTGCCAGTGGCCATCTTTGTTTACATAGAGTTATATAATGAAAACTTGTAGCGACTACTTCTCTGAAACTACTTGATTGATGTTCATGAAACTTCACAGGAATGTTGCTCTTGATGTCGTATTGATCTTAGCAAAATTTCAGGTCGGCCGGAAATTCAGGATGGCCGCCATGGCTAAAAATAGATTTTTAAAAAATAAGTTTTGTAGCGACTACTTCTTGAAAACTATAAATGATATTGATATGGGACTTTTCCTAAAATGATCAGGATGACATAATGGTTATCCGAGTCGAACATTATTTTGATTCAATGTTAAACTGTAAACATGGCTGTTAGCGGCCATCTTTGTTTACATAGAGTTATATAATGAAAACTTGTAGCGACTACTCCTCTGAAACTACTTGACGGATTTTCATGAAACTTCACAGGAATGTTGTTCTTGATGTCTAATTGATCCTAGCAAAATTTCAGGTCGGCCGGAAATTCAAGATGGCCGCCACGGCTAAAAATAGATTTTCAAAAATCTAGTTTGTAGTTACTACTTCCTGAAATCAAAATCAATCAGTAGAGCTTCAAGGTCATTGACCTCTTGTTTAAAGCATGCAATAGGAAACACACCTATTTTTTTTTTCCTTAACAGCCTACATGGTGGTTGAACATGTTCTTACAAGCTTAAATGAACAAAAAACCATACGTATGGACAAAGGTTAGCTGTTTTTTTTAAAATGATCACCATGACGTGATGTTGAGCCATGTCGAAAACTAATTTGATTCCACATCAAACATGCCCGCCAGACATGGAGTGATATAATAAGGACTTGTATAAAAATTTGTTGCGCCTACTCTGAAACTACTTGGTGGACCTTCATGACACTGCAGAGGAATGTTGCTCTTGCAGCCCAGTTGAACCTGGCAAATCTTCAGGCTGGGCAAAAAATGCAAGACGGCCGGCACTGTTAAAAGTAAGCTTAAAACAAAACAAATTTGTAGCGACAACTTCCTAAAAAGTATAACTGATACTGATATGGGACTTTCTGTAACATGATGTACATCACATGATGTTGGTCATTGTCAGAAATCATTTTGATGAAACATGACTGGGAGCAGCCTTGTCTGTTTACACAGTTAACTATTTAAAAATTGTAACGACCACTCCTGTGAAAGAACTTGACAGATTGTCATGAAGCTTCACAGAAATGTTGCTGATGATGTGTAGTTGTTTCTAGCAAAATTTCAGGTCGGACTGAAAATAAAAACGGCGGCCACGGTTAGAAATGGATTTTTAGATGAAACTTGCTGACAAAATAATTAGCCGTCAGTAAAACTCACAGAAGTTCGCAGTTTTGCTTATTGCCGACGACTCAGATTTCGCCCAACATAGATAAAAAACGAAGTCGGTCAAATTAGAGCGAAGTTTAAAGCGACTTCGCCGAATTGCGAGACCTCTGATGTAGTCGGTGACATGAGTATTGATTGTAAACACTTTCTCTATAAGTTACCTATTATTCATGTCTGACACAAACATATCGAAACTGCATGGGTTCAGAAATTCAATTCACGCTAAAATCAATTGGAGTGTGATGCAATATATCGCTAACCAGTCAGACTGTGTTTTTTTTTATATCGACACCGTAAATGGCGGGTGAACGAACATACATGAGGTCGCTGTTCGGAAAGTCTGCGTCCGCGACCGTGCAAGAGGTGTCGGCGAATCTGAAAGGGTATGGCTGAACAACAAGCGTAGTTACCAACCGCTAATAATATGGCGTCTATTATTGGTTCAATGGAGACAAAATACTGAAGAGATCAGCAGAGCTTATGCCGTGGTGCTGCGTCCGTCTGTCTGTCCTTAAACCTTTTTTGTAGCGACTACTCCTCTGAAACTACTAAATGGATTTTTATGAAACTTTACAGAAATGTTGCCCATGAAGTCTAGGTGATCCTAGCAAAAATTCATGTTGATGTGAAATCCAAGATGGCCACCAAATATAAAAATAGGTTTTTAAAAAACAAGTTTCTAGCGACTACTTCTTGAAAACTATAAGTGATATTGATATGGGACTTTTTCTAAAATGATCAGTATGACACGATGTTGGTCCTTTTCGAAAATCGTTTTGATTCCACGTTAAACATGGCTGCCAGTGGCCATCTTTGTTTACATAGAGTTATATAATGAAAACTTGTAGCGACTACTGCTCTGAAACTACTTGACGGATTTTCATGAAACTTCACAGGAATGTTGCTCTTGATGTCTAATTGATCCTAGCAACATTTCACGTCGGCCGTAAATTCAAGATGGCCACCATGGCTAAAAATAGATTTTCAAAATACAAGTTTGTAGCGACTACTTCTTGAAAACTATAAGTGATATTGATATGGGACTTTTTCTAAAATGATCAGCATGACATGATGTTGGTCCTTGTCAAAAATCGTTTTGATTCGATGTTAAACATGGCTGTCAGCGGCCATGGCTAAAAATAAATTTCAAAAAACGAGTTTGTACCGACTACTTCCTGAAATCAAAATCAGTCAGTAGAGCTTCAAGGTCATTGACCTCTTGTTTGTTGTTGTTGTAGAAGTTAATTTTCCGCGCTTATTTCTTTTGCCCACTCCCTGACGAATGTCTGCGTGGAAGGGAATAAATCTTAATGACAGTGTACGAGTACAGGTTGCAGACCATAATATTAAATGTGTTGTTAGATAATATGGCACTTTCTTTATATGAATAACAATAAAATATCCACATACTGCCTGTCAGCTACTACAGTGTCTGTGAGTACACAATTGTACTTATTGTAGCTTACTATAGTGGTGAAAATAATGTTCAGGTTATATGCTGCAGGGCGAGTGGTAAATTGGTAAGGGCGAGTAGCTATTTGGTTCCACTAGTCCTGCAGCGCGAGTTGATTTTTGCCAAATTTTTACACCCCTGCTTCGGTTAGAATGTAATTTGTCGATAAGGCAAACACGCATTGTTACGAAACCCAGATTATGAACAACTCAGTAAAATATGTATATTGTAATACTCCCCGATGCACCGTATCATGAGATATCTCAATATATGTCTAATTTATCTTGATACTCCATGTTGAGATATCACATTTTATCTTGAGATATCTCAATTTACATCGATATATTTGTATTGAGATATCTCAATTAATCCCCATAAATCTCAATGTATATCTCAATTTATATTGAGATAACTGTCTTGAGACATCTTAAGTTGTTTTGAGATAATTATCTTCAGATATCTCAATGAGTCTTGAGTCATTGATATCTCGAAATAAATTGAGATATATTTTACAGTTTCTCAAGATGTATCGCAACTTATCGTGAGATATCTAACTTGTGATATCTCAAGATCCCATGTGACTTGCGGTCGGTATATGCAATTTTAGTAGGATTTTCTAAGTTTGAGTTGGGATTTATGCCATTTAAAAACTAACCTTTGATGTAATTCTTGGGTTTGCCTTAGCACTGTTTCATTATATTGACAGTATGCTATCGCTAATGTCCCGTTTAAGTACTGGTTGCTATGGTATTTCGATGTCATAGTAAGATGACATTAAATATAGAATAGCATGTGGCGTGACGTCATGTCACATGACGTCATTATGTCTCGTCGCGTTAAAAAAAAAAAACACGCATAATATAGCGGCTTTATATAAATTGATTTAAAGGAGGGCAACCTTTTAGAGTGGTAATGACTTCTGATCGCACATTTCGGACCTTTTTTCATGCTATGGAAAAAAAACAGACCGAAAGAAAAAAAATGCAAAAAAGCTGTTAAACGGGCTACTTCAGGGTTATCTTAAAAAGGTGCTGTTTGGCATGGATGACATTTATAATAATTATGAAGCACTTGTTTGATGTTTACAGGTTTGAGTAGTTCTAAGTTTATTTTGGTGTATTGGATTATGCATTCTTTGGGTTTTTTGGAGCCCGCAGTTAGTAAAAATCATGTCGGGCATGTAAATTTTACAAGCGGGCATGTTAAAAACAAGACAAAAATGCCAAAATAAATCGGAATGAAATCAGACACAAAAATTAAATACAGCTTGTATACTAAATTAAAAGTCGGTTTTTATTAGCTCGACTGATCAGAGATCAGCAGAGCTTATGCCGTGGTGCGGTGTCCGTCGTCCATCTGTCTGTCCTAAATTTTATTTGTAGCGACTACTCCTCTGAAACTACGGGATGAATATTCATGAAACTTAACAGAAATGTTGCCCATGAAGTCTAGTTGATCATAGCAAAAATGCATGTTGATGTGAAATCCAAGATGGCCACCAAAGCTAAAAATAGATTTTTAAAATACGAGTTTGTAGCGACCACAATGTCTAATTGATCCTAGCAAAATTTCAGGTAGGCCTGAAATTCAAGATGGCCGCCACAGCTAAAAATAGATTTTTAAAAGATAAATTTGTAGTGACTACTTCTTGAAAACTATAAGTGATATTTATGTGGGACTTTTTCTAAAATGATCAACATGACATGATGTTGATCCGAGTCGAACATTATTTTGAATCGACGTTAAACATGGGTACCAGTGGCCATTTTTGTTTACATAGAGTTATATAGTAAAAACTTGTAGCGACTACTCCTCTGAAACTACCTGACGGATGTTCATGAAACTTCACAGGAATATTGCACTTGATGTCTAGTTGATCCTAGAAAAAATTCAGGCTGGCCGGATATTCAAGATGGCCGCCACGGCTAAAAATAGATTTAAAATAAATAAATTTGTAGTGACTACTTCCTACTGAAAACTGTAAGTGATATTGATATGGGACTTTTTCTAAAATGATCAGCATGACATGATGTTGATCCTTGTCGAAAATTATTTTGATTCGACATTAAACATGGGCGCCAGTGGCCATCTTTGTTTACATAGAGTTTGTATAGTAAAAGTTTGTAGCGACTACTCCTCTGAAACTACTTGGTGGATTTTCATGAATCTTCACAGGAATGTTGCTCTTGATGTCTAGTTGATCCTAGCAAAATTTCAGGTCGACCGGAAATTCAAGATGGCTGCCACGGCTAAAAATAATTTTTTTTCATGTTGATGTGAAATCCAAGATGGCCACCAAATATAAAAATAGGTTTTTAAAAAACAAGTTTGTAGCGCCTACTTCTTGAAAACTATATGTGATATTGATCAGCGTCTTTTCCTAAAATGATAAGTATGACATGATGTTGATCCTTGTCAAAAATTATTTTGATTCGACGTTAAACATGGCTGCCAGCGACCATCTTTGTTAACATAGAGTTATATAATGAAAACTGTAGCGACTTCTCCTCTAAAACTACTTGATGGATTTTCATGAAACTTCACACGAATGTTGCTCTTGATGTCTAATTGATCCTAACAAAACTTCAGGTCGGCTGGACATTCAAGATGGCCGCCACGGCTAAAAGTAGATTTTCAAAAAACAAGTTTGTAGCGACTACTTCTTGAAAACTATAAGTGATATTGATATGGGACTTTTTCTAAAATGATCAGTATGACATAATGTTGATCCTTATCAAAAATTATTTTGATTTGACATTAAACATGGCCACCAGCGGCCATCTTTGTTTACATAGAGTTATATAATGAAAACTTGTAGCGACTACTCCTATGAAACTACTTGATGGATTTTCATGAAACTTCACAGAAATGTTGACCTAGCTATAAAAAATCTATCAGTAGAGCTTCAAGGTCATTGACCTCTTGTTTTGTTTATACATATGCATCGCCGGAAACAACTCTCGGTTTCAGAACAGACTGGTTTTTATTTGCTATTTACGAACGACGTTGGGGACGAATGAGCAATATTTAGTATGAATCAATACCGCAATGTAAACCCGACTGATAATGAACTAAAGATCATTGACTTTTTGTATAATATGTTACCGTCACTTTTGCATTAAACTGATTTAAAATGTATGCTCTTTTAAAAAGGTATACAAGCTTGCTAACTCTTGCGTTTACATGTTCTAGTAAATTGTGAAACAGATCCGTATTTGATTTTAAAACGTTAAGTGCTCGTTAAATCACAAGTTTTTGTTTGTTTTTAGCTCTACTGATCAAATATCAGCAGAGTCTTACTGTGGTGCGGTGTCCGCCCTTAACTGTTTTGTAGCGACTACTCCTCTGAAACTACTGGATGGATTTTCATGAAACTTTACAGGAATGTAGCCCATGATGACTAGTTCATCCTAGCAAAAATTCACATTGATTTAACATCCAAGATGGCCACCACAGCTAAAAAAAGATTTAAAAAAATAAGTTTGTAGTGACTACGTCTTGAAAACCATAAGTGATATTGATATAGGCCTTTTTCTAAAATAATCAACATATGACATGTTTTTGGTCCTTGTCGAGATAGCACCCAGCGTCCACCTTTGTTTACATAGAGTCATATAGTAAAAACCTGTAGCGACTACTCCTCTGAAACTACTGGACGGATTTTCATGAACCTTCACAGGAATGTTGCTCTTGATGTCTAGTTGATCCTAGCAACATTTTAGGTCGGCTGGAAGTTCAAGATGGCCACAACGAATAAAAATAGATTTAAAAAAAACATTTGGAGCGACTACTTTTTGAAAACTAAAACTGATATTGATATGACACTTTTTCTAAAATGATCATCATGACATGATGTTGATCCTTGTCGAAAATTATTTTGATTCGACATCAAACATGGCCGCCAACAGCCATCTTTGTTTACATAGAGTAACATAATAAAAACTTGTAGCGACTACTCTGAAACTACTTGACGGATGCTCATGAAACTTCACAGGAATGTTGCACTTGATGTCTAGTGGATCCTAGCATAATTTCAGGTCGGCCGCTATTTCAAGATGGTCGCCCTGGCTAAAAATGTTATTTTGATGTCTAGTCGATCCTACCAAAATTTCAGGTTAGCCGGAATTTCAAAATGGTCGCCATGGCTAAAAATAATTTAAAACATAAATAAATCTGTAACGACTACTTCTTAAAAACTATAACTGATATTTAATCAGATATGGAACTTTTTCTAAAATGACCAGCATGACATGATGTTGGTCCTTTTTGAAAATTATTTTGATTCGATATTAAACATGGCAGCCAGCGACCATCTTTGTTTACGTAGAGTTATATAGTAAACATTTGTAGCGACTACTCCTCTGAAACTACTTGACAGATTTTCATAAAAATTCACATGAATGCTAATCTATCAACTCCTAATAAAAGAGCTTCAGGGTCATTGACCTCTTGTTGTTGTCCGTTTTCAGAGATATAAACAATAATCCAAGCCTCCCTTCTCTTTGCCAGATGCATTTCACAAGGTGGCACTCACAACAGCCTAAATGGAGTTCATCAAAACTTCATCAAAATGTGAAACTCATTGAAAGGAAGCACTGCATTGTTATTCAGGTCAGTTGGTCAAAGTTCTAGGATGCTGTTAATTTAAATAAAAAAATGATGTCTTATGAAATTTGGCAGGATTGAGGAGTATCCATTATTTTACGATGTGTGATTTCACATATAGTGGACTTGGTACTTCGCTGAATTTGCTTGTTTTCACTGGGTTTCTTTTTAATGAAGTGTTGGAATTAATTTATAAGCATAACCTGCAGCTTCATCTGGCACATACAAAGGACATACTGAAGAGTTAAGATCAGTGACTAGAATGGATTATGTAAATATACATAATTTGAAGTAAAATATGTTTAATCTAAATTTAAGTTGGCTGATTAATTTTTTGAACGCTCTGTGCTGTTGGGAACATCTCTGTAGTGTAAGGAAGCATGCTTTTCTTTCGAGAAGAGAGATCCAGGTTCAAGTCCTGGCAGGGAACCTGGCACACTTTCTGAGCTGTACAAACTTAGTTCTGGGATAATCACAACTTTAGAATAAATACATATAACATTGTTCATTACACAATTGTACTAGTGTTAAAAAATCATTCCATAATATTTATTTGCGCTTCCATGAAAGTGAAGCGGCTATACGTAGTGTTACCCTTATCGTGAAATATGGAAATGTTTGTTACTGTATATAATACAATGTTTGTTACTGTATATAATACATTCATCCGAACTGGCATTTTGAAATCAGACAAAACCAAAAGACAAAAGACAATGTAACTATAAGGCTTTGAATACACTTATTATATAACTTCATTGTTTTATTTATAAAGTACTGAAGTCGGCAAACACAGATTATGTCCCCTCCCCAATTTTGGACATGTCTCACTTGACTGATAATCGATCGGTCAAATTCTTGCTAATATGTCATGCTAATCATATCATCCTTTCACTGCCTTTCAAATATGTCCGTATTCCCCATGCTATAATACATGTATTATAGCTTTTCTTGTTAGTTATACAAAGATTACGAATATTAAAGTCCACAACTCGAGTACAAGCTCTGAAAAAACGAATAAGTAGACCCCAAAAGAAGTCGCTCGGGGAACATCCCTATCTAAATGGGAATAATTAACAATATCAAAATTAAAATCATCTCTTTTGTCATATATTTTGCTAATTATTTCACCATTTTCAATGGAGAGATGTAAATCAAGAAAAGAAGCGTTAGTATCATAAATATTAGCTTTGTTACGTTCAAGTTCTTTAGGGTATATACTATTAACCATAGTAGAAACGAAAGGGTTGTCATGTTTAATATGTCATCCAGATACCGAGAGGTGTCACTAAAGGCCTCAATAACATCGTCCTGGGTATCTGGTGAAAGACTCAACATGAAATCTCTTTCATAGCAATATAAAAACAAACCTGCGACAAGGGGTGCACAGTTCGGACTCATAGGGATACCAACAATTTGTCTATAAACGGTCGTTCCATACCTGACAAAAATATTATCCAGTAGGAAGATGACTTCTTAACAAACGTTTTGGCAAATCCAAATAGTGTAATTGTCTAAACTGCCGTTAGTAAAAAAAACTTTAATATTATTACAGGCCAAACACGTTGTATTTTCTCTATCGAATGTTTTTTGAATAAGAGCAATAAGCTTGTCGTTGATAAGGTGATGTGGTAAGGTTGTATATAGTCTAGAGAAGTCATAAGTGCTAATAGATGAAACTTGACGTTTATTGCAAATTGTATCAAGAACGTCTCCTGAATTATTAACAGACCAAACGAAATTAATCCCAGTGTTTTCATAAGTTTTATCACAATATTGTTTAACGTGATATTTAACGGCTGTAAGACAAGACGTTAAAAGTTTGGAGATGTTTGTGGTGGTGCAGGCACTAGAATTCGAAATAAAGCGGGCCTTATTCATGTTCAAATGCATGATTATGAAAAATTGACACGGCGGAAAAAGCTCTTCTCGTTGTGGCCTTTGAATTTTCGCGAAAACGTATCTGACAACTATGTAAAGAGGTTTGTCCTATATGCAGCACACTATTCTCTCCGTGATCTCCGTACGCCTTTTTGAAAATCATCCTAACATTCATGCTGCAGTTTGAGCAATCAAACTTGACACAAACTCTCTGTGTTTTTTATCATTTTCAATTGGACAGCCT
The DNA here is from genome assembly GCA_037043455.1 of Cyrtodaria siliqua. Classification (NCBI taxonomy): domain Eukaryota; kingdom Metazoa; phylum Mollusca; class Bivalvia; order Adapedonta; family Hiatellidae; genus Cyrtodaria; species Cyrtodaria siliqua. Next base: position 13,608 of record JAWPHD010004501.1, on the reverse strand, counting down.
TGCCTATCCCTGATAGGCCTATCACTGGTTGTAACACAGCTTGTAAAGCAATTTAGTGTGGGTAGTAAAGAGCGAATATCAGACCCTTTATCCTCTACAATTTGTTTCACATCAGCATTTCCTTTTTTAATCATCCCAGCGCCAAACATGACATACGGTTGTATTACTGAAATAAATTTTGAAAGCAGGATCAGTAGGTATGTGTCTGGAGAATACATCACGATTGTTTTTGATGTTGGTAAGGATCGGTAGTGATATGTCCATTCCGATGTCTGCTTCCTCCTATGATGAAAACAGATCTTCCTGATCACCAGCAAAGACAAATATATCATCTGCAATGGTAAGCCGTGGACATTTTTTTCCAGACAAAGTAGGTTTCATGACCTTGGAGGTTTTGTTGCATATCTGTCCACTGTTTTCCACTGGCCGTAAATGCGAGTAATGAATTGTGTCGTATTGTAGTGATTACTCATGTAACTCTTTAAATCACAATAAGTCTTCGTTTTTGGCCCTGACAACATTACAGTTGGGGTTTCACCTCACCTCTTGCACTCAAGCTACTTGATAGATCTATAGACGCAAGTGTATGTCACAAAGTTGACTCAAGCTGCTTTTGTATGTCAAACAGCAGCTCTGCCAAATCCTCAAACGTACCAGTAACTGAAGGCTGATTTTGAGGTGTTGCGTTACCTTCACACACATACACAGTAAATTCAGTAGATTATTGTGTAGCTGGCTCAACTGATATTACAATTTGGCTTCGTCAGTTCTAACTGAATTGCCATCAGCTGTTGCAAGAGACCATGATCTTGAGTCTAGAGGATATGACAGCTTTAACTTAAGATGTGTTTTATACTTGATCAATAAGGGAATAAATTAAACAAATGTAGTGTGTCATAGATCGGGTCGGCCTGTCAATTAACAAGTCATTGACAAATATGTCATGGTCTTCTCAGCCTGATGCTGTAATAGATCATCATCAACATCTCTCTATGCCGGAATACCGGACGACCGGATTTATGGCTCATAGTGATTGATATGAACTTTGACATTTGTTTTGTTGCACTAGATTTCGTTTTTTGTGAAACCAATGATAGATTCCGTGGCTCTTCTCAAATCTTTCTCATTGTTCTTTGTTTGGGATGGATGCAGTTCTTTGCGCGAAGAAATAACTTTTGATGCCATATTTGCCATCTGGAGAGTGGCTTCTAGTAGCTTTGCTCTACATTGACGTGTAATCCACTAGTAGTATTACCGGTATGCTGCATACTTTCTACTGTATCCAGTGATATTACCCTGAAAATTTGCATGTTGATTGATAGTTTATGAATAGCTATGTGACTTGTGGAAGAGGGACACTGAATCTCCTGTTTTGGAGCAGTTCATTTAACCCTTGGACGATTTGTGTCAAGACTCAGGGTGTCATTAAATATACTGCAATGTGTCTGGCGTAGTTTCAATGGTCATACTCAAAGAACATTGGACATAGACGTTAAAGTGAAGCTATATGCATGTTAAGGTCATTTTCCTTTGTTTCTGTCTTTGAAAAGAGTTAGTATTATTAGTATTGTGTCCAAATAATAGTAATCAGAATTACTAAAGCAGGAAACATTGTAACAAAGGGAAGATGCCATAACTAGTAAAAAAGAACATTTTCAATAACGGATAATCTCCAAGTAGTTTAATGTGCATTTACTATTTTTCTGATTTATGGACCATTTGAAAATATTTATTTATTATATGTTTATTTTATTTTTAGGCATCATATTTCTTTATTTACTTATACTAAGGAATAACATTACATTTTAAAAAAAAATCAAAGTAAAATACACCTTATTTCTGGAAACGTCCAATATTACATGTAAATGTAAATGGTAACGTAATTCGTGTTTATTTTACATATCTTAGTATCTATATACTCACACACACATTTTATTTATTTATTTATTTATTCATTCTTTTACATATTCATTTAATGAATAACATTTTATTATTAAAATAATCAATGTTTTAGTAAAGACCTAGAGCCTTTTATTTCTGGAAACATTCAATATTTATGACAAACAACTTTAAATGGTAACGTAAATTTCGTGTTTATGTCACGTAACGTATACTACATTGTCTTTTGGACATTTGTTTTGTTGCACTAGATTTCGTTTTTTTAGCATGTTTGATAAATAATATAAAATATACCTACCGTTTAATGCAAATAAACTATTTTTGAGTATTACATTTTCAAAACATGATAATGATAACGTATTTCAAATGGATGTCAAGCCCTTATATCTCCACTGTCATTTGGCTTCATTTTGTAGCAAATGCATACCCTTTCAAGAAAATTTATCCTTCGAAATTCCGCCAGAGTGGGGATGGCGTCTTTTGGTAACTTACGGTTATTATTAACTGTATTTATGATTTTTTTGTAACAAACAGGGTGTAACGTAAACTACAGTATATTTTCATATTTTCATTATGTTAAAAAGGCTGTCTAAATTAATCAGTTCATAAATAACATAAGTATAGGTAATATGTGTTGTTCATATGCACATGTTTTACTCATATTCAAATTTATTGAAGGTGTTTTGGAATTGTTATGGTAACGTAATTGTTACACACAAACGCCCCAACGCGCAGTTGGCAGACACGTCTCAGTTTGAAGTTTTTTGTATGAACTTTCAGAAAGGCATACCCTACAAAATTCCCCCATGGGGACGGGGTCTATAACCAGCTAAAAGAATATTACATCTATTATTGCATGCTTGATGTTTGTATTTAATCTGGGGCCTCCGTGGCCGAATGGTTAGAGTCTCTGACTTGAAATCACTTGCCCCTCACCGTTTTAGGTTCGATCCCTCAGGGGCCTCGAAATCTTTATGTGGGGAAGCTATCCAGCTGGCTTGCGGAACGTCGGTGGTTCTACCCAGGTGCCCGTCCGTACATGAAAATTGTCCGGAGGGCACCTGGGTGTCTTCCTCCACCAGTGGAAGCTGGAAAGTCTTCATATGACCTTAGCTGTTGGTGCGACTATAAAATCCAATTCAGTTCAATTCAATTGTACTTAATATATTACTGCATACTTGATGTTCGTATTTACATCTATTACTGCATACTTGATGTTTGTTCTTACATCTATTATTGCATACTTGATGTTTGTACTTACATGTTTTATTACATACTTGATGATTGTATTTACATGAAGTATTACATAACAGATGTTTGTATTAACACGTAGTTTTGAATACGTGGTGTTTGTATTATCTGGTAGTAGTCAGGGTTTACCCTGGACATGTTTGGTGATGGTCCAGGAATTGGATTGGCCAGTCGGCCAGGCCCCATTTAGTCAGCCCCATTAGAGTCCAATTTCGTATTTCATACTTAATTTGTTAAAAGTCAGAATTGATTGATTTGAATCAGTCATTGGTTCGTAAGAGATTTATCGTTAACCAAGTCCTTGTATTATGTCTTTGAAATATTTGTGTCCACCCCATTTGATCATCAATTCGAAGATATCAACCATTGAATATCATAAACGTTTTCAAGTAGTTTGAAGTATTTAGCCACTGAAAATCATGGGAGCTTTCCTGTTGGTAAGCCATGTTTGGTTGTTGGTAAGCGTATTGCAAGTGTCAGTTTGCCTTCTTTGTCTTTAAAATACTTTGTGCAGCATTGCATAAAGTTTGAAACACAGATGTAAATAAATCATGTATACTGTTCAGTTTGACTGTCAACACAACCATTCTATAATGAACACCATTTATTAAAACGTTCTATTTTGATTCAGTATATGTATATTCTAGTAACTGTTCAATAACGAGATTGCAAATGTATGTTGGTGGGTTGTAGAAATATTTATCACGATCTAACATCTGTTAATAATGTGTGTTAACTTAATTATCGCCAAGTCAGAAAAAATGTTTGCTATCATAATTGACATTCTTGCAGAATATTTCAATTAGATAAATAAAGACCCGCATACAGCAAACAAACAGTTATCGCATTATTTTAAATTAGAACTGACAAATCCGACGATAGCTAAATATTCCGTATTTACTTAGTTCCTAAGCTAAAACAAAGCATGCAGTGCCACAGAGTCCGTTATCAATAATTATATTAGAACGGATCCGAAGATATAGCGCTATAAACATAAACTAAAGACGACGCTGGCAATACAGAGTGACGGCAGAGAATGGGAATATTTCAACATGTTGGATTGCACTTTACCCTGATGTCAGAATTTACGGTTTCTTTGAAATTCAAACATACATAATACCTGAAAAATAGTATAGTGTCCTCTCAAAATGTTTTGACCTGCCTACAAATACAAGTGTTGTGCTTAGACTTGCACGTTTAAAATGGGGATATCTAAAATAGATAAAAAGAAGATATAGATCCTTCCAGTTCAATCACACTTTATTTCTCAAAGAACAGTCTACAAGTTGTCTTTATTATAAGATGGTAATATATGATATTTAAAACAAACAAATAATAAATCAACTATCGTTACAGTATAATTCTTAAATACAAGAATTATACGCCTTATATACTGCAAAGCAATTGTGATAGTCATCTATTGTGAAACTTTAAACATCATTATCAATTATACAGAGATTCAATTTCTAATTGTAATCCATAATTAATATCATTTATTTTCGAACCTTTACAATTCAACATCATTATAATTAAACTAAAGTGTATCTGCTAAATCTTTATACTATATATTTTTAGCCAGTTCTTTTAATTTACATCAGAACAACATTTTATATATTGATTAACCATAAGTAGAAATAAGCCAAAAGTCTAAATGACCATAGCGTTATGCGTTAGTTATCCAGAATAACAAATATAAAGACCGATACACAATAGTTTCCCATTATTATTTAACATATTAAACAGAGAAATAATATGCACAAAAGTAAAACTACAAATTATATTAGTTTAATATTCACGACTCTCATTTCCATAAGATGTCATTACTTAACCATGTTCTCTTCATTTCATAATATACACATTACAGAATCTTTTCATGTTAAACATAAATTATTTAATTGATGTATCCTTAAGTTAAACTTATCAATATATCCATTCAAAGAATATTTCAAAGAAATTACAATTTTACCAATAAAATAAATAACTGAAGTAACTTACCTAAAATAGATAAAAAGAAGATATAGATCCTTCCAGTTCAATCACACTTTATTTCTCAAAGAACAGTCTACAAGTTGTGTTGATTAACTGGTGCATGGATCTTTTAAAGGGCTCTGACCGATAAAATTTCGACCAATAGAAACACGCGTTCTAAAACTTATCCTGTAGGCGGGGTTGTGAAAATGTAGCCCCTGGTCAGGAAATGAGTGTTAACAGTTTTATTGTTTATGTAGGAAATTAAGTTTATCCAAATGTCTACAATAAGCCATTAAATAATCAACTTGGCATTCCTGTGAACTTATCTTGGTTGCACTTCTTTTGTTACACTGATTACATATCAGTTATCAAAGCAGGAAGCCAGCCATCAAAATTAAGCCTAATGGAAAATTATGTCACTTCAAAGAATCAAACGAGAAAAACAACAATTAAGATTTTAACCAAACATTACTAAAACTGTGTTTTATGAAATAATTTATATGACAATCTAAATATATAAAATGGACTGTTTTCTAAAATTTAATTCAAATGACTTTTTAAATTAATTCAAATGACTATTTATATACATGAATTCTGAAATTCAAAAATACAATAAATCTAAAGCATAACATTACCTCCTCCGTTAAATTTACTTTATTCCTATAAAGTGGCAATCTATTCTGGATTGACAAAATGTTTACACAACTTAACAAATGCAACATAAACGTATATACAAATCAAACACATCAGCATCCAGAGTAGTACCTTTTGAAGGAAAATACCAATTTTTAACAATACCGTTTACAAGTATTATTCAAAAATAACTGCCTGGACATGACACATTCTAACATTAGAGATAGTAACTAATATATATACAACATAAAGATGTACATGTTTCCCACTAAATGGTTATACTGGAATCTGCAAGTAAGATATAGTACAACATGTATACATGACATTTATTATACGCATAACCATGTAGGTGCTTTAATTAACACCTCTTTTAGAGCAATGGGTTTCATGAATGTGTTTGTATTGGAATCAGTAAGTTTCCATGTTGGATATAAAAGTAAACACAGTATGTGGTTGATAATATGTGTTTCAGTTTTCGGGCTGTAAGCGTCGACACTCTGAAGTGTGTCTTAACATTGAGTTTTCGGTCAGTAAGCGTGTTTATGATTTCACACTTGTCCCATTCGAATGCCAATAAGGGTGACCATAACCCCTGAATCGAAATACAAGATATATCTTGCGGTACAACCACTTTCCAGTAGGAGGGACACATAGACAGTGTTTTCAAGGAAACTTGAACGCATGATTCTCCATTAGTTAGTTCCACAACGAATTTGGTCTTATTTGTTTTACATTTACAGTTATGAACAAATATAATGATGGTGGCGACTAAGGTGCATATACATGTAGCCAAAATGACATGTTCTATGGTGAAATCTACTGTTTCCAAGAAAAAATTTGGTGGTGCTGAAGTAGCCTTATTATTTTTGTAGATAAAGGATGGCAAAGTGGCCGCTGATGTTTTGTGTACTTGAGTAGTTTGTAAAACGCTCAAAATAATAAGAACTTTTCTGAGTTTAATGAACATGAAGATCAATGCCAACAGAGATAAACCGGCAATTGCTGAAGTAGTATACAATATAATGTTATCAGTTGTAGGCCAGTTTTCATCCAAAGTAATACTGCCAGAAAGAAGTGGTTCAGTAAGAGACCGGAATGCAACAGCATCATTCTGAGCTGCTTGAGCCATTCTTTGTAAACTTAAGTGTGCTTTTCTGTCATCTAGAAGGACATTATTCATAGTGTGGTTATACACCTTAAATTGTGGTATATCCACGGTTAATGGATTTTCAAAAAATGAGTTACTTTCAATTGTTTTCAACAAAGAGTCATTAAAAAATTGCTGCAGTAACGCTAAATTTACTGGATGCAATTTACTTGTAGTATTTTCATGACAAGCAGATAATCTCGGAGGTAAAAACATGGTTGCAGTAGACACTGCACATTCACATGGAACACTTAATGTGCAAAAGTGGCAGCCTTGGACCATTCTTTTGTTAGTTTTGCAAGTGAATTCTACAACATCTACCTTATATATAAGAACGGAAGTATGAGATAGTTCCGTAATTGTAGCCGACAAATGGTGAAGCAAAAATCGAAAGTCACACATTCGTTTTACATTAGCCTTATCGTTTGCAAAAAGTGAAAAAATACAATTGATGGATGTGACCGGCGTCAATACCTTGTTGAGTTTACAAGAAATCACGTTGGACTCTGTGCACTGATCAAGATCATTTCTGTTAAATGTGGTGTAGTACTGTAAATCATTTGTGATTGCGAACAAATCAGGCAAATCCAGTAACTGTGTTGCATGGTTGGAAGTGTTATTTACTGGTACTGGGAATGACAATACTTTAAATAGGGACAAAGGTTTTGGGAATGGTGCAATTGGAAATTTGACAGAAATGTACAATTTACAACCTTTACGGGCGTACAGACTTTCTACATATTTGTAAATATCGGTTGGACTATCAAAAACCATGTGAAATCCATTGTACTTTTCATGTAAGATGGTCTGGATATCGAGCATTGTTTTGGACATAGTGGTTGATGGGATCAAATGAGGTGAAATCCTTCCTTCCACTAAAGCATAGATACCATCTAAAAGTTCATTAAAAATAGCCTCTAACTTTCTTGATTTTTCAATTTGTTTTGAAATTAGAACACTCATTGTTGAGAACGACCTTTCTAAATTGTCAAAGCTGTCATATAGTTGAGTATGAATATGCTCAATTGCAAGTTCATTTTGTTTTAGACCTTTCATGATGTTAGTCATCCTGTCATCTGCAGTTTTGATGTAGGAAGCTAGTTTGTTTTCGTGTTGTTCCACCGAATTTACAATAGTATTTGTGAGTTTGTTTAAAGAGTTAATATGATTGGCTAACATTTCAACATCCCCTATTGTAGCAGTTCCAAATATTGATCTTGATAAGTCTCCAATGAATGGCAATAAGGCACGACGAGTTCTACTTTTGACTATCAGATCCCTTTCAGGTACAAGACGCGTAATTGATTCAATAGTACTGTTTATCATAACTTCTGTTTCCTTCCTGATTTGGTTTATTTCCAGTAACACTTCATTGACAACTATGCATGTTTTAGGGTCTTTACTGCACCCTGGTAAATTTATTAAATTGGTTTCAACTGGCAGCTGGACTTCAAATGTATGAATCCATGTCTCACTACCTAGCTGCAATTGAGCTTTGGGCTCAAACAACACGCCATAATTCAATCGCTGCAACTCGGGCGAGGGGTTGCCAGACACCATTGTAGTACACAGAATCACAAGGACTATGGCAAGCTTCAGTTCACCCCATTTAACTAAAAATAAAGAAAAAATGGATGTAGTTTAATAGCCGGTGAATGTAAAACCGTGGCCACAGTGTCTACATTCTAGCACTTAGTCAGAAAACTAGAGAGATAGTGCAACACTCAACTCCCATTCCATTAACATACTCACACACATTCATTCATTCGACATACACCCTTCATTTAAATCACTCATAGTTTCTTAGAAATTTGGCTTTCCCACATGAAATGTATATTCTTAGGTGTAATTAAGTATATTGTGTACACTAATTTAGTATAAACTGGGTGAGTTTCACTGCCATAGAAATCTCAAGATCATGTATGATAAAATTCCTGTGTCTACCTGTTCAATAAATACAATAGTCCACATAATAATGTTAAAAGACCGCATATTGAACCTATAAAAGTGTCCGAGAGTTCATAACAGCTTTTGAATGGTGTTTTCGATGTACTAATTATGTGATTTATTTTGCTATATGTTATACTATAGACAAGAAACCACAGTGAAAAAGTCAATCAACAGTACTATTGTGTTAATTTATCGCTGTACTTATTTCTTTACGTTAAAATATTTATAGGGACGTTTCCTACGAGTTCCTGTTTTCGTGTGCGTTATGTAATAATGGTGTTTTAGAGCTTCGCTGACCTTATCTTCGTCAAGCCATGATGGCTTAGCATTTTTATTTGACCATTCCACTAGATATTGTGTTTGCTGACCCCTTTTTTTCAATCTAAGGATTTTATTTGCTGTTTGCCAATTATCCTGTTTCTTCGCTGTTTCCTTTGGTTTGGAAGGGCCTGGTTTTGGTTGGTCAGTTTGTCTTGTTTTTTCCTTCTTGCCATCTTCTAGGTTCTGCTCTGGTTCGGCGCCAGCTCCTAGGTTCTGGTCTGTTTCCGTGTCTTCGTTTAAATCAGCATCCTGTTCTTCAACTGGCTCAACCACGTGTCTTTGGTTTTGTGGGTCATGATATGTCTTCAGGTGTTTTGCATTTACCATGGGCCCATGTAATATGTTTGTTTTAGAATCAGCCAATTTGTAAGTGTCATGCGGACCTCTCTGTCGGATGTAGTATGGACCTTTCCATTTGTCTTGCAATTTGTGAGAAAGACCGGGTGTATGACAATTTACTTTGAGCAGAACTTGTTCTCCAAGCAAGAAATTTGATTTCTTTGCTTTAAGATCATGCCTGTCTTTACTTTCTTTTTGTGTTGTCTCTGTATTTTGAGTGGCTTGTCCATGAACAATTCTTAGTCTCTCAAGCAACTGATCTATATGAACCTTTGCCTGCGGATTGAGGGTTTGTCTTGGAACTAATGTAGTATCAAAAGGTAACCTCATTTCACCTCCAAACATCATTTTGAAGGGGCTAAAGCCTGATGTTTCTGTATTTGGAGTTGATCGCATTGCCATTAAGACAGTAGGCAAGAGTAAGTGCCAATTGTTCTGATCTTTATTGACATACATACGGAGAGTTTGGCCAATTGTAGCATTCTGTCGTTCAACACAACCATTTGCTTGAGGATGATAGCTAGCTGTTTTGTGTCGAGAGACCTTGTAAATTTCACAAACTGCATTAACGAGTTTACTTAAAAAGTTTCTGCCACGGTCAGTTACTATGGAAGCGCAAGCTCCATAGCGACAGAATATTTCGTTATGCAACACCCTAGCAATCTCTTCTGCAGTTTGTACACGTAATGGAAAAGCTTCCACCCAACGTGAAAAACTATCCACACAGACAAGAATATATTGATGTCCTGCAGTAGTTTTGGGTAATGGACCTACAATGTCAATATGAACTCGTTCGAATACTTTCACTACCGGGAGGGGGTTAAGAGGCATTGGACTGGCATGTGCATCTCTTTTAGTTCTTTGACACCTATCACATGACTGTACAAAATCAGATATCTCTTGATACATGTGTGGCCAGTAATACTTTGATTGAATAGCTGCGTATGTTTTCTTAAGTCCAAAATGTCCATTGTGATCGTGAAAATCCTGCATAGCTTTTAGTCTAAGTTTCTTTGGAAGTGCCGTTTGTAAGATAAATTTCTCATCCGTTGGTTTTTTCTTACCTCGCGGTTGATATCTGTGTATCAAAATACCATCAATAATGTCATAATATTCTGCCTGGTAAGTAACCTTGCGTGCAGTTTTTTCATCCTCAGGTAATTCATCAGTAGAAAGAAATTGATAGAGATATTTGAAATCTGAACAATTTTTTTGTAATTCAATCAGGTTATCAGTATTATCCTTTATTGTTGGGTCTGCATCTTCAGATGGCTTTGTTTGTAATGCACAGATTTCCGGACTTATGTCATATTCGAATGTTACTTCCAACCACTCACTATCACCTTTTGGAATATAACTATTGTCTTGTGCTTCAGTAATGGTAGGTGGAGATGGCTGACCACAATTCTTATTATCAGATGGTGTCAAGTCATCCACCGTACCAATATCAGGTTCATTAGGGCACTGAACGGCTCCCACAGTACTTATTAGAGGTGAAACTGAGTGTGACTGTTCCTTATTTAAGGACAATCCAAAGTTGAACACCTGAACAATGTCTCGAGGTTGCTTTTCTTGAGCTTCCACTGTAAGGCGAGAGAATGCATCTGCATTGTTAGATTTGCCATTGCGCCATATCACTTTATAATTGAAGCCTTGCATGGTCAATGCCCACCTAGCCAATCTGCCATTTGAGGAAGTTGACAATGAGTTGAAACAAGTAAGAGCTTTATGATCCGTTATAATAGTGAATGGAATACCAGTTGAGAGGTACGACTTGTATGTTTTAACCCCGGCAATAATTGCTAGACATTCTAATTCAGAAACAGAGTAGTTTTTCTCGGATCCGTGTAAAGCACGACCCCCGTACTCTATAACTTTTTCTTTATTGTTTTCGTCTAGTTGACCTAATATGAAACCAAGACCTGAACGGGATGCATCACATGTAAGAATGAAAGGTTTATTCATATCTGGGAATGCTAAAATAGGTGGAGATGTGAGAGCTTGCTTAAGCTTGTTCAACGCATTTTCACAGTCCTGTGACCAATGGAAAGCTGTGTCCTTTTTCAGCAAGTTAAATATGGGTGCACACAATGCACTGTAGCCAGAAATAAACTTTTTATAATAGTTTGTAAGCCCAAGTAAACTTTTGACCCCTTTTTGATCTTTTGGTGCTGTTAAGTTTAACATTTTTTCAACCTTTCTCTGATCCGTTTCGATTCCATCTTTACTTATAACATGACCTAGATAGTTCAATTTCTTCTGAGCAAAGTAACATTTTTGTGGTGAGAGTTTCAAACCTGCCTGTCTTAAGCGGCTAAAAACCTCCGTAAGGTGTTGCAGGTGTTCATTGAAAGTGGATGAGAATATAATCACATCGTCTACATAGCAAAGAACATACTTCCAGGAAATACCTCTCAGAACCTTCATCATAAGGCTTTGAAATGTAGAGGGAGCTCCTGACAAGCCAAATGGCATGGTTTGAAATTCAAAGATTCCATCATAGGTAATAAATGCAGCTTTTGATTTACTCTCCTCATCGAGGGGTACCTGCCAAAAAGCTTTGCCTAAGTCTAGGGAAGTAAAGAATTGAGCGTTAGCTTCTCCTATGGCATCAAATATGTCTGAAAGGCGAGGAATCGGATATGCCTGTGGTTTACTGATTTTATTTAGCTTTCGGTAATCAACAGCAAACCTATATTCCTTTGTATTAGCCTTTTTAACCAGTACAACTGGAGAGTGCCAGTTCGAATTGCTTTCTTTGATTATTCCGTGCTTTAACATGTCATCAATTTGCCTCTTGGTTTCCCTACGTAACTCAGGAGTTTGTTTATAGAACGGCATTTTAACAGGTGGGGCGTCCCCAGTTTCTATGTTGTGTGTCTGTAATTTTGTTTTTCCTAAATCGTGCAGGCCCTCAGAAAATAAATCGCTATTTGAGTGAAGAAAATCTAATAATTGTAGTTTTTGGTTTTCATCTAGATCAGAATCATCTAAATTGAAATGAAATTGACGATGTTCCTTATTTTGCTCTTTATTTTGTGACCGTTTCTTAGAATTGTCAACAGAAATGTTTTCTTCCAAAGCAAAAATACTGTCGGGGATTATTTCAGAAGCTATTGCTAGAATTTTATTACCTTTTAACCTTATGTCCTGGTCGGTTGGGTTTATTAATCGCAATACAGCTCTGCCCCTCTTAACGTTTACTAAACATTTCGCACCCATAATATTTTGATTTGAAAGATTTGCCAAAGGTTCTAAAAGTATTTCTTTATTTGCGTTTACCCTAGCAATTTTGACCTGAACATTAACTTCTGAATGTGCCTGAATAACAGTGGGTTTTATAGTCCTCGCATATCCAGTGTTTGTGTTTACATTACAGACTTTCAAACCATCTTGAATTATCATCTGCTTTGACTCTATTTTTAGGTCTACTTTGTATGCTTCCATGAAATCAAAACCTAAAATCAATGAATGGTGAAGATCCTTAATAATGTAGAATGGCAGCGGTACGGTTAGGCCTCCGAAATTGATATCCAGACTAACAATACCCAGTATATCATGATGAGTACCACCTACACCAACTATTGATGGAATTTGACATGAGAGTATATGTGGTTTTTGATTTGGAAAGGCTTTATCTAAAAATGATTCCGAAACACAACAAACTGAAGCTCCTGTGTCACACAATGCATTAGTTCGCTTTTCGTTTATAGAAACACTCACAGTATTTTTTGTCATATTAGCCGCAAAAGTAGCATTTATGGGAGGACAATCTATTCTGTGACCCTTTTCCTGGTCTATTTGCTCCTTATTTTCATCAGCAAATTGAACAGTTTTTGTTATTTTAGCACCATTGTTGGAATTGTTTACGTTTTTAGCATTATTTTGGGGACATTTTATGTTTTTAGCACCATTTTTGGGAAGATTTTTGTTGTTAGCACCATTTTTTAACAGCGTTGGTTGTGGGGTTAACCTAGCATGCTCAGAGACATTTTTGTCTACTGTGTCTATGTGCCCATCCACTAGATTGACAGAATCGCTCCTGTGGACAGGCGCGTATCCCTATTGCCTACGGTTATCAGAGAAATTACGACGAC
>JAWPHD010004500.1:0-186270 GCA_037043455.1 Cyrtodaria siliqua | reverse complement strand
TACCATCTAAATATGTCCCTTCTGCCCTATTGCCTAGGTTAAAATTATGTTAAATGATGCATGTTAGATTAGTAAATAGTATTAATACATGTATCTATGTCAAATTAATCCTTTCTGTCAAATTAAAGACAAATCTTTAACGAATGCTATATTCATACAAAAAACCTCACTGTGGTAATTACCATCTAAATATGTCCCTTCTGCCCTATTGCCTAGGTTAAAATTATGTTAAATGATGCATGTTAGATTAGTAAATAGTATTAATACATGTATCTATGTCAAATTAATCCTTTCTGTCAAATTAAAGACAAATCTTTAACGAATGCTATATTCATATAAAAAACCTCACTGTGGTAATTACCATCTAAATATGTCCCTTCTGCCCTATTGCCTAGGTTAAAATTATGTTAAATGATGCATGTTAGATTAGTAAATAGTATTAATACATGTATCTATGTCAAATTAATCCTTTCTGTCAAATTAAAGACAAATCTTTAACGAATGTTATATTCATATAAAAAACCTCACTGTGGTAATTACCATCTAAATATGTCCCTTCTGCCCTATTGCCTAGGTTAAAATTATGTTAAATGATGCATGTTAGATTAGTAAATAGTATTAATACATGTATCTATGTCAAATTAATCCTTTCTGTCAAATTAAAGACAAATCTTTAACGAATGCTATATTCATATAAAAAACCTCACTGTGGTAATTACCATCTAAATATGTCCCTTCTGCCCTATTGCCTAGGTTAAAATTATGTTAAATGATGCATGTTAGATTAGTAAATAGTATTAATACATGTATCTATGTCAAATTAATCCTTTCTGTCAAATTAAAGACAAATCTTTAACGAATGCTATATTCATATAAAAAACCTCACTGTGGTAATTACCATCTAAATATGTCCCTTCTGTACCTTTGCCAAGGTTAAAGTTATGTTAAATGATGCATGTTAGATTAGTAAATAGTATTAATACATGTATCTATGTCAAATTAATCCTTTCTGTCAAATTAAAGACAAATCTTTAACGGATGCTATATTCATATAAAAACCTCACTGTGGTAATTACCATCTAAATATGTCCCTTCTGTACCTTTGCCAAGGTTAAAGTTATGTTAAATGATGCATGTTAGATTAGTAAATAGTATTAATACATGTATCTATGTCAAATTAATCCTTTCTGTCAAATTAAAGGCAAATCTTTAACGAATGCTATATTCATATAAAAAACCTCACTGTGGTAATTACCATCTAAATATGTCCCTTCTACCCTATTGCCTAGGTTAAAATTATGTTAAATGATGCATGTTAGATTAGTAAATAGTATTAATACATGTATCTATGTCAAATTAATCCTTTCTGTCAAATTAAAGACAAATCTTTAACGAATGCTATATTCATATAAAAAACTATGTGCACAACATGACATGCCGTTAAACCACAATCAATCTTATTATTATTTTTCAGTCGATAAAAGACGCTTCAGTTTGCAATCTTGATATTTTGTTACATAAGTGTTGGCTACCATTAGCAGTGAGGATTATGACGTCATATATAAGCTTTAAACTGCCAATTATACCTTCCAAGGGTATAGATGTTAGCCTTTTGATTCTACAATAGGAGTGAGGCATTCTCTTCTATATAAATTTTCAAAAACAGCTTTGACATAAATCATTAGCAAACTGAACCGACACATGTAGTACAATTATAATTAGTTAGAGCGCTCTTACTTGTATATGTATTTATATCGATATTGTATATATTAATGCATTAATGTAACCATGATACATATAATGTGGAAACAAAATATAAACTGTGTAAATAAAATATTTAATGTGTACATAACATGTCTTAGATGTCGAAAATAGCCAACTATACAATAGTTACAATACATATTTTGTCAAATGGTATTATAATGTCCCATTGTATGACTGCGACAAACTATACATAAGATAGACACATGACGATAGATTCGACAGAGACAGAGTTTATTTCCATCGTGGAGTATTGAACTTTTAGATGGAGTTAGAACGTAGTTTCAGAGCTTAGTTATGCGAGACATTGAGACAAACTATGTTTGTCACATGAATATAAGACCAATGTAAATTGGCCCTTGTATTATAACCAAACCGGTAACCGGTCATCCGGTTCGGTCTGATGCTATGGAGTAGTTCAAATTTGAAGGTGAGGGCTGGCGTGGCGCAGTCAGTAGCACGGTGGATTTGTAACCGGAGGCCACGGGTTCAATCCTCCGTGGTGCCACTGAGTTTCGTCGGTGTGTTCTTGGGCAAGACACTTTCCCTCAGCCTCGTCCGTCGGATGGGGACGTAAACAGGGTGGTCCTATGTATCGGTCTATCCTCCGAGCATGTTAAAGAACCATAGGAATCTATTCGATAATAAGAGTAGGGCACGGTTCCCGGGTTCCTATGTATCCTACCCCTCTCTCTGGGGCAGCTCTAAATAACCTATACTGTGTTGATGAGCCGTTAAACATTTAATTCAAATTTGAAGGTGATGAAAACACGGTTTGGAAACTTTACCTGTCTTTGCTTCAATCGATCTATGCTTTTCTCTGTCATAGCATTTCACTATTTTTGTTTTTCTACCACTGACAGAAACATTAGGGTCAATGTAGATGTAGAAACACACACACACACATACACACGAATTGAAATTTGTTGAGGGTGGGATGTCACGATTCATAAGACACGTACAGGTAGACTGCACTTTACGTGTGAATCATGGCTCTTATAGTGGTATGCACCTACCATGGTATAGGTAGGATGGTGTTCCCTAATATCGCGGTACTTACCGTTTGCAGTTTAAATAATTGATAATACAACATTTATCTAAAAAAAAAAAAATCTGGTTACGTTCACAAACATCTCATTTGTATTTGTACATAGTATTAAAACATTAGATGGATTACATATTGGAATAATTTTATCCGATATCGACAACTATGTTTTTACTGTTGTCAGGGGAGAGTACTCTAATATCGCGGTAAACAGTGGAGGCCCTGACAAGAGTTTATTGATTGCAAAAAAATCTAAATGAAATAAATGGGTATATCTACAAATAAATCTACAACAATATGCTGAAATTCAACAGTTTCTTTTAATAATTACGCAAGTTATATCAATTCATCACTCAGCACTCTTGTTTTCTTTACTTTTTTAACTTTTGTACAAGTAGTTAGACCTTTGTAAGGCAGTGTGGACATTTGAAAACAGTGTCACGCCTCAAAACTGTAACATTACAGCTGTACTTAAGGTGTGTCCAATGTGGACAGAAGTCACACTTTCCCCAAGAAACAAAACAAAGTGTCTTGCACCGTCTCAATATTTGCGCCTACAAATCAATTTGGGAACTCCGTAGGAATTTCTTAATTTATTGGCGCAGTTGGCAGGTGCCCTGTTCGCAACATAGCGTCGTCACGTGACCACAACAAGTTCATTCATAAATATCATCAAGCAGACGACGATTTGACGGAGCCCCAACTTTGATATTCTTATTTTAAGAAGTGGTATGAGTTCTTTCGTTGGTAAGTGGGTGGGGTAAATTTACACACTATGATGTTTTTATGTATTTATATGGAAAACCAATTTTACTTACCATGAGTTAGGACATTTTGCCGATATGTATTTGTAAACATTAGCGTGAACTTTGGGTATAAATTGTGAGATTTTGATCACAGGTAGGTGGCGCTTGAGGTGATGTCGTCAAAAATTGTGTTTACCGCGATATTAAAGAACCCGCGATATTAGGAGAAACCACTATACACACCATAAGAGCTGCGATTCTCGCAGCTAGACATGCACCAGTATGTGCATACATACCGCACAATCAAACATGAACTGTGCTCGCCATATAGGTTTAACCTATTTCATTTTATTGACCTTTTAGAAGAAGAAAAGTGTCTATTTAATGCAAACAAATATATACCATTCCCCACCCACTTTCTTTCAAATATGGCTGACCAATAGTCTACTTTTTTCTTACCTCTCATCAATAAATTGCGGCTATTAAAAGCCACGAATTTAGAAATGCTATTGATCTCAAATGTATCTACAAACACTTCACATTCTTCATCCGTTGTGAAAAACAACGCCGGCGTTGGTTCAACAAAGTCTGAACCCGCCATTTTCTATCAACAGAATCTAATCTCCAAAGATAGAGAGCTGGAGGCGGGGTTTCATGAAAAGGGCGTGTTTTGAAAAACTACCTGTAGTCGTTAGCTCTCTGTGGTGCTTAACATTTAGCAATCGCCCACCTAGTACTCTCCGAGCCACTATTACCGAGTACGGAAATTGGCGAAGAGTTCCGATTGGCATTTTCCTATCACCGAAGTTATTTTTCACATCTTCGATTAAGTTCGGTACTATCTTCGGCACATTTTTCGATAAACTTCGGTACTAGAAAATCTTCGGCGTACACACAAGCTCGCACAGTCATCGACGATTTTGTGAACAATCCCCGAAGATTTTCTTTATGTTAAAATAATCTTCGCTTAGAATAATCTTCGCTCGCACTGTCTCCGAAGATTTTGTGACTGATACCGTAATTATCTTCGGTGGCAAACAAAATCCTCGCTATCAGCGAAGATTTTGCCAATGCTAAATTATCTTCGGCGTACACATGAAATATCTTCGGCACCCCCGGAGATTTTATGACTATGCCGAAGATTTTGTATTCGCGTAGAGACGTGATGTTTGCCTGAAATCTTCGGTACATACTTATCCAGTCTACAATCTAGGTTAGTATTGCTGGACATCCATTCTAGGCGAGTAGTGCTGGAGACATTCCTCCCCCCGGCATCCAGTCTTTCACTGCTGGAAACAATTCATCCGGCATCCATTCCAAGCTAGTACTGCTGGAAACAGTCCACCTGGCATCCAGTCTAGGCTAGTACTGTTGGAAACAGCCCCCGGCATCATGTCTAGTCTATTACTGCTGAAAACAGTCCACATGCATCCAATCTAGGATAGTACTGCTGGAAACAGTCCACCTGACATCCAATCTAGGCTAGTACTGTTGGAAACAGCCTCCCCTTCGACATCCAGTCTAGGCTAGTACTGCTGGAAACAGTCCACCTGGCATCCAATCTAGGCTAGTACTGTTTGGAAACAACTCCCACCCCGACATCCAATCTAGGCTAGTACTGCTGGAAACAGTCCACCTGGCATCCAGTCTAGGATAGTACTGCTGAAAACAATTCACCTGGCATCCAGTCTAGGCTAGTACTGCTGGAAACAGTCCACCTGACATCCAATCTAGGCTAGTACTGTTGGAAACAGCCTCCCCCTCGACATCCAGTCTAGGCTAGTACTGCTGGAAACAGTCCACCTGGCATCCAATCTAGGCTAGTACTGTTTGGAAACATCCCCCACCCTGACATCCAATCTAGGCTAGTACTGCTGGAAACAGTCCACCTGGCATCCAGTCTAGGATAGTACTGCTGGAAACAATTCATCCGGCATCCAGTCCAAGCTAGTACTGCTGGAAACAGTCCACCTGGCATCCAGTCTAGGCTAGTACTGTTGGAAACATCCCCCGGCATCCAGTCTAGGCTATTACTGCTGGAAACAGTCCACATGGCATCCAATCTAGGCTATTACTGCTGGGAACAGTCCACCTGGCATCCAGTCTAGGATAGTACTGATGGAACCCCCGCCCCCCCTCCACCAACCACTGGTATCCACTCTAGACTAGTACTGTTGGACTGGATGAACAACACAGAGATATGTTAAAAAATATATATGGGGGTGATGGTGGGGTGGGGGATGGTTGGGGGATGGGGAGTGGGGGGTGAGGCAGGGGCGGACATACATATGTAAAAAGAAAATCGGTTTCGAGAGTGTGTGGAAGGAGGGTGGGATGGGGTGAGTGTTTGTGTGTGTGTGGGGGGGGGGGGGGGGGCGGGGGCGGCGAAACAAACTGATAAATTGATAAAAACAAAACAACATAGAGATATGCTAAAAAAATAATCAAAACAGGTGGTGGTGATGATGGGCTGGGGGTGGAGCGGAGTGCAACATAGCTAATAGCTATAGGTGTAGAAATGATAAAGCAAAACAACACATAAATATGTAAAAAAGAAAAAAATCGGGTTTCGAGTGTGTGTATGGTGGGTGGAGGGATGGGGCGGGGGGTGTGGGGGCGGGACGGCGCTACTGCAAAATCTTCGACATAGTCACAAAATCTCCGGGGTGCCGAAGATTTTGTATGTGTGCACCGAAGATATTTTAGCGGTGACGAAATCTTCGCTGATAGTGTAATAGCGAGGATTTTGTTTGCCACCGAAGTTAATTTCGGTCACAAAACCTTCGGTGACAGTGTGAGATTATTTTAAAATAAAGAAATAAAAATCTTCGCCGATTGTTCACTAAATCGTCGGTGACAGTGCGAGCTTACGCCGAAGATTTTCTAGTGCCGAAGTTAATAAAAATCTTCGGGGATTGTTCACAAAATCGTCGGTGACAGTGCGAGCTTGTGTGTACGCCGAAGGTTTTTTAGTACCGAAGTTAATCGAAGATGTGAAAAAATAACTTCGGCGATAGAAAAATGTGCCGAAGAAAAATCATATAGAAAATATAGTAAAAAAATAATAACTTCGGGGGTCCCCTACGGCTTTCCATAGCAACCTAATCAATATTTTATCTTAAATATGTCAGCTCCTCACAACATTCCAGTACTTTTGAACTCTGAATGTTCTGTTAACATATACGTTCATGACTGAAACATTACATACGACTATCTAGTAAAACAAGTCGATCAGTCAACACTGCGATGTTTCTTTATCACTGTTGTTGAAAGTGTAAACGTGTTTCAAAATACTCTGTTAGGAGAATCTCGTAGCCGATAATCCAAACCACAAACAGCAACAGCAACAACATCAACAACAACCATTACACCACAGTGACCATGCATCAGGTAGGTCTCATATACGCTCGTATATTATCGTGTATCATAGTGTGTGACATTTCCATTGTGTTAAGTCATGCATGCATTTATCCAATAACCTGTATTTGAAATATATCAACTTAACTAAGAAAGGGGTGGAGTCTAAACTATAAACCCAGCTGTGCCATAACTAAAAGTGGGCGGGTAGCAGATACCTGCACAGTAGATATTGCACTAGTAGCCGATCTAGGAGTTCAAGCTTTAGAAAAATAGTATTGTCGGACACATATCTTTAACTTAAGCTAAGTTTTCATATTTTGTTTTTGAGTAGGCAAGTTGTGTGGATTGTGGGGCCTGGATCCACACCTGCATATGATCAAACACTGTCTTGTATTAAGACGTCAGTTTTACATTAAAGAACCGTGAGCTTGACTACGGAATCAACATTCTGGGGATCATAAGGTGGATGAGAATATTCCAGCGTGAATTCAGAGGGTGCATCCAGTGAACACCCCTTAAATCAGTTCATTAATGATAACCTTTTCAATGAGCTAACGGATCCTAGATTTCAGATAAGGGATGGGGTGGCAACACGTTTACAAATCACAGGTCTTACATCCGTTTGAAATATGGGACATATTGTGATATAGGTTTGTTCGTCCGTAAATCCGTCCATACATCCGTCTGTCCTTCGTGAAACTTGATATGTACATAGCCCTTAATAAGACATGGAACTCTATTGTTTTAGGAGTCAGTAGGTCAAATGTCAAGGTCGCTATGACTTTGCGTGGCAATATACATTCCACGCGATACGTTTTAAATTGTAACATCCATCCTCATTGCCCTTGGACAAAGAAGAACTTTGAGGTCACTATATCAAAGGTCAAGGTCATCCCGATCCCCTATATATTTACACAATCTGAGCGATAAAGCCTTAAATATAACACCTACGCTCGTAAGAAGGTCTGATACAAAGATATATGCCCTACTTTTACTTACTAATATATTCCTATGGTTCTTTAACGTGTTCGAAGAAAACACTAAATTTCCCCTCGAGTTATTAGTTTACAATTCGTAGATGCTCACTCAATTTCCTCGGCCTGATTCGTTTTTTGACAATTCTTAAAAAGCATAAGTATTGACGTGCTGCACGGAGTTTTGAGTGTAGCTATACTGTCATTGAGGGCGTTCCTTTGATCAAACAATTGGTGCGCGGTTTTATAATATGTATCCGCCTTCGTGGAACACATAAACAACTTCTAATTGAAATACAATATTTATTACATAGTTTTCATCGTGTTATATATCAAAGGTTTATAATTGCCAATATCTTGCATAAAATGCCATCCTCGTGCTCGCTACTACAAAATATATCAAATTATTAATGGTTTGTCAAAGTCAGCATATTTCAAACAAATTAGCTCAGCGTTACATCCTTTCAGAAACAAGGATGCAAGTTATATTTAATCTGGATTTAAGAATAAACTATTTTATCGTGGATATACATACTGCCAATAAAATAGTTGTCATTGTGTTAAATGCCTAAGATAATGTGCTAGTAGGAAACACTGAACCATACAATTATCACTGTGATGATACATTGTTTGCAGGTTATGTGACTGCACCACCTGGTTCATCATCTAGAGCATCATTTACAACAGCGTCTGCACCACCTGGTCCCTCATCTAGAGCACCACCTACAGCATCATCTGCAACACCTGGTTCATCAGCTACACAAAGAGGACAGACATCAAACCCATCTCCTGTGGAATACAAACATCTAGAATATAGTTCATTGGAAGTCCGCATATCGTCGTTTGCCAAATGGCCACCTTCAGTAATACAGACGCCTTTGCAGCTAGCGGAAGCTGGTTTCTATTACACAGGTAATGTTATGCTCTGCAATGGGAGTTGGAAATAGATTGCAAAGTATTTGGATTATAAATGATGTTATTTTAAATTATTGTTCAAAACATGACAATATTTAATTGATTCAGTGATTGTATATGTTAGAATACTATTTTACTTTTTGATTTTATAAAAAAACATATTTGCCAAGGGATTTGGAAAATAAAATATTTCTATATTTTCCGTAGGTATGAAGGACATGGTAAGATGTTGTGCATGTGATGGTGGTTTGCAGAAGTGGGATCCAGCAGATGACCCCTGGATCGAACATTGTAGATGGTTCCCGTCCTGTCCTTATGCCAGACAACACAAAGGTGACGAGTACATAGCCCTCGTACAACTTACGGCGACAGAAACAAATAATGTAAGTAGCGTTCTTATACGCAATTACTTAAAAAGAATAATTAAAGATGTCGAAATATATCGAAATCGTACTACACTAAAATTATAATTATACCGAAGATATTAAATTTATTTTAAATTATTTCTTTAGTTGTAAACAGTGTTACATTTCAAAAACCATAAGTCCTCTGACAACGGTTGAGAGACTGTCCGAATAGCATGATTTGGTCAACTGTCAAACAATCAAGTAATGAAACTGCACACGTATTCAACGCTTATAATAAGAAAATAAGTGTTGTTGTTGTTGTTGTTGTTGTTGTTGTTGTTGTTGTTGTTGTCGTCGTTGTTGGTGGTGGTGGTGAAGGTTGTGTTCTTTAGTTGCTAATTCATTCGGATGTTCATTCACACTGTAGTCGTTCTCAATAATTACCGATTTTGCCTAAACCAATGCGGCGTTCTCTGTTTTCGGTCAATCCAGAATCAGGAGCAACAAGAAGGTGCCTCATCTCCAGTCAGATCGACAACGCCATCAGAAGGCGCTGAGTTAACGATGGGTATGAACGAGATGGTTAAAAAAGACGAAGACAATATTATGTTCACAGATGAGGCATGGAAAGTAATAGAGATGGGGTATATGAAAACTGATGTCAGGGATGCCCTCAAGAAACTACATCAAAGACGTATGTTATCGATCAATAGATTTATTTTAAATCAAATCTTATGTTATAATCACACAAAGGTAAGCACATATAAAATAAAGAGAATTTGAGCATTATCATTGCAGATTATTTGTTACAAGTTGTTAAGAATATTTTAAAACCGTTCTTAAAAGTCGTTAAATTCATCTATTTTCCTATTGCATAAAATGTATTTTAAAATATTGGTATGTAATTATATTGTTTTATGTGTGCATAACGCAGGAACAAATCATATATTAAAGCATCTGGAGACCCCAGAATCGTTACTGATTGAGCAAAAAGGGTTTTCTTAGCTTTTGATCCATAATATTACGAGCATAAAGACGAGTGTGTAAGCATAATATAATTACAAGATACCAAAATTAAATAATTATTTCATTTTCAATTTAAACAACCTACAATGTATGCATTCTATAATATGTAATGAATGAGTAAAGACACATGCTATGTATCAGATGTAAAGGTTGCTATCTAAGCTCTCGCCATAACACATGCATCCCATTTTACTTAGATGTTAACAAACCAACAGTTAAAGAGATTATAGATACAGTCGAAAGATGCCACTAAAGAACCAGTGTCCCAAGCTGCAACAAGAAACGCTTCCGGTAAGAATTAAATTGCTTGGGGGATTTTAATACTGGATAAAATATACAAAAGGTTAAAACAAAATGAATACTATTTTCCTGTACTTTGTTATTAAATTAAGTATTGTCTCTCGAAACTAACTAACTTTTACTTTAAGTTTACCAACATTAAAATCCACTTCACTATTAATTATCTTTCACTTAAATTGATATGCATGAGTCTCGTTTTAGATATTCCGTGCGACAATCTACATTACTTACATGTGTGTGTTTGTGTCTATTTCAGAACTGCTGGATGAGAACGAACGGTTGAAGAGCTTGATGATATGCATGATGTGTAACAAGAACAATGTCAACGCCCTGTTTCTGCCGTGTACTCACCACAGAATGTGTATGTCGTGTGTACATAGTCTTACACACTGTCCTATATGTGACATGGTCATACAGGAGAAAATCAAAACGTACATGTCATAAATAAACTAGGGGTGGGTTTTTCGCTAAATTCTTGAAACTCTCACTTCTTTAACTACAATAAATTATGTTCAAATATGTTTAACAGGATTATAAGAAGCATAATGCTAAAAGAATAAAAGAAGAAGAAACAACTGTTTCAAATCGTATTATATGAAGGTATGGACCTTAAAGTACCACCAGAAAGACCCATAAGACCATAAGAACAACCGTGCTTCAGTGGAGGTTAATTGGAAACATGATCGCAAACTCAAAACAGAAGATGGGTTGTAATTAAACAAGAAAAGTAGATAAATGTTGCATTTACAGGACACAGTCTACCAAAATTACGCGTACAAAACTATCAAAAATTACCAGGAAAGAAACTAAAGAAAAATATGCGACACCCAATATACAAAAGTGTTGACAACAGGGGTACCACCTTGGAATGGTCATTGAAAAAAGATACCACTGGATGTTTTAACCAGGTTCTAGGGTGTACCAAAACCTCACTCTAACCCTATTGTACCCTATCGCAATTAAACATAACCATTTAACAAATGAAATCCCCTAAGAGGCTATATCCTCTAACAAACGAGGCAGCATTAATAGGCAATATCAGAATAACACAAAGATGATCATGCATACATGAATATAAAAGAACGCCTAGAAATCCTCAACGACTTGGCAGAAGCCAGAGCAGCAAGAAAATAAACCGTCAAAAGCACGGTACGACGATGTATAGGACAAAGATTACACGTAACCTTCCTTTTAAGGATTTAGGTAGACGTCATCATAGGGTCCACGATATATCATTTCGAACATTTGTCGTGAACTTTATTTGTTGTATGGAACAATCAGTTTGCACGCAGGCACAAATGTTATATTATATAAGACAGTTTACACCAAATACGCTGTATTCACAAATTAATATGTACAACTTACTAATGGTATCCCAAATATTTACCGATGCGCATTAGGGAAGTGGCTATTAAAAACCGTTTAAAACAAACTTCCGAGGTTTGATTCACCTCGTTGACATATTTAATGAATGAACATTCCAAATTTTCAAAGTTTGCGAGTTTTAACTGATTGCAGAAGCTAGCTGATAAGCTAGCTGATAAAACTGTTTAAGAGATAATTAAAACGGGACCTGACCGATTTAATAACAGTTTATTTGATTATTTTAAGTATATATTAACGTACATACGTATCAATTTAGTTTTCAAAAGTTACAAAACATATACTAAATTAACTGAGGTTTTAACAGCGGGAAAGGTCACGAATCGAAATGAACACAGTCAGTGACCAGCGCTGTAGTCGACAAGGCGCCTTTATCCACTAGTTAATATATAGTCAGTGTTTGTTTATATTTCTCTAATTTTTCCCGGATTGGCTTTTTAAAAAGGGATGTAAGGCATGCATAAAATATTATAAAAAACAATATGCAGTTACATATTCTGTCCTTTAAAGAATCATGACTCGATCATTATAAAAGCTAATGATGGTACGAATATTGACATGAGGGGCATAACAAGACGTGTAATGAAATAGTTTATAGCGAGGTAAATACCCTTCCATCAGAATATGGATGTAAGGCGGCGTCAAAGGAAATAGTTCATATCGAGGTAAATCCTCTTTCATCAGCCTACTACCTATTCAAGTCGCATGGCACATCATACCGTTACAAAGTTCACGTGTGTTGCTAATCGTTTCACGTACTCTGACCATACGATTCAGTACATTAGATGTAAATAGTGGTCTATAATTGTAAAACACACCTGTTCATTTATAAAAAGTAGATCTAAAGTCGAACAGAAAATGCAGCATTCAAGGACAGAGTCAACCACAATCACACACAGAAACAAACAACAACTACAAAGATGAATTAAATTCAATATATGACATCACAAACGTAACAGGTTTGACAATAGGGATACCGCCTTGGAACGGTCAGTGGCAAAAAAAGTCCACTAGGACTTTAAACCGGGTTCTAGGGTGTACTAAACCCTCACTCCTACCCTATTGTCATCCCAATAAAATGGAATAATGTCGATGAGGATATCCCCGCCAGGGTATATTCTCTAATAATTCGTTTCGTTTCGTTGTATGGTGTTTACGTCATTTTTAACACATGTAAGGTTATATATGACGGTCAATTTTTTATAGTGGAGGCAGATCTCCCACTTTTCCTGGGTAGAACCAGTACTGTACACCTCCCGCCATCCGTAAGAATAGACAATTCCCCACTTACAAGTCGAGCTCCCAGTCGCATTCGAACCCGCAACGGTGAGAGGCGAAGGTTTCCAACGCAACGTCAATTCTCTAACAAACAAGGCAGCATTAATGGGTAACATAACAATAAGACATAAGTGACCATGCCTATACAATATATAACAAGAAAAGTCATAGTATACAATATATACTATGACGAGGAGCGGCAATAAGAATGAAAATTGTAGAAAATATTTGTTTTAATGCATTGCATTGTAATAACAGCATCATGTGTGGTTTGTTTGTGTAAATTTAATAGTGAGTTCTATTTGGTGTAACAATGGCAGAGAACAAAATGGAAAAGCAAAATAAAGATAGAATGTCTTTTATTTTAAACTAAACGTCCAATTTAAGTGCTTTGCTATAACCAAGAAAGCGCTATATTCGGTATTTTTATATTAAGCAAAGACTGGAGGAGCTGGACAAAAAGGGCCTTCGTTAAAACCGACAATTCGCTATAGCTGATTTCGGCTATATGTATTCTTTTGACTATAAACAATGTTTTAATGCAAATTATATAAAAACACACTCTGAATATGTATGAATAATTACAATTTACATACGGTAATAATATGATGAATGACTATCAAATGCACATATTTTTAAGTTCATGCTGTACAAAAATAACATTACTAAAAAAATAATTGTATGTACAACTCAGTGTGTCAGGTCCCTGCCAAGACTTGAACTTGAATCTCTTTTCTCGAAAGAAAAGCGTGTTTCCTTACACTACAGAGATCGCCCAGACATCACAAAAAGAGTGTACAAAACTAAGCGAAATTAATAAAGATGTAGATCAAAAAAATGTCAAACTAAAACTATCACTGAAGGTTATTAATACCCTTGTAAACGCATACCCCATGACTTCATGTATATGCGCAGTTCCATTTCATACTGATGCTTCTCACAAACTTTTGGGTATGACAGAGGTCACAGGTCAAGGTGACGTTATTTTGGTATGCGACACACCGCTATCCCAAGATGTATCCACATACCAAGTTTGCTATCTCTAAGTGTTATAGTATTGAAAATACGGTCCAGACAAGCATTTCCTATGACAGAGGCCACAGGTCAAGGTCAAAGTGACAGTGACCTTAGTTTGGTATGCGACACACAGCTATCCCAAGATGTATCCACATACCAAGTTTGGTACCTTTAGGGGTTATAGTATTGAAAATACGGTGCAGACAAGCATTTTCTATGACAGATGTCACAGGTCAAGGTCACAATTACCTTATTCTGGTACGCGACACACCGCTATCCCAAGATGTATCCACATACCAAGTTTGCTATCTCTAAGTGTTATAATATTGAAAATACGGTCCGGACAAGCATTTCCTATGACAGAGGTCACAGGTCAACGTCAAAGTAACAGTGACCTTATTTTGGTACGCGACACACAGCTATCCCAAGTTGTATCCACATACCAAGTTTGGTATCGCTAAGGGTTATAGTATTGAAAATACGGTGCAGACAAGCATTTTCTATGACAGAGGTCACAGTAACATTATTTTTTGGACGCGACACACCGCTATAGCAAGATGTCTTATAGTATTGAACATATGACCCGGACAAGCGTTCAGAAGGATGGATAGAAGGACGGACAGGGTGCAAACTTATAGTCACCCCGCCCCCGCCCCCCCCACCCCCCCCCCCTCCCCCCCACCCCGTACGGGACCGGTGGGAGACTAAAAAGGATGGGTACCAAAAAAGTAAGCAATGTCATTAAATGTTAAGACAATTAATGCAAATGGTGTAATATATGAGATTATATTTATCAATTAAGCAATATATGCATGGTCAAAGGAACACTTCGTCATCTAGTATAAAAACTGTTGTAAAAGATGTAGATTTTATAACATTTTGTGACACAAATTAAGTGGTATTAAGGACGTATTGAAACTGATATGTTGCAATGTACAGTTACATATTTGAATGTAAAAGTATGCCGGTTAATATCATTTTAACCATTCTAACTAAAGAGTTATCAAATGCCTATGACATCGGTGTGCAAAGTTACACTAGCAAACACGACAGTGGACAATGCTTCAGAAACAAACACATGCAAGAGAATTATAGCAAGCTAAGACAAAATACTGTTAGTGTGAAATGGCTAAAGCCGGACGTAGTTGGTAAGAGCCGAATAGTGCAAAGTTTGCAAATTTGGCACAGTTTTGTTTGCATCTGGCACAAAAAAAGGAAGAAGTTGCTGATAGGTTTAAAAATCATGAAAATCTGTATACATATGTAGTTTCAGAGTAGTTGCTACATGTTTTTCACAATATAACTGTATGTAAACGAAGGTGGCTCCAGGCAGCACTATTTAATGGTGAATCAACAGGATATTTGACATGTATCAACATGGTGCTGATTATTGTAGAAAAAGTCTTATATCAATAGCAGTTATAGTCTTCTAGAAGTTGTTGCTACAAACTTGCTCCCGTGTCTAGGCTAGCGCTAGAATTTTAAACCCTTTAGCCAAATCTGGCTAAAGCCCTAAAAATTTCTTTAGCCATATTAGAATGTCTTTAGCCACACTTTGCGTACACATCAAACGTAAGTTAAAATAGTATGCTTTAATTTTAACCTGTAGAGTTTCAATATTTCCATATTATATGCATGCTGCATTCTGCTTATTCAGTGCTTATAATTAAAAGTTGAGTTACACGATATTCAAAACTGTTTAAAAATTGTATTTAATTTAATGTAAGTTAATGCATATTCTAACAAGACCTCCACAGTCTTTCATATACTCAAAGAAGAGAGACAGGTGTATGTTATTCTACGATAAAATACAGCTGTTCCATTAATTCCCCGCGTATATTTCATCCGTTGGAAGCGCCACGTTACATGACATCACTTGGTAAATATACGTCACGAAGACAAATTCAACAGTAATTTTAATGAAATGTTAAATACAACAAACTTGCCATGCTCCCAAACCGTGCACACACCCGATATAAACCCATCATATGCATCAGTATCATCAATATAACATTAATAAGCATCTTGAACAAGGTGAGAACGTTTGACGTCATACAGCGCAAGCTATTATATGACGTAAGCAATGACTTAATTGTTTGTCACGTGACTACTAGTGTACTGAAACGCAGAACCTTGCATACGGTGGCACCCAATGGAACAGCCCGAAAACATAGCAGCCTGATTACCTTGACCTCCGAGATAATATATAGTTCCCCAACAATAGCGTAAACAATGAGTTTAATACTTGTGTTAGAATCGAAATAATAAATACGTACCTTTTATTTTAACGCACTCGTTATTTAATTAATACGCATCCGAACTCCTAACTGTATTTTATTCACCGATAAAACACAGGTACATATTTATTATTTCTTAGTTGGAGTCTGTGACTCAACCATCAGTTTCTGGCTTTTTCCTGTTAACAGTGGTTCCAAAGAAGCTAAAACGATTGTGTTGCATGGTGAGACAAAATTCGGAAATGCTACATACACCACGACTATCATGCATAGAATAAGTATTAAAAGCCACTTCATTCTAAAATTGTACCAATATTTTGAGTAATCGCACCTTTAGTATTGTCTATAGTTTCATGTTGATTGAACAGTCAAACATAAAATTGTCACAATTTAAAGACAGCCGATCAAACACGTTCACACTTGCCATTGTTCCAGTTTACGCTACTGTGTGTACAACTAATTAGTTTACCAGTGATAATAAAGTTCAAAAATATCGTCGGCCTTTAAACAAAGCATCTCTGGCTGATTAATTCTTAAACAAACAGTGTCACACTTCATGCACTTTTGTTTTGATCAGCCATTTTGGCCTTCAGAGGGCGCCACGTTATTTGGTGTGCTACCCGGCTCAATAACGCATTTAAATATACAGATAATATTGAGCGCAGGGACACAGACTAGTTGATTGATAGCGAGAGGCGGAACAGTGGGCAGCGCCTATCGCACACGCAACAATTTGACAGCGGTTTTTAATAAACACTGCGATAATTAGTTATCGGTCCAAATTAATTGTCGCTAATTAGCTAACAACAACCAGCGGATATTGGCTTATAAACAAAGACGTCGTATATTAGTCGGGATTTTCCGAGATTTTTACAAAATCGGTCGCAATTTGGATTCGTCAGACCGCCGATGATGTCTGGCAAATTTGCTATGTATTTCTTACGATTTTCATTTGCCAGTTCAGGTTTCTTTTCGCCTATGGCGATTTGGCGAATGGTTAACGCGAGCCTAGCGTGTCTGCCATTTGCAAGTAAAAGCATATGTGGAAACAACTAAAACGAAATGGTTCATCACAAAATACCAAGGTGTTGAATACTAACCTGACCAAGCTCTTTCATTTACTGCTGCCGTCAGTGAACATATGTCGCAGGACACTCTCTTCCACTACTTTTGTCTCTGAACTCTTCACGCAGGATACACAATAAGGCAGAATACCCCACAACTGGAAATACAAATGGCAACACCATGTAAAGAAAAACACAAAACATAAACCATGGAAATAACTTCGCAAATTTAATGCCTTATTAACTGCACAATTATGAAATACATATTTTGCAAAATAGAGCAGAGTGCCAAATGCTTGCAGATGCCAATGTGTCTGACCTCTAAACCACCCTATACGAAATGCCATCTTACATATATACCACGTCAGCAACGTCATAAACAGGTGAAACAGAGGATAAACGCTTCCCAATCGACATAACTCGACTTTTGAGCATTGCAGGTGTAAAACCTTCAGTGCCATATAAAGCCATGAAGACCTTTGTCTATGAACGCAAACCCATCGCAGTAAAGATATGAACCAAAACGCCAATTGAATTACTAACCTGTTAAATTATTTTCTTAACTGCTAAACAATCTAACACACTCCAGGGAAATCAAGAAACCTGGAACACTGCATCAAAGCGAACTACTGTAACATTTAAATAGAAAGCATTCAAACTGTGAAGATATTTTAAATAACAGTGAGGCGTAAGTATACATGTCAAACATATTGTTGTTTATTTACCAACCTACATCTACTATAAGAACAAGAGGTGAAAGAGAGTCTGTGGATGCTCTACTGGCTAAATATGCAGGGGACCATAACACAACCGGCACATGGCAATGATATAATGATATAGGCCACTAGTTGTTGAATGCCAGCCAGGGTACCAGGAGAACTAGTCTGTATAAAGTTAGTGTATTACAGGGTTCCCACAGTTTTTTTAGAACAAAATTCAAGGTCTTTTCCTGGTTTTCCCACTGTTTTCAAGGTCAATTTATACCGGTGTTTGTCCGACACCGTTGTTGCAATTTTTCAAAGACAAAAACGTTAAATTGTTCGCAGTACTAATATGTGACACCACACAAGATATTATTTTATTGTTTTTGACTAGTATTGATTTTAACCACTGTGTTTTAGCCGTTCTCCCTCCTATGAAGGAATTTTAGTGTTGACATTTGACTTTTTCTCAGACGACAAACTTTATCGATTCAAATGATTAGACGCTTGCATATACGACGGAATATTGCGAGTTTTGTACGTAAATACTTTTCAAAATAGTCACATATTTTATGAGTCATAATTGGTTAGATTATATGTCTAAACCAACGACTAACGTTGTTGTAACGCAAACATTGACGACCCTATTCTAGCCTGTTTTGATAACACATCGAACATTGTCAAATCACCTTTGAATGATGTTGTGTCGACTGTTGATAAGATCGACTGTAAAAAAAAAACCAGAACATTCTGGTGATCGCGTGACGCAATAAACAAAATGAGAATGGAAGTCGAAATTAATGATTTTGGTTCCGACCAAAAATCAGGACGGAATTTGCTAACGAGAAATTTAGCTAAGCGATTTAACGTCGGGATAAAGTGTAAATAAACAGCATAAAGAACGTTGAAAATTAATGGTTAACATCCCGAACGTTGAAAATTAATGGTTAATATCCCGACGGTAAATATCATTGAACTAGGCTTGGTAGTGATCGTTGCCACCAAGGTTCTTTGAAATCCGGCAAGAACTTCATTAGCACCTATGCATTATTTTGTACCCTCAACACATGATTATAATTTGCAAGAATGGTTTTATAGTGAAATTTGGCGCTTGCGTTACTTTAACAGGGCTAAAAATCATTCAACCAGTTTACAGTTAGCTTGATACTGATAATCCAGTTTCCCACCAAAACAACCACAGTACTCCCAACATATTACTCTAACATTGATTAGAAGCAGAAACCAGACAGAATGTTTGTTTTAATCTAGAATCTATGTAATTTTTATGTAATTTCAGCCCAACTTGTCTGCCATTTACACTTCCAGGAGGCCACATCCATTGTTTCTCTAAATAAACATAGCGTCACACTATCAGCTGATAGAAAAAACATAAAAATATAGTCCTGCATCTAGTTTCATCGCATAGGCACATAAACTAGACTTTAAACATAGTAAAATGATAAAGTTTCGCCTATAACTTACTACGACGACACACTGCGTTGAATCGCTGGAAGAAAATGTACTACTACTTATGGCGGGAAAATTACACCTTCCAGGTTTTACTTTACCTACTACAGCTCACTGTCATGTTTGTTAACATACTGCCGTCTCATTTCTAACCATGCAGATTGTAAAACAAATCAGTTTTGTCAACACAAAACGCACAGTAACCTTGTTTTTAGTAGGTCACTGCAATCACATACAATTCATCAACTCAACTGCAAATGTCTGCTAGCATATATTCAACTTGACACGTCCGGCAAAAGACACTGTACATTTGCTGCAAATTAAAACACATGTTCTACTTACGATTAGTTGTATATATGCGAAAACCCAAAATATCAATATCTCTCTTTGAACATGTCGATCAAAATGGCCGCACGCGTCAGCGACAAAAAAAATAAAAACGTTATGACGTCACGCTATTCCAGTAATACATTACTTTCATGAAACACCTCCCGATTTTTCGCGTTTTCCCTAGTCAGGTCTAAATAACGTTTATGTACATTATAACAAACTCATACGCTTATTAAAAACTTTCTTGGAATTTTATTAGAACAAAACATGTTTCATATTGATTCCAAAGCGTATACAGAAAATGGAATTCACAATGACTGTTTCTATACACGAGGGGTACAGCAAATTTACGCTTCACTGGTCACTATATACGCTATATGGAATTGGCAATTGGGTCAAACCTATTCTCAGTTATAGAGCGTTCTAATGGTTTCCATACACAGTAATAGTTAACTGAATTTACATATTCATGAATAATAACGCTCTATGAAAAGCATAGACAACGTCAAAGCAAGTACTCGATGACTTGGCAGGAAGCCAGAGCAACAAGATAGCAAATCGTGAAGGGTACGACAAGGCACGATTTAAGTCCATTGACGATTTATGTAGGCGTCATCATAGGGTCCATAATTTGTCCTGTCCGGTCATCGTACAATTAAAGAGGAAAGCATAGTGGCGAACTGTAAATGGGCCAACCACCAAACATGGAGGGCGTTGCAATATGATACGGTCATCATCTGTTTCGATAAACATTTTAACAACTTAAATAAAGATTGTATGAAAGCGATTATGACCAAGTTTTTAAATCACATCACCATAGTCAGATCGTGATAGTTCTTGTCGCAGAAGGGTTGTTAAATTACTTTTATATAAGAAGTAGGGTTACGATATTATTTGCAATAATAATTTTCAAAGGTGTTTCGAAGTTTATGGTAACTAGCCCTGCTGAAGTAGCTTTTTAGTTATACAAATATAACCAATATTAAAGTCCTCAACACGACTACAAGCTCTAGAAAACCGAATACGCTGAGAAGCAAAGACCTTATCAGACATAGCTCAGGAACCATCCCATCTAAGTGGGGACAATTAACAATATCGAAATTAAAATCATCTGTCTTGTCATAGATTTTTCAATTATTTCATCATTTTCAATAGAGAAATGAAAAGAATCAAGAAAAGAGGTGAAAGTATCAGAAATGTTAGCTTTAGTAGAAAAGAACGGATTGTCAAAGTTCAATATGTCATCCAGATACCGAGTGGTGTCATTAAAGGCTTCAAATACATCTTCCGGGTGAAAGACTCAACATAAAACCTCTTTCATAGAAATACAAGAAGAAATGTTCGACAAGAGGTGCACAGGTTATACCCATAGTCGTCTATAAACGGTAGTAACGTACCTGACGAAAATATTATCTTATAAGTAAATGAGTGTTTCACAAACTTCTTTGCAAGTACACATGGAGTAATTGTCAAAACTGTCGTTAGTAGAAACCGCTTTAATATTGTTACAGGCCAAATATGTAGTTTTTTCTCTAGTGAAAGAATTTTGAATGTGAGCAATAATATTGGCTTTGATAAGAAGATGTAGGTTAGTATAGTGTAGTAAGTACTTATAGATGGAAATTGACGTTTATTGCAAGTGTTATCAAGAATGTTTCCTGAATGTTTAATTGACCAAAATAAATTAATTCCAGAGTTGTCATAAACATTAGCACAATATCGTTTAATGTGATCTTGAACGGCACTAAGACAAGAAACCAAAAGTTTGGAAATATTTGTAGTGGTCCAGGCACTAGCATTCGAAATATAGCGGGCTAGAATCCAGTACATAGTTGAAAGTTTGTTTTGCTTTACGTCTACCCCTTGAAAGTAGTGCATCGAGATATATGCGTAAAAACAAGTCATCCTCAGTCGATTAAACTGGAGTATACGAATAGGTGCTCCCGAGTTGTTACAGAGATAAATCATTGAAGTAATGTTGGCGCCAAACAAATATTTCATCATTTGCTGCTTTATCAGCAGGAACTAAAAAAAAATATTATGACATTCTTGAATTCCCGATTTCAAATAACGAAACGAAAACGAGGTATCGGAGGAAGTAAAGAGTGTTTAGCATTATACAAGTTAACATGGATATCTATACCTTTAAGAATTGACTTTTTCCAAGTAGAAAGGGAATTCGGTCCGCATGTTCTCTACGACACGATTTTATACTAATATACAAAAGGCCTCAATGGATTGGATGATCAGAGCACGACATGCATTATAATCAATAACTGAAAACAATCTATACTTCGGACCTTTTGAAAACAAAGGCCGAATACGTTTATCTACGATATCAAAATTACCAGCGATGACTTGACCTGCTGGAGCATAGCAAAATGTTGATGTTTTACACTCAAATTCTTTAGGAATGCTTTTTTATTATGTCACGGTTAGAAATTATTTTGCCGTAGTTAAAATAATACTTCTAATTGTTTTTAGCGCTACTGGTAGACCGAAGGTCAGCAGGACTTATGGGATGTCGAGTTGTCCGACATCAGTCTTCCGTCCGTCCGTTAACTTTTACCTCGTCAACACGATAGGGCATTAATTTTTCATCCGATCTTTTCCAAAAAATTAACAGACTATTGATATCAATGAAAGTTCGGACACGTTCGAAAACCAGCCAGTTCGAACAAGTTTCACCGGAGTTATGGCCCTTGATTTAGTTCAGTATGTTATATTTTGCTGCTTTAACACGATAGGGCCTTCAGTTTTCATCTCATTTTTACCAAACTTCTATCATTGGAATCTCGGATAAGCTTGAAAATCCGCTGATCAAACCAGTAATTCCGGAGTTATCTTTTGTGTCATTAACACGATAGGGCCTTCATTTTTCATTTGATCTTTACCAAACTTGAAATGATTGTTGATATCAATGAAAGCTCGGAAAAGTCCGAAAACTAGCCGGATCAGACTTGTATCACAGGAGTTATGGTCCTTGATCTTCTTAAAAATGCTATATTTTGCCCTGTTAAGAGTATAGGGTTTTCATTTGTCATGCGATCTTTACAAAACTTTAGCTGGTGGTTTATATCAATGACAGCTCGGAAAACCATCCAGATTGGAACATAAATCCCTTGATTTTGGGAAATAGCTTTAGAGTTATAAATTGGCCACCGTTTAGTTCCCACCCTATAACCATATATACACTTACTGGGTATAAAAGACGGTTATTACAAACACCCAACCAGCATCGGCCTCGTGGTCCATCTCCATCCCTGGGAAAATAGCTCCTGTGTTATAACCTGGAAACTGTTGAGATCCCACCCAATAATGATATATACACTTAATGGTCATGAACAGACGGACACAGACATCCAGCCAGTCTTGACCCTGGGGTCCGTCCCCACCCATTGGGACATAGCCTTATACTCATAACTTGATAACCATATATACACTTACTGCGACTGAACACTTTAAGGATCCCGCAGGAACTTGCGATGGTCTGTCATCTACTGCGTTATCAAATTATATTATGAAATTATAAACTTGCTTCAACATCTTTGAGAAGATCATCAGGTGAGCGATTCAGAGCATTCAATGTCATGTTTGGCTCTCTTGTTTAGAGCATAGACACCTTGAATTCAACGAAATATGTATAAACTGTAGATACAGGCCCTCTTGGGCCTCTTGTTTATATTTATTTTTTTGAAATATTAAAGAATAGAATCAACGATACGATTATCTCGAAAAAATACATGGCATGTCAACAAAATCAGTACTCTTATTAAGATATAGCACAGTTAGTATTGTTATAACATGTCTGACGTGATCAGACTCCTTGTCAATATGGAGTCGGAGAACATGTTGGGTGAAGCTTTGAATTATGGAAGTAGTGTCAAACAAAGGATCTGTACTAATGGAAATTGTATCTGCTTCCTCGTACATCAACTTATATCTATGTTTCGTTTCTCTAGAGTTTGTAGTCGTGTTGAGGACTTTAATATTCGTAATAGTAATATTGTATAACTAAAAAGCTACTCCAGCAGGCCTACCGTTACCATAAACTTCGCAAAAACCTTTGCAAAATTTTAATACCGTAAATATAGATATACAAATCGAACAGGAAAAGCAGCATTCAAGGACGACAGTCAACCACCAACACACACAGAAACAAACAACAAATTTAAAGATAAATAAAAGGCCAAATAAGACATCACAAACATAAAAGGTTGACAATAGGGCTACCCTCTCGGAACGGTCAGTGGCAAAAGAAAGGCCGCTTGGTGTTTAAACCAAGTAATTTAAGATCTCTTCTGCGACAAGGACTATCACAACCTGACTTCCTGAGGTATTTCTAATTATGTTTATTTATATATCTTTACAATAACATATACTTATATCGTTTCCTAAATGCTCTGTATGTGGACTTTATTGTTAGAGATTTCCTTTCGATGGGATGTACTTTTATTTACACTGTCTTGTCAATTTGAGCGCTAAAGACATACAAATAACGAGGTTGTGTACACATAAAATCGATTCAAGCTAACCTATAAGCCTTATTGCCTACTGACCGTTCCAAATCGGTTACCCTGTCTTCGCCACCCTTTCAGTTGTATTTTGTCTTTTTAATTGTATAATTAATTAAATATTGCTCCGTGTTTGCAGTACAGTGCGGACCTACGATGCCTTTGCGTTTGGACGCTGTGGTTTGTATAGGACCATATATCTCATTTTTACATCCTTATTCTGATGGAAGGATATAAACTATTTCATTACACGTCTTGTTATGCCCCTCGTGTCAATATTCGTACCATCATTAGCTTTTATAATGATCGAATGATCCTTTAAAGAACAGAATATATAACTGCATATTGTTTTTTTATAATAATGTATGCATGCCTTACATCCCTGTTTACAAAGCCAATCAGGGCAAATTTACAGTTTTTAAGTCGATTTAACCGGTGTGACAAATTGCCCACTGACCGTTCCAAGTCGGTAACCCTGTCTTCATCACTATTTCTGTTGTGTATTGTCTTTTTCACTGTACAGCTAATTTGCTGTTTGTTTGTGGTACACAGTGCGTATCTACGGTGTCATTGCGTTTGGATACTGTGATTGGGTATAGGATAATTTTTCTCATTTTTCTATGGTGATGTGATTTACAAACTTCGTAAGATCCTTGGTCGTAATCGCTTTTATACAATCTTTATTCAACATTTTAAAACGATTATCAAAAGAGATTATGACCCTATCATTTAACAACGCACTGCATGTTTAGTGGTTGTCCCATTTACAGTTCTCCACTATGCTTTCCTTTTGATTGTGCGATGACTGGACAGATCGTGGACCCTATGATGACGTCAACCTAAATCCGTATTGGATGGTAGCGATCTACTTTTGAAGTGAGGAAATGGACAAAGAGGTGAGACGTGAAAGCATACAGTGCTATCCAGACTGTTTAGAAATAGTATGTAAATCAACGACTGACATATTTACACATGATTTATATTTGATGTTTCCATTACGTCTACGACCATGAGACCTAGAGAGAAAAGGATCTCTTGCAATATTTCCTTTTTAATAACCATTATCATTAAGGCCCAGTGGATATGTTGCTTCAGGTTTTGTTTCTGCCAAGTCAATGAGTACCTTCTTTGTGGCTTTCTAGGCTTTTGTACACACGTGCATCTTTGTGTTTTACTTACATTGCCTGATAATGTTGCCTTGTTGGTTAGATAATAGTTCATGCCGGGGATTTCTTTTTTTACAGTCCCGTTTTATTGGGATGACAGTAGGGTAAGTGAAAGGTTTGGTGCACCCTATCACCTGGTTTAAACCCCCAGCGGCCTTTTTGCAATAACTTGTTTCGCAATCGATGTAAAATAAATATGTTTAAACTAAACCATTTCAGTATGTATTTATATAGTATTTCTTCAAAACAAGTTATCCAAGAGAAGTAACTGAAACTTTTGAGCAGTTATTAAATATCCTGGTAGCATTATTAGAAGGAACATGAAACAAGGTTGCCTAATGAAGATTTAAAGGTATAAGGCAAGGCGTACATATACTTTAGGAGAGTTATTTTGTGGAATTTGTATTGATGACGCAGAGTGTAACCGAAAATAAGTATATCCCCTTTTCGGTTCCACTCTGCGTCATCAATACAAATTCCACAAAATAACTCTTCGTTTTTTTAGATCTAAAGTAACGAAGAGTTATTTTGTGGAATTTGTATTGATGACGCAGAGTGTAACCATAAAGGGGAAATACTTATTTTAAGTGTTATACTATAGACTCATATATGCAATTTCGAAAGTAATACCATTTTGTGAAAAGCGAAGTAATGGCCAATTAGTAATTATTTCAGATACAAAATAGACTCGCATCAAAGATCAAAGATCAATAAGGAATAATATATGTAAACTTAAGGACGGTTAAAAAAACGACCGTTTTGCAGTGGTGCTCGATGAGTTTTGGTCGACGTTACCCAAAGCTCGCATAGTAAACATATATTTCCTTAACTGCAGTGGACATAAAACATTTTCTGTTTCTACACATTGACAAACATCGTTTGCAATTTGCTTTTCACTTTGAATAACCGTTTTGTACGAGACACTGTTTGTTACCCAAAGCTCGCATGGTAAACATACATTTCCTTAACTGTAGTTGACATAAAACATTTTCTGTTTCTACATATTGACAAACATCGTTTGCAATTTGCTTTTCATTTTGAAAAACCGTTTTGTACGAGACACTGTTTGTTAACCAAAGCTCGCACGGTAAAAATACATTTTCTTAGCTGTGGCGGACATAAAACATTTTCTGTTTCTACACAGTGACAAACATCGTTTGCAATTTGCTTTTCATTTTCAAAGTTTGAAACGTTAGGAAAGTAAGCAAGCAATGCGAAAGAGTTCAGATGTGTGCGTTATTTTCACGTTTTAGGCGTATTAGAATAGAAATAGAACATCGTTTACGCTGAATTATCTTGTAATATATCACGGTTTGTCGTTCAATTGTAAACAATAATTTCACGACCCCGAACGTGAAATTATTGTTTACAATTGAACTCCAAACCGTGATATATTACACGATAATTCACCGTAATTGATGTGCTATTTCTTAAATAATATATTTGAATTATTCTAAAAGAAATAATAATCCTGATGAACTCCCTTTAAGGTTTTCGTTTTCTTGATTTAAAACGATATAA
The DNA here is from genome assembly GCA_037043455.1 of Cyrtodaria siliqua. Taxonomy (NCBI): domain Eukaryota; kingdom Metazoa; phylum Mollusca; class Bivalvia; order Adapedonta; family Hiatellidae; genus Cyrtodaria; species Cyrtodaria siliqua. The sequence continues at coordinate 159,118 of JAWPHD010004500.1, read as the reverse complement.
TGTGTCTTGTCTTCGAATTTCCAATGACAGAAGGAATACCAGCTTAAGTTACATACGTTCTTTCACTGTCAACTATTTGTTTAAATATATCTGCCTGTTGGTTTGGTAAAAGATTCACATTAAAAATAGTTTATATGTCAACGGCAATTAAGCGGACATTCAGCTCTTCTTCAGTTTATTTGTTAAACAAACGATGCAAACTGACCTAACCAGTCCATGTTCTCTTTTTATTGATATCTGTAAGAGGAATAATTTGTAGATGGAACTTTTTGTTTATTGCAGTGACAGTGGAAGGAGGTCCGGTAGTCACCATAATATGCAGCTAAACTAGGTATGGTATTTGGAGCAAACTTGATGTAATGAAAGTCACAACCACCATCTGTATCACCAATAGTAAGGGTCCAATTTCAGGTTTGATTATATAATTAGTACCTATTTGTCAAATTTCCAACATTCATAATGCCCCATTCACCTACCACCCCAGATGTTTATTGTTTACTTGTTTATATCGAGGGTTCAGCGCAAGACTAGTGTATCTCCTTCGTTACTCATATATAGTTACAATAGTCTTGCGCTGACCTCTCGATATGTCGTATTGAAAACAGAAAAGTATGAAAAGAAGGGGATCTACATTTATTAACGTGAAGAGCAATACCACTTGCATGCTTATAGTAAAGGTAGTTTTATGTTCTCATAGTAAATTAACCGCCGGTGTAACGAAAAAAGATCGACCCTCATAAAATAAAATTTTGATACGCCTGAAGGGGGTCATCTTATTACAGTAGAATAGTAGTTGTATGACCCCTACATACGAGTATTGTATTTTGGTTCTATTTTAATACGTGCATATAAGCCACTTGCGAATATTTTGTCAAAATAAACAATTTAAAACAGCCAATGGTGCTACTTTTGTACACATATTTTGTGAGTATGAGCACCAAGATGAGAACCGATTTAGATGTTTTATTATGCTCCCAAAGGGCGAGCATATACTTGCCGCTTTGTCCTTCCGTCCATGTGTCCGTCCATCCGTCACACTTTCTTGTCCGGAGCATATCTTGAAAACTACTGATGGGACAATGACATTTCAAACAATGATAGAGGGCAATGAGAGAAAGTGCAGAATGCAAGAACGGTAACTCTGTCATCATTCAAATTAGAGTTATTTCCCTTTGTAATTTTAAAGTTAGAAATTTTGTCCGGAGATATCTTCAAAACTACTGATGGGACTGCAATGACACTTCCCATAATGATTGAGGGCAATAAGTGGAAGTGCAGAGTGTAACTTTATCCTCATTCAAATTATAAATATTGCCGTTTGTAATTTATACTTAAAAAATTTGTCGGGAGCATATCCACAAAACTACTGATTGGACTGCAATTGAACTTCACACACTGATAGAGGGCAATGAGAGAAAGTGCAAGAACCGTTACTCTGTCATCATTCAAATTAGAGTTATTGTCCTTTGTAATTTTATACTTAGACTTTTGTCCGGAGCATATTTCAAAACTACTGAAGAGACTGCAATGAAACTTCAAACAATAATAGAGGGCAATGAGAGAAAGTACAGAGTGCAAGAACCGTAACTGTGTCATCATTCAAATTAGAGTTATTGCCCTTGTAAATTTATACTTAGGTTTTTTATCCGAAGTAAAAACTACTTATATTATGGAACTGCAAATTGAAAACTGATGGGTGATACAAGGCCATGAGATAAGTTGAGGATACATTTCGAGGAGCATCCATCGGTTCTATCGATTTTTTTATTTTGCTAGCATAGCACACCTTTTACACGTGCCCAATAAATGTGTCTAGTACATGCTTACATTTAAATCATCAGAATTAAATGACAAACTTAAAAGTGCGATCTGAAAATCAACCTTTCCGATAGTCTGTATCAAGTTATCGAGAAGGGTGATTTTCAGACGTCGATTCTAAGTAACGCCAAAATCGGTGCTCATAAATGCTTGTCACACGACCTTTACAGTCGTGGTTATCTTAAAGGGACTATGCTCTTCTTGGTAACGAATATGTATGCATACACATAGACATGAATGATGTCTAGGCTATTAAAGGATATTCAAAAGATATGTTTATTGGCATATGATTCTAACTTCAATTGTATCCAATAATAAAATATTTAAATGTTTGCTATCACACGACCTTTACAGTCGTGGTTATCTTAAAGGGACTATGCTCTTCTTGGTAACGAATATGTATGCATACACATAGACATGAATGATGTCTAGGCTATTAAAGGATATTCAAAAGATATGTTTATTGGCATATGATTCTAACTTCAATTGTATCCAATAATAAAATATTTAAATGTTTGCTATCTTTGTTCCAAAACAAATAGTGATGTTTTCGTAAGATAAGGAGACATTGCAACAATTTCTAAATAAATAGCTATATATTCATGACATGCTTTATTATTTACAAGAGTTGCGCGCAACATGGTGTCTCGCCTAAAGTGACATGCCCATCATACATGTTTCAAGCAATCTTCATTTTGACAAAATCGAGGGTTTATAGTAACTGTTAACGATGTCAAACACTGTTGTCAGCATTCAGTAGGTTAGCATTCATAGTTTTCCTCAACACATCTTCATCTTACCACAAGAATCGTCGTTATCCATGACCAATAACTCCGACTTCCATTTCGGCAGAGTTATACAGCCTTTTAAAGGTCTCATTAGAAGTAATATGGTAAACAATCATGACTGTTTTCCACTTATCAGTATTAAAGGGATACTGTCCTTAAATAACACTATATAGAGCCACCCCAGAGAGAGAGAGGAAGAAAGATTTTTCTATTCGTTTACTAACATATTTATTTCCAGAATCTTTACATATTTTGGATAGAAATGAAATATCCACTTACATACATGAACCGTCTGAAGAAGATATCACTGGAATATTCAGTATTGTAGTTGTGTAATGTCGTTAACATAATTATATTTGTATATTGTGCTTTATAATCTCAAAGTTACATTGTCCCTTTAAACAGAGAAATTCGTTTTGATTTAGATAAATATATTTTAAATAAAAATGAAATTGATCTTTAATGTATTTGTTGTGTATTAAATGTTGGTCAACATATAGGTTATTATGACTTGCTGTATAATTGATGCAATTATCCAGTTTGTCAACTTGTATTGTTTCACAAAATGACATTTTAGTCTAAGGGTATCATGTTTTATCAAGAAATGTTAGTCGAATTAATGTGATAATGCTGCTGGCAATGTAATAGCAATTAACACTGGCTATAACAAAACCGATGACAGATTTAGAGTCAGCCTCAAAAATACCTCAGAAACATATACTTCATATTGGGCTACCTCAGAGTGGGAAAGAAATAAATCATTGAAGTGCCGAATTTCTAAAAATAGCCCATAACAACAAAGTTGAATTTTGGGAGGTGCTCTAAATAACAAGAGGGCCATGATGTCCCTATATCTCTCCCGGTAATCATGGGCAGTAAGACTGGTGTGTCTAGTCTGGCATGTGTATTTTTTCATTTGTCCCACTTTCTTCTATGAATGAGATTTCATAAAAATATGTTGGACATGTGGGGGTGGGGGTGGGGTTGAGGGTGGGAGTATATGGATGGATATGAATCAGGCAACTTGTTTAAGCTTTTATTGATATTAACATTTTTTTTCTAAACACATTTGGTAAAGATTAGATAAAAAATGAAGTAGCTACAAATTTAACAACGGAAAATACAATATCGCATATTCAATAAATCAAGGGCCATAACTCTGTCGTTACTAACAAGATCTAGTTGGTTTTCAAACTTGTCCAAGATTTCATTGATATACAGCGATTTGCGCAATTAGACATCTTACCGATGCTTCCTGCCAAGTTTCGTCGAAATCCAACAAGATATTTAGGAGTAGTAGCGTCTGCAAGAAATTTAAAGGGACCGTAACTCCGTCAAAAATCAACGAAGCGGAAAAAACGCAATATGCACTCCTAGACATCATACCAATGCTTCCTGCTGTTTTGTCAAATAGAAAATAATAAAAAAATAATAAAAAAAATATATATTAAAAAAAAAAAATAATAATAATGAAAAAAATAAAGTTCAAAAACACAAAAAAAAATAGTTCAAACAAATAAAAAAAAGTTAAAAAAAAATAAAAAATGTTTTAAAAAAAAAATGAAAAAAAAAAATAAAATAAAAAAACCGTCCCAAAGTAAGTTTGGTTAAGATTGCTCAAGAAATGTGGCCTGTATCGTGTTAATATTTAAAACTGCATTTTTTCTAATTCATGGGTTACTCTATTGTAACAGGTCCGATCTTGCCCATTATCGAACTCGTCCGAGGTCTTATGGTCATATACAATCCGTGCAAGTTTGGTTAAGATTGTTCAAGACATGTGGCCTCTATCGTGTAAACAAGATGAAAAACTGCATTTTTTGCTAATTCAGTGCCATAGCTCTGGTGTTACTTGTCCGATCTTTCCCAGTATTGAAGTCGTCCGAGATCTTATGGTCATATACAATCTGCACAAGTTAAGGATCAAGAAGTGTTGCCTCTATCGTGTAAACAAGTTGAAAACTACATTTTTGCTAATTCAGGGGCCATAACTCTGATGGTACCTGTCCGATCCTGCTCATTATCGAACTCGTCTGAGATCTTATTGTGATATACAATCTGAGCAAGTTTGGTTTAGATTGCTCAAGTAATGTGACCTCTATCGTGTAAACAAGCTAAAAGTTGACGCCGGACGAAGAGTGGTCACAATAGCTCACTCTTGTGACTTTTTTCGGATTAGGCTCGATGCAGGGAACCAGAAAATGTGTCGATATGTTAACATTTTAGGCACGGACACGCATTTACATTTCGAACATATACTAATACAAGAAGAAACGGATGCAAAGCATCAGGGAGGCGCAGAATGTTTTCAAAAGGAGGTCACAAACATGTGTATTTATTTGCAAAATTTATATATCAGCAAAAATGTAGAAATATTTTAAAAAGTATAAAAAGTTATATGGCAACAGTAAGCAATAGTAACTTGAGAACAAATGCACATACTTAAGATATCAAAACAAATTTAAGTGTTTGCATTAATTGCTGATGATATATATTTCTAGAATATTAGAATGTTGAGGTAGTTTGAATTAAGTAAAATAAAGAAGCTGATATGATTACTACGACAAATGGCTGGGGTAGGTGCACATGTATTCGGAAGAAGTGGTTTGTACTGTTAAGATATCTTACAGTTTGATTTTTTGAATGTTTGACACTGATTTTTGTCACAGGTGTGTGCCACGTAGGGCTGATCATGAGATTTCCCTGGGTGGATACCAGTATTGCATGGCCTGCGTAAGGAAATAGCATTGCAATGCTGTATCTTGTTACTGAAAGAAGTGCACCTTAACATAAAACAACCAAATATGCAGACGCCGATCAAGGGATGACAATAAGTCGTATTTTTTTCCAAAAACCTACTGCCTAAAAAGTGGACCTTAACGGAAAACTTATGAAACCTATATATATGAGTTATGAAACCTGATATGCTGGGTCATGTTATGATGTAGAACAACTGTATAAAGTTTAAAAGTTGTAGCTGTAATAGTTACCTAATATATGGATCTATGACATAGCCCCAATTGCAATACAGCAATTTCAATACAACAACACGATCTTATGGCTAGTTTTTTACCCCAACATTTTGGCAAATATTTTACCCCCAACATATTTAATCACGCGCTCCTCCATACGTCACGTGCTCCATATGCAGTATCAAAAAACAAACACAAATATAGGCTGCGCGCTCAGGGCGCGCGCCCCAATAAAAAAAATCATATGTGTTGTGTCCCTGAGCAAGACACTTTATCTGCATTGCTTAGTACTTGTTCTACCTAGGAAGACATTGAGAGTGATTCTTATAATCCATATAAAATAAATAAGTTCAAACTAATATGAAAAGAGTTATTGCAACTGAATTTGATGGTCTTTACTGTAACACAATACAATAGTAATTATATTTGACAGTTTAATCTTCATTGCTGTTTGTAATGTCTGTATTTATAAGACATAAAACCAACACTGTTGTTCTATAGCGACTATCCCTCTTTAATCCCGTGAGCAAGTAACATGTGATATATATATATGCAGGCAATCTACTACAACATATTATGTAACCTGATATTGTAGCAACACTGTACGCAATGTATACAACACTACATCTCTTACGGTGTCCGGTTGGGGCCAGATACAATGTCGTATTGTCGTGGGCGACAATGCGACGCCCGACAACGCGACATCGCGATACGACAGTGCGACATTGCGATATGACATCACGACATTGCGATACGACATCGCGACAATTATGTCATTATGTCGTATCGCAATGTCGTGATGTCGTATCGCGATATCGTGATGTCGGATGTCTAATCGCGATGTCGCGATGTCCTAATTGTCGGGCGTCGCATTGTCGTGCACGACAACGCGACATTATGTTGTAATGTCGTAATGTCGCCAACGACATCGAGACATGGCGACATTACGACAATTGAAAGAATGTCGCGTTGTCGTGGGCGACATTACGACAATACGACATAATGTCGCGTTGTCGTGAGCGACAATGCGACGCCCGACAATGCGACATCGCGACATCGCGATACGACATCGCGACAATACGATACGACATCACGACATCATTATCGCGATGTCGTATCGCAATGTCGAGTTGTCGTATCGCGATGTCGCACTGTCGTATCGCGATGTCGCGATGTCGCGTTGTCGGTCATCGCATTGTCGCCCACGACAATACGACATTGTATCTGGCCCCAACCGGACACCGTAATCTCTCCCTTTTTTACGGTGTCCGGTTGGGGCCAGATACAATGTCGTATTGTCGTGGGCGACAATGCGACGCCCGACAACGCGACATCGCGATACGACAGTGCGACATTGCGATATGACATCACGACATTGCGATACGACATCGCGACAATTATGTCATTATGTCGTATCGCAATGTCGTGATGTCGTATCGCGATATCGTGATGTCGGATGTCTAATCGCGATGTCGCGATGTCGCATTGTCGGGCGTCGCATTGTCGTGCACGACAACGCGACATTATGTCGTATTGTCGTAATGTCGCCCACGACAACGCGACATTCTTTCAATTGTCGTAATGTCGCCAACGACATCGAGACATGGCGACATTACGACAATTGAAAGAATGTCGCGTTGTCGTGGGCGACATTACGACAATACGACATAATGTCGCGTTGTCGTGAGCGACAATGCGACGCCCGACAATGCGACATCGCGACATCGCGATACGACATCGCGACAATACGATACGACATCACGACATCATTATCGCGATGTCGTATCGCAATGTCGAGTTGTCGTATCGCGATGTCGCACTGTCGTATCGCGATGTCGCGATGTCGCGTTGTCGGTCATCGCATTGTCGCCCACGACAATACGACATTGTATCTGGCCCCAACCGGACACCGTAATCTCTCCCTTTTTTACGGTGTCCGGTTGGGGCCAGATACAATGTCGTATTGTCGTGGGCGACAATGCGACGCCCGACATCGCGACATCGCGATACGACAGTGCGACATTGCGATACGACATCACGACATTGCGATACGACATCGCGACAATTATGTCATTATGTCGTATCGCAATGTCGTGTTGTCGTATCGCGATGTCGTGATGTCGTGATGTCGTATCGCGATGTCGCGATGTCGCATTGTCGACAACGCGACATTCTTTCAATTGTCGTAATGTCGCCAACGACATCGCGACATGGCGACATTACGACAATTAAAAGAATGTCGCGTTGTCGTGGTCGACATTACGACAATACGACATAATGTCGCGTTGTCGTGAGCGACAATGCGACGCCCGACAATGCGACATCGCGATATCGCGATACGACAGCGCGACAATACGATACGACATTACGACATCATTATCGCGATGTCGTATCGCAATGTCGAGTTGTCGTATCGCGATGTCGCACTGTCGTATCGCGATGTCGCGATGTCGCGTTGTCGGGCATCGCATTGTCGCCCACGACAATACGACATTGTATCTGGCCCCAACCGGACACCGTAATTGACAGCTTGTTATTTTGTCTGTGAAACGAAAACAAAAGACTGGCGTGGTATTTATTTAGTGTTGATAAATCCTCCTGCTGAGTTAATTTGAAACAAAAGCAAATACAAAGTAATCATGTTCCTGTCAAACCTTATAAACTCACATTGAAATGTGCAGAGATTGAAATGTGTAGGTATTTAAAACAGAAGCGAAATATAGTTTATGGACGGCCAAGAACAATGTCCAGTGGCAGTGAGTTTCGATATGAAATCTGGTAATCCACAATTTTATATTCCTCAACATAGTCAAATTTGAAATTTGAAGATGTTACATGAAATTTGGAGAAGGTACAGGTATTTAAGAGACAACTGACCTTGACACAGGGTCATTTGGAGGCTGAAAGTTATTGGAATGGACAATGACCAGTTATGTTATATATGCAATTTGAACACTCTACTCTATAGGACAAAAAAAGTAAAATAATTTAACGCACATTGTAACACAGTTTTTGAAAACGGTACATGTATTTAAGATGACCTTGACTCCGACCCATGGTCAGTTGGAGAGCTGAAAGTTATTGGTTTTAAAAAGGACAATGACAAGGAGATTATAAATGAAATTTGAACACTCTGCTCCAGAGAATAAACAAAGTTATAAGAATGTAACGCACTTTAACTAATTTTTTTTATGTACATGTATTAAAGAGGCAACAGACCTTGACACGGGGTCAGTTGGAGGCTGATAGTAACTGTAATAGGAAGACCAATAACCCGTGATGTTATATATGAAATTTGAACACTCTACTCCAAAGGACTACAAAGTTAACTACGGAGTCAAGGTCACTTAAATACATGTACCGTCAATATTTGCAATATCAAATAATCAATATTAAAATATGGTGACGGTACATGTATTTAAGTGACCTTGACTCGGACCCAGGGTCAGTTATAGGGCTGAAAGTTATTGGCATTAAGACGGACAATGACCAGGAGGTTATATATGCAATTTAAACATTCTACTCCCAAGGGCAAAAAAGTTATAGTACAATATGTTGACGACGTCGAGCTCGCCAACATTAGCGGCGCCTATGTCTCGAATCTTTTCAAAAGGCGAGACAATACAATTATTCTTGATTAGGTGTACGCATACATATACTCTATCGCGAAGAGCACAGCTCCTTTAATCGGAGGGTAGCATCAGAAACAAAGTTTCAATGCGGAATCCGTTGATATATAATACCGTTATTCTTTAGTTTGTTGGAAAATGAAGTCAGCATTTAGGATTATTGTGACGCATGAGTCTATTGGCCAATAACTTTTAGCGTCACTTATCCAGCGCGAGTATCGTATTAACTTAATAACATAATCGCTGAATAAGCTTTAAAGATAGAAATATCGGCCATATGTGCCTGTACATATATGCACGTATGTGTACATGTATACAATACGGTTATCTACGGAAGCACGGAAGGGCATGTGTGAACAAATATTTCATGCGATCGAGGTAATATTAATTAGTGCGCACGAGATTATTTGCCACCTGTGGTAGTGATACCGCTACTCATTGAGTATCGATACACTCTCCACATCGCGAATCTATAAAACCTCCTTAAATATTGATACCCCTCTATTGAGTATTGAATTGATAACCCTTCCCCACTGAATACTAATACCCTCCCCATTGAGTAATGATATCCCTTTCTACACTGAGTAGCGCAGGGGTTTCAAAACTCAATAGCGCAGGGGTATCAATACACAATAGTGATGGGTATCAATACTCAATGTGGAGAGTAACAATACTCAGTGGAGAGGGAGTATCTATACTCATCGATACTAAATGTGGAGTTAGTATCAATACTCAATAGCGAGGGCTTGTGACTACTCAATGGAGAGGGTGTATCAAAACTCAATCCGGATGGGGTATCAGTACTCATTGAGGAATGGGTAGCAATTATCAATCGGGAGTGGGTATCACTGCTCAGTGAGGATTGGGTATTAATACTCAATCGGGAGGGGATAACAAAACTCAACCGGTGGGCGTATCAGTATTTAATCGAGAGGTATCAATGCTCAGTGAGAAGGGGGATTTAATACTCAATCGGGAGGGGTATATTACATTGTGAAAATGTGTACATGTATACAATACGGTTATCTACGGAAGCACGGAAGGGCATATGTGAACAAATATGTCATGCGATCGAGGTAATATTAATTAGTGCGCACGAGATTATTTGCCACCTGTGGTATTGATACCGCTCCTCATTGAGTATCGATACACTCTCCACATCGCGAATCTATAAACCTCCTTAAATATTGATACCCCTCTATTGAGTATTGAATTGATAACCCTTCCCCACTGAGTACTAATACCCTCCCCATTGAGTAATGATATCCCTTTCTACACTGAGTATCTATAACTCTCCTTTGAGTATTGATACATATAACTTCTCCACATCGAGTACTGAAGGGGTATCAATACTCGATGTGGAGATTTTATAGGTACTCAATATGGAGGGGTATCAATACTCAATGTGATGGGGTATCAATACCCAGTGGGAAGGGATATCAAAACGCAATAGCGCAGGGGTTTCAATACACAATAGTGATGGGTATCAATACTCAGTGTGGAGAGTATCAATACTCAGTGGAGAGGGAGTATCTATACTCATCGATACTAAATGTGGAGTAAGTATCAATACTCAATAGCGAGGGCTTGTAACTACTCAATGGAGAGGGTGTATCAAAACTCAATCCGGATGGGATATCAGTACTCATTGAGGAATGGGTAGCAATACTCAATCGGGAGTGGGTATCATTGCTCAGTGAGGATTGGGTATTAATACTCAATCGGGAGGGGATATCAAAACTCAACCGGTGGGGGTATCAGTACTTAATCGAGAGGGGTATCAATGCTCAGTGAGAAGGGGGTTTTAATACTCAATCGGGAGGGGTATCATTACATTGTGAAAAAACAAGAAAGATATAAAATCGGACAGGGAATGTAGCATTCAATGACGACAGTCAACCACAAAACACAAAAACAAACACGCAAACAAACAAACGAGAAGGCAAAAGTAATAAAAAAATGCAAACGATATCACAAACACAAAAGGGTTGACAATAGGGCTAGTATGAAGATAGTATCAATACTCAATAGCGTGGGATGCTAGTATCAATACTCAATAGGGATCAGGTATCAATAATCAATGGGAAGGCGTATAAATACTTCACGGAGGTGGGGTATCAATACCACCGATGGCGTTCAGGTCAGTGATTGTATAATTACCTCTTGCCCACGATTTATTGTTTCGTGCGTATAAATTATTATTTTGTGCACTTGAATTATTATCCCGTGGCTACGATTTATTGATCTCAAAAAAAAAATCAAAGGAAAGTCAAGAAAATTGTTTTACCAGTTACATTATTTCAAATTTCAGTCATTTATTATTACAGAACTAGTCTTCTTATTCACTTAACAAACGAAATATTCATGATTTCCTAAAGACATCATAAACATAAAGAAGATATGTTTTCCTATCCATTTTAATTTGACGTGTGTATGTTTTCATATAGGTAAGATTTTCTTATACTAATGCATGTGAGAATACAAGTCGAACATTGTATTCGGTTTCTTCCAAAAGAAATATTCATTCTTTCTTATTAATTTATTAGGTTCCAAGTGGTCCTTAATGGCACAATTACGTAAACTATTAGTAGAGTATCACGTGGACAAGTTTCCATGACTTGCAGAATGAGGTTAGAACTGGTAACAAAAGCCACGGTTAAGATAACTGACCGAAAATGACTGTAAAAATGTTGACAAATGGCGTTAAAACCCAACAAGAAATTCGGTGAATTGATATCCCTAGACGAAGTGTTAATTGTCTTCTGTGTAGAAGCATAGACGGAAAATAAATATAGACGAACAAAAGAAAAGCTGAAGTGTATGGTTCTGCAAGTGGTCTTGATGAGTTGAGTATATGTGCCGAATTATTTCAAAATCCCTCCATGCATGTAATTGTTACGGACGGACGAACGGACGGACAACGCTAAAAGCTATATCCATCTTCATTGTGGGTAATAAAATTAATAAAAAAATAAAAAAAAAGTAAATAAAGATTTTTGTGTGTGGGGTGGCGCATGGGGGTTTTCATGCATGTCTTGATGGGTTGAGTATTTCTGTGTTTGTGTCATTTCATTAAAACATCCCTGAAAATATTAGCGTTATGGAGAGAGAACACAAAATACCTTATTAAAAGCACATATAAAGAATTATATGACCTGTATGACCTTGATTTGGAAGATACAGACCCGGGCGTTTGGTTCTGCACGTCGTCTCGATGAGATGGGTATTTGTGCTAACTTATATCAAGATACTTCCTTGCATGGCACAGTTATGGTGCGGACACGAAATGGATATTATTAAGTATATGACATTTATGATGACCTGTATGACATTAACCTTAATGATACAGATCCGTATGTTGGGTTATGCACGTCGTCTTGATGAGATGAGTGTATGTGCCAATTTATTTTAAAATCCGTCCATGCATGCGTGAATTATGCAGCGGACACGAAAATTGTAACTGACGAACGGATGAACGAACGTACGGACAACGCCAAATCTATATCCCTCCGATTTCGTCGGGGGATAGAAAATCAAAATAAAACTTGTCTATAACTAATTGGCGTGTAACGAAACCTCAGGGCTGGACATATCGGTATCGGAGTCATTCATTTTTTCCTATGTTCAATACGAATTCTCGGTATAGCGTAAAACTGATTAAATTTGCTAGGAGTCAATATTTTACAGGGGTCATATTTTTACGTGTGAGGGTTTGTAATATTACTGGCTTTCTCCAAAGAGACATTCCACGACAAAACAAATTATGATCGGAGTGTCATTCTATAACATAGAATTTTGACCGGGTGTCGTTTTATTACATAGCAAAACGGTCGGGGTGTCATTATTGTATGGCTTTATCTTCTGCTGAATAATCAATGACCAAACCCCATTTTGAGAAAATACCTAAATATGTTTTCTTTGAATTTTAATTGTATTTGACATTATATATATTTTGTACAAGTCTTACTAAAATTCTGAAAAAATACGCTTAAGAATGCTTGAAATAACGACAATCTTATAAAAATATTTAAAAATGACGTGGCGGCCATTTGGAATTTGCTATAAACAGTAACATGACGGTTGCCGGTTTTGACCTTCTTTCTAAACTCACAATGTATGATGTAAACCTAGATATATTCGAAGCATGCATAATTAGCCCCTAGCTAAGTGATTTCTCAATTGATCAGGTATGTAAATAGTTATTCATGCATTCCTTAATCATTAACCGAAAGTAAAAGTATATTCCTATACATTTAGGCTAATATGCTTGGTTTTCCAAAAATCAATGTCATACTGCAGTTTCTGTTTCAAAGTGATATAGTGTTTTTTTCTGAAAACGGGGTTCTCTTAAATTTCAGTTCTGCTATATCCGCTGTGGCACGAAGATAAATGTTTCACTGAAGAGATTTTTAAGGAGTTTAAGGTAATAATTTAGATAAAATTCGTTTTCAAATTGTTGCGTTCGAGCATTTTGGTTAAAAATTGAGAGGTACGTTTTAAAAATTTGTCTTAAACTGCAACTTTTTTTCATGTTTAAATAATGATACTTCAAGCTTTATTTGACTAGTATTGTTTCTTGCAAGTATAATACGTTTTAATATAGTTCATTTTGGTTTAAATTAAAATAAAGTGTGTGCTACTAAATAAGACAAAAGGGCTAAATAACCCTAACTTCTCAGATGATGGCCGTGGTAAAGGGAACAAAATAGTTATATAAAATAGCTTATAATGACCGGTGTAGTTAGTTGCAATATTATATTCAATCAACGTTTACACTTGTGAAATACAGTGTGCATAAGATCATCAGTAGGACGCCAAGGAATATCTATTAAACACGGTCACGTGATAAAATCGATAACAAAAAAAATGTATCGGCAAAATTGACACTGGTCAGATTTATGCATATCTTGTCTATACACTGAGATTTGTTAAAGAAATAATATTCACAAAGTAAATTGATCGACCATTATTGTTGTACACTTCATGTTATTTCTATTAATATTAAAGGTATTTTTCAAAGGGATGAGGGGCGTCCGTGGCCGAGTGGTTAACGTCTCTGACTTGAAATCACTTGCCCCTCACCGCTGTAGGTTCGATCCCTCAGGGGGCCTAGGAATCTTTATGTGAGGAAGCTATCCAGCTAGCTTGCGGAACGTCGGTGGTTCTTATCTTGTCCGTTTAGATGCGAGAATATAAATAAATACATGTACATTTCAATAAAATTCCCGAAAATTAACTAGCATAACCCACCGAGTCAAAGACAGCAACATTCATATACATTTACAGACGCGACCAGGTACACAAGAAATGAAATAATTCCATTACTTCAATACATATATTTAAAATGTATGTATCCATGCATTTCAGACTAAACTTCTGATTTATACATGATTTAGGTTTATGCCAGAGTGCTCAAATTAGGCTTTAACAAACAAATTGAACGGAACCTTTCCTCCCCATCCCCCCTCCCCCACACCCACACCCTCCAAAATTAACTAACATGACCCACCGACTCAAAGACGGCAAAAAGCATATACGTTTACAGACGCGACCCCACCCTATCAAAAAACAACTAACATGACCCACCGACTCAAAGACGGCAAAATGCCCGTGCAATGTGTCCATGCATTCCACATTATATATTTGATCTATACATGCTTCAGGTTTATGCCAGAGTATTCAATTATTTTTTTTAACAAACAAAATAACAACGTATATCGGGACACGAAATCAGGATGGTGAAACTATACGTTGTAGTGGTAATTTTCGGAATCAGAAAAAAGAGCGATAAACTAATATAAGTTTAACAGTCAGAATTATGTTCTTTTAATTGTTCATTTAAAACTGAGGGAGCGACTCGAGTTTTAAAGAAAGCAAGATTGGCGTGTGCCCCTTTAACCAAGTAAATACACGACTGACGCGTAACAGACATGCTATTTATTATAAAAACAAACATTATATAGTGTATTGTGTGAAACACTGTACGCGTGAATCCAAAAAGTGGGGGTCTGTTTTCCTTATGTTCATATTATTTAGGGCATATATACATGTATATACTTTTTAAACCTAAATATATACATACATATATATATACATATCTTATTTTTTTCATATTTGTTTATGGTTGCATATATGTCCCAGAACGCAGTGATGTAATAGTTATTGAAAATACTGCTGTTTTATTGAAAGTATTAGTTGAAAACAAACATATTGAACATTTTCCTGAACATATATAACGACGTTAATTAAATACTATATTCATAGAATTGGTGTTTTTTTCAGGAAAAAAATATGTTTGTCTCAGCAGTTGAAATCTACTACATTCTGCAAATATTGCTTCAGGGAAAACTTGAATAAGTCTGTTTGCCTCAAATAGCATGTTTTGTTTGTTTCAAAACAATTTTTAATTTATGATTTAAAAAAAATTTGATAATCGGATATATTTCTGGCACAATATTGAATCCTGTAATTCAATAACAATTGGTTTGGTTCACAAGCGACAGTATCGGTGAACAAAACCACTTGTTTCAATACTGGATTCAACATTGTACAAGAAATATACATAAATATACCATTAATATTATAGCATATGTGATGTAATATGTATAAACCAGATGGCTACCCCCACTGCTGAACCTTGTTGATAAACGTTTGACAAATTAAATTAATTTACAAAATATTTCAAAAATTACTAATGAACCACAGTTCCCCATTTACATGAAATATGCATCTATCACTATACATTTTAAGTGTTTTAAGCAGAAAAAAAATATGCATCTAGCCATATTACACTGTATTAAGGGTTAAGAGTCCTTGGAAATAATTATTTTGATCACATGTATGAAAACACCTTCTTTGCCATAAACAAGCATGCATTCATGGAATGTAAATTAAGCGCAACCCAGTTGCTTGCATTTCAAAAGAATCATTTGGTGTACCCTAGAACTTGGTTTAAACACCGATCTCTTTCGCCACTGTCCGTTCCAAGAGGATATCCCTATAGTCAACTCTCTTTTTTTTTGGTGTTATATACCCTGCCTTTTATTTATCATTGTAATCGTCGTTTGTTTCTATTGAAGTAAAACATGCTAAACAATACTAACATTACAATAATCCATGTGGCTTTGAAGCGATATTTTGTTCAGTATACATTTTGGAATGTTCATCTCATGTCGATCACTTTACTCTCATATCAATTCCTTATAGAAGCTCTTAAATAACATATTTGCTTATTTGTATATTTGTTTACGATGTGTGGCCATGTTGGATGTTGAAGGAAGTTGTTTTTTTGGACCAAAAATAAAGCAGCTAAAATGTTCGAATGAACATTCATCAAAGGTACTTGCCTCACAATCAACTAAATATAGTTTTGAGAATTGTGTGCCTCATGTCATTCGTTTAATCATTTGAGATTTGCTATTGTCAACCCTTTTGTGTTTGTGATGTCTTATTTGGCCTTTTATTCATCTTTATAGTTGTTCTTTGTTTCTGTGAGTGTTTGTGGTTGACTGTCGTCCTTGAATGCTACTGTTTCTGTTCGATTTTATATCTAACATAATGATGAAAATGTACTTTGTAGTCGAACATGAGGGATAACAGTGTATTTATTATGTTTAACTTATTCTCTCAATATATTTAAGATCTACTTTCCTTATTTTCTTGTTAACTTTGGCGGCGAGCAACTTTAAATTTCCGGCACACAATAAGTGATAGACGACACACCATCACGTATGCTGTCTTTGACGAAAAGCTAGACAAAGTCTGCTGTTTCAGGAATTTAAAATATGCCGGTTATTACTATTATTTCTAAATAAAATGTTCGCAACAAGAATTCCCCTTTGTAAGGCATCGTGTATATCTACGAATTCTTGGTTCCATGCGCATTCTACTTTGTCATGATGAATATATTTGAAGGATTTGTTGTTATTTCACCACGGGTATTTCGCTCTAGATGAATGTCATCTTCATGAAATTACTACAAATGTCCAAACAATGTCATTCTTTTTACAGTCAGGTGTATAGAAATATAGCCAGATTTCGTCGTAAAATGCTGATCCTACACGTGTAAATGAAGTTAATCAGGCGTCATAAGATGAGTTATCTATCTAGCACACACTTTACACACAATTAATATTTTCCTTAATATATAAAAGACGCCCGACTGTTTCGTGCCATTCCTCCTCAGTATATATGGCGTCACAACATACACAACATTTACGTCCGTTTTAATTTCGACCGCCGAAGAACCAAAGAATACTAGAATATTGCAATATGCAATCTGCTTCTCCCTCACAATCAATTAACCGGCTTGCACATAGCGACGTTTTATACTTACGTCCCACTGAACCCGTGCAATTCTCATCTAGATTAATATAGCATAAATCAGACTTTCTAACGGTATATACTATGTTATAGAATATTGATTAATACTTTTCAAAGTGTTTTCCGAAAATCTCGGTGAATCAACGTATTCGTTTCAAAAGATATACACGCAATAGGAAAACCACAGTATCCGTATTTAATTCTGCGAATACTACTAAACTGAAAGCGGTATTTGGAAGTATCGTTATACGCATTTGATTGTACAGTCAAGTATTGTACATTTGAAAAGTGAAACTGAAATGATTTATATTCACAACTGATTTTGAAAGAAGA
Source organism: Cyrtodaria siliqua (assembly GCA_037043455.1). Taxonomy (NCBI): domain Eukaryota; kingdom Metazoa; phylum Mollusca; class Bivalvia; order Adapedonta; family Hiatellidae; genus Cyrtodaria; species Cyrtodaria siliqua. The sequence continues at coordinate 141,256 of JAWPHD010004500.1, read as the reverse complement.
TATTAAACTGCGGTGTATTAATCTTTGTTTATTTTTACTGAGTTTTTTTTAAAGTCTTCGAGTATAATATCAGATAAATTTCATAAACTATCTGTATTTGAAATTGAGACATTTGTCTCAAATTGAATCTTTTTTTAATTAATTAAGCTAAAACTATGACAAATTAACTGTTTTAACTGTGACAGTTCAGGTGCAATATGGAAATATAAATCAAGATAATTCAGGTAAGCTGTATTTTTATTAAGTGTGTTTCTTAATTAATCAGTTATATATTTCTTTATAATTAACTTTAAATCTGATTTAATTAGAAATACTAATGTAGTACTACCAAATCACATATTATAACCAATTGTTTTTGATTATATTACAATGGAGTCAACGTGTATTGTTCGACGAGCATGCACAAATGCAACATGACATTCTCGTCCAGAAGCTGTCTAAGCGATGCTCGTTCACTATTCTCATTGTATTACATACTAAAACATTCACCTAGTGTGGGTAAAATATATTTGCACCAAGTACATGACCAGTGATGTTGATTTCAGTAATTGCGATGTCAAATTATTTAAAATGTTTGTTTAACTTCATATTTCACTTTCGAGTATATTTAACACTTGCATACAAATAGATATAAAAGTAGAACAGGAAATGCAACATTCAACCACCGCAGTCTACAACCGAGTCTGCTATTTTATTCTCTTGGTTGTGTGTGTGTTACTTCCAAAGGATCTCCCTTATCTGTATTTAAAGTTGAATGCGTTCATTTACAATACTGTACATTCTGTTCTGTTTTCTTCTGCTGTGTTTTAATATAATTAACACCATTGTAAGCAAGGGCACAAACAAGAGAGTAAAATAGCAGACTCCGTATTATTGTGTCTATAATATGACAGATATTATAAGTCCAATATAAACTTAATTTTGTAAATCAGAACGTGTCAGTGTTACAATATGTATTAAAATGGTATTGTGTTATACATATCACTCTAGACATAACGAATCAAGTAATAATGTAAGGAAACTGAATAGAAATTTAAAAGTACGAATGACCCCTCTCCACGTCCTGCGCCATCCATGGCTCATGATCAATCTACATACGTTATCCTCTATTTTAAAGTCCGTTTGTTTTTATTTTGATTAAGTATCTGTTAATACTAAAGATAACCAGGATAACTTTATTAAACATGTCAAAAATGGAATATCTGGTATAGCGGTAGCCTGCTAAAGGCGCTTTGACGTAGTCATTTGTCACACTAGTTGAGGTTTGGTGCATCCGAGAACCTGATTTAAACCTTGTCACACACCGTTCCATTGCGATTGCCCATTGTCAACTATTTTATGTCTGTGATGTCATATCTTGCCTTTTATTCATCTTTGTAATGGTTATTTGTTCCTATTTTTCGTGTTCGACTTGCATTATTTATTGACATTCACACTAGCGTTTGTTTAGTGCTGTGTGGCGGCCGTAAAATGTCGCCCCGACTACAAATCAGTAGTGTTATTATTTACTGGTCCTTTGGGATCATCAAGCCCAATCTTTGTAGCTTTAAAGTAAAATATCGCTGAAGTCGGTGCTAGGAGGTGCTAGGAGGCGTGAGAGTTGTTGCCCCTTACATTACCTCTCATGAACAGACTCAAGAAAACCGTGTCTGCTACTTTTATCTCTTGTTGTGTTTAATTGCTTTCAAGCTATCCCCTTTTCAGTATTTATTTAATATCTTCTTAACTTGTTTCAACAAATGACGTGTCCTATCTATGAATTAACCCTCAAGTACACGGATATCATGATAACGTATCAACCATATAGCTTAAAATTAACACATGGATATGTAAGGTGCGTTTTTAACAGGATTTCCTTATTTACACTGTCCTGTTTTATTGGGATGGCAATATGGTAGGAGTGAGATTTGATGCTCACTAGAACCTGTGACAATCTTTCCAAAGCGGTACCTAAATTAATAACGATTTGTGTGTCATGTACATTATTTCTAAAATTATTCATCCTTGCAACTGTTGTTTTAATGCGTGATTTTGAATAACTCTGTGAGGGCTACATTTCCTGTTTGATTTTAGTATTTACTTCACCATATCAACTGTCAGTTTAAATGGCATATTCAGGCTTTACTTAACCTTACGTAGAGCTTTGTCTGTTTCTGTGAGGGCTACATTTCCTGTTTGATTTTAGTATCTACTTCACCATATCAACTGTCAGTTTAAATGGCATATTCAGGCTTTACTTAACCTTACGTAGAGCTTTGTCTGTTTCTGTGAGGGCTACATTTCCTGTTTGATTTTAGTATCTACTTCACCATATCAACTGTCAGTTTAAATGGCATATTCAGGCTTTACTTAACCTTACGTAGAGCTTTGTCTGTTTCTGTGAGGGCTACATTTCTGTTTGATTTTAGTATCTACTTCACCATATCAGCTGTCAGTTTAAATGGCATATTCAGGCTTTACTTAACCTTACGTAGAGCTTTGTCTGTTTCTGTGAGGGCTACATTTCTGTTTGATTTTAGTATCTACTTCACCATATCAGCTGTCAGTTTAAATGGCATATTCAGGCTTTACTTAACCTTACGTAGAGCTTTGTCTGTTTCTGTGAGGGCTACATTTCCTGTTTGATTTTAGTATCTACTTCACCATATCAACTGTCAGTTTAAATGGCATATTCAGGCTTTGCTTAACCTTACGTAGAGCTTTGTCTGTTTCTGTGAGGGCTACATTTCCTGTTTGATTTTAGTATCTACTTCAACATATCAACTGTCAGTTTAAATGGCATATTCAGGCTTTACTTAACCTTACGTAGAGCTTTGTCTGTTTCTGTGAGGGCTACATTTCCTGTTTGATTTTAGTATCTACTTCACCATATCAACTGTCAGTTTAAATGGCATATTCAGGCTTTATTTAACCTTACGTAGAGCTTTGTCTGTTTGTGTGAGGACTACATTTCCTGTTTGATTTTAGTATCTACTTCACCATATCAACTGTCAGTTTAAATGGCATATTCAGGCTTTACTTAACCTTACGTAGAGCTTTGTCTGTTTCTGTGAGGGCTACATTTCCTGTTTGATTTTAGTATCTACTTCACCATATCAACTGTCAGTTTAAATGGCATATTCAGGCTTTGCTTAACCTTACGTAGAGCTTTGTCTTACTGTTAATGAATAGTGTGCGAAAGTTATTTGGGCGATGGTTCTTATTGATATTAAGAAATATGTTAACATCGTATCCTTCGACTCCTTAAAATCCTTGCAATATGTCACAGTCACAAGTCGCGCATGTATGTTTTCTAAACAATATTTCAGGTATCACTGATCTGTTTAGCAATACAGACTATTGACTTTGTATCTTCCTAAACAAACACAATAATTATGTATTTTGTAAATCCAGTCAAGTCCGAACATGGCATACGGAAATTTAATCATGATGCTCTAGTGAACTATACAATTGTAATGCGTTGGCCAAGTAGTCTGATTCTATGGTCTGGCTCAGTTAAATGAGTGTCGTGACTTATGTCCAGTCGTGATAAACTAAAACGCATCTGATTGGCTATTTCACGGTCAAATAATGCATGATTTTCTTCTCCAGCTAGAACTATTGCAAATATGACATTGATTTCGTCGGGGGATAGAAAATCAAAATAAAACTTGTCTATAACTAATTGGCGTGTAACGAAACCTCAGGGCTGGACATATCGGTATCGGAGTCATTCATTTTTTCCTATGTTCAATACGAATTCTCGGTATAGCGTAAAACTGATTAAATTTGCTAGGAGTCAATATTTTACAGGGGTCATATTTTTACGTGTGAGGGTTTGTAATATTACTGGCTTTCTCCAAAGAGACATTCCACGACAAAACAAATTATGATCGGAGTGTCATTCTATTACATAGAATTTTGACCGGGTGTCGTTTTATTACATAGCAAAACGGTCGGGGTGTCATAATTTAATGGCTTTATCTTCTGCTGAATAATCAATGACCAAACCCCATTTTGAGAAAATACCTAAATATGTTTTCTTTGAATTTTAATTGTATTTGACATTATATATATTTTGTACAAGTCTTACCAAAATTCTGAAAAAATACGCTAAAGAATGCTTGAAATAACGACAATCTTATACAAATATTTAAAAATGACGTGGCGGCCATTTGGAATTTGCTATAAACAGTAACATGACGGTTGCCGGTTTTGACCTTCTTTCTAAACTCACAATGTATGATGTAAACCTAGATATATTCGAAGCATGCATAATTAGCCCCTAGCTAAGTGATTTCTCAATTGATCAGGTATGTAAATAGTTATTCATGCATTCCTTAATCATTAACCGAAAGTAAAAGTATATTCCTATACATGTAGGCTAATATGCTTGGTTTTCCAAAAATCAATGTCATACTGCAGTTTCTGTTTCAAAGTGATATAGTGTTTTTTTCTGAAAACGGGGTTCTCTTAAATTTCAGTTCTGCTATATCCGCTGTGGCACGAAGATAAATGTTTCACTGAAGAGATTTTTAAGGAGTTTAAGGTAATAATTTAGATAAAATTCGTTTTCAAATTGTTGCGTTCGAGCATTTTGGTTAAAAATTGTGAGGTACGTTTTAAAAATTTGTCTTAAACTGCAACTTTTTTTCATGTTTAAATAATGATACTTCAAGCTTTATTAGACTAGTATTGTTTCTTGCAAGTATAATACGTTTTAATATAGTTCATTTTGGTTTAAATTAAAATAAAGTGTGTGCTACCAAATAAGACAAAAGGGCTAAATAACCCTAACTTCTCAGATGATGGCCGTGGTAAAGGGAACAAAATAGTTGTATAAAATAGCTTATAATGACCGGTGTAGTTAGTTGCAATATTATATTCAATCAACGTTTACACTTGTGAAATACAGTGTGCATAAGATCAGCAGTAGGACGCCAAGGAATATCTATTAAACACGGTCACGTGATAAAATCGATAACAAAAATGTATCGGCAAAATTGACACTGGTCAGATTTATGCATATCTTGTCTATACACTGAGATTTGTTAAAGAAATAATATTCACAAAGTACATTGATCGAACATTATTGTTGTACACTTCATGTTATTCCTATTAATATTAAAGGTATTTTTCAAAGGGATGAGGGGCGTCCGTGGCCGAGTGGTTAACGTCTCTGACTTGAAATCACTTGCCCCTCACCGCTGTAGGTTCGATCCCTCAGGGGGCCTAGGAATCTTTATGTGAGGAAGCTATCCAGCTAGCTTGCGGAACGTCGGTGGTTCTTATCTTGTCCGTTTAGATGCGAGAATATAAATAAATACATGTACATTTCAATAAAATTCCCGAAAATTAACTAGCATAACCCACCGAGTCAAAGACAGCAACATTCATATACATTTACAGACGCGACCAGGTACACAAGAAATGAAATAATTCCATTACTTCAATACATATATTTAAAATGTATGTATCCATGCATTTCAGACTAAACTTCTGATTTATACATGATTTAGGTTTATGCCAGAGTGCTCAAATTAGGCTTTAACAAACAAATTGAACGGAACCTTTCCTCCCCATCCCCCCTCCCCCACACCCACCCCCTCCAAAATTAACTAACATGACCCACCGACTCAAAGACGGCAAAAAGCATATACGTTTACAGACGCGACCCCACCCTACAAAAAAAACCTAACATGACCCACCGACTCAAAGACGGCAAAATGCCCGTGCAATGTGTCCATGCATTCCACATTATATATTTGATCTATACATGCTTCAGGTTTATGCCAGAGTATTCAATTTATTTTTTAACAAACAAAATAACAACGGTATATCGGGAAACGAAATCAGGATGGTGAAAATATACGTTGCAGTGGTAATTTTCGGAATCAGAAAAAGAGCGATAAACTAATATAAGTTGAACAGTCAGAATTATGTTCTTTTAATTGTTCATTTAAAACTGAGGGAGCTACTCGAGTTTTAAAGAAAGCAAGATTGGCGTGTGTCCCTTTAACCAAGTAAATACACGACTAACGCGTAACAGACATGCTATGTATTGTCTGTCAGTAACAAACTTTATATACTGTATTTATAATTATAATTTATGTGAAACACTACGCGTGAATCCAAAAAGTGCGGGTCTGTTTTCCTTATGTACATATTATTTAGGGCATATATATGTATATATTTTTTAAACCTAAATATATACATACATATATATATACATATTTTGTTTTTTTCATATTTTTCATGGTTGCATATATGTCCCAGAACGCAGTGATGTAATAGTTATTGAAAGTACTACTTCAATAACAAGTGGTTTGGTTCACAAGCGACAGTATCGGTGAACAAAACCACTTGTTTCAATACTGGATTCAACATTGTACAAGAAATATACATATACCATTAATATTATAGCATATGTGATGTAATATGTATAAACCAGATGGCTACCCCCACTGCTGAACCTTGTTGATAAACGTTTGACAAATTAAATTAATTTACAAAATATTTCAAAAATTACTAATGAACCACAGTTCCCCATTTACATGAAATATGCATCTATCACTGTACATTTTAAGTGTTTTAAGCAGAAACAAAATATGCATCTAGCCATATTACACTGTATTAAGGGTTAAGAGTCCTTGGAAATAATTATTTTGATCACATGTATGAAAACACCTTCCTTGCCATAAACAAGCATGCATTCATGGAATGTAAATTAAGCGCAACCCAGTTGCTTGCATTTCAAAAGAATCATTTGGTGTACCCTAGAACTTGGTTTAAACACCGATCTCTTTCGCCACTGTCCGTTCCAAGAGGATATCTCTATAGTCAACTCTCTTTTTTTTTTTGGTGTTATATACCTTGCCTTTTATTTATCATTGTAATCGTCGTTTGTTTCTATTGAAGTAAAACATGCTAAACAATAATAACATTACAATAATCCATGTGGCTTTGAAGCGATATTTTGTTCAGTATACATTTTGGAATGTTCATCTCATATCGACCACTTTACTCTCATATCAATTCCTTATAGAAGCTCTTAGATAACATATTTGCTTATTTGTATATTTGTTTACGATGTGTGGCCATGTTGGATGTTGAAGGAAGTTGTTTTTTTGGACCAAAAATAAAGCAGCTAAAATGTTCGAATGAACATTCATCAAAGGAACTTGCCTCACAATCAACTAAATATAGTTTTGAGAATTGTGTGCCTCATGTCATTCGTTTAATCATTTGAGATTTGCTATTGTCAACCCTTTTGTGTTTGTGATGTCTAATTTGGCCTTTTATTCATCTTTATAGTTGTTCTTTGTTTCTGTGAGTGTTTGTGGTTGACTGTCGTCCTTGAATGCTACTTTTTCTGTTCGATTTTATATCTAACATAATGATGAAAATGTACTTTGTAGTCGAACATGAGGGATAACAGTGTATTTATTATGTTTAACTTATTCTCTCAATATATTTAAGATCTACTTTCCCTATTTTCTTGTTAATTTTAGCGGCGAGCAACTTTAAATTTCCGGCACACAATAAGTGATAGACGACACACCATCACGTATGCTGTCTTTGACGAAAAGCTAGACAAAGTCTGCTGAAACAAAATTTGAATTTAAAATATGCCGGTTATTACTATTATTTCTAAATAAAATGTTCGCAACAAGAATTCCCCTTTGTAAGGCATCGTGTATATCTACGAATTATTGGTTTCATGCGCATTCTACTTTGTCATGATGAATATATTTGAAGGATTTGTTGTTATTTCAACACGGGTATTTCCCTCTTGATGAATGTCGTCTTCATGAAATTACTACAAATGTCCAAACTCTGTCATTCTTTTTACAGTCAGGTGTATAGAAATATAGCCAGATTTCGTCGTAAAATGCTGATCCTACACGTGTAAATGAAGTTAATCAGGCGTCATAAGATGAGTTATCTATCTAGCACACACTTTACAAACAATTAATATTTTCCTTAATATATAAAAGACGCCCGACTGTTTCGTGCCATTCCTCCTCAGTATATATGGCGTCACAACATACACAACATTTACGTCCGTTTTAATTTCGACCGCCGAAGAACCAAAGAATACTAGAATATTGCAATATGCAATCTGCTTCTCCCTCACAATCAATTAACCGGCTTGCACATAGCGACGTTTTATACTTACGTCCCGTTGAACCCGTGCAATTCTCATTTAGATTAATATAGCATAAATCAGACTTTCTAACGGTATATACTATGTTATAGAATATTGATTAATACTTTTCAAAGTGTTTTCCGAAAATCTCGGTGAATCAACGTATTCGTTACAAAAGATATACACAGTATCCGTATTTAATTCTGCGAATACTACTAAACTGAAAGCGGTATTTGGAAGTATCGTTATACGCATTTGATTGTACAGTCAAGTATTGTACATTTGAAAAGTGAAACTGAAATGATTTATATTCACAACTGATTTTGAAAGAAGATATTAAACTGCGGTGTATCAATCTTTGTTTATTTTTACTGAGTTTTTTTTTAAAGTCTTCGAGTATAATATCAGATAAATTTCATAAACTATCTGTATTTGAAATTGAGACATTTGTCTCAAATTGAATCTTTTTTTAATTAATTAAGCTAAAACTATGACAAATTAACTGTTTTAACTGTGACAGTTCAGGTGCAATATGGAAATATAAATCAAGATAATTCAGGTAAGCTGTATGTTTATTAAGTGTGTTTCTTAATTAATCAGTTATATATTTCTTTATAATTAACTTTAAGCTTGATTTAATTAGAAATACTAATGTAGTACTACCAAATCACATATTATAACCAATGGTTTTTGATTATATTACAATGGAGTCAACGTGTATTGTTCGACGAGCATGCACAAATGCAACATGACATTCTCGTCCAGAAGCTGTCTAAGCGATGCTCGTTCACTATTCTCATTGTATTACATACTAAAACATTCACCTAGTGTGGGTAAAATATATTTGCACCAAGTACATGACCAGTGATGTTGATTTCAGTAATTGCGATGTCAAATTATTTAAAATGTTTGTTTAACTTCATATTTCACTTTCGAGTATATTTAATACTTGCATACAAATAGATATAAAAGTAGAACAGGAAATGCAACATTCAACCACCGCAGTCTACAACCGAGTCTGCTATTTTATTCTCTTGGTTGTGTGTTTGTTACTTCCAAAGGATCTCCATTATCTGTATTTAAAGTTGAATGCGTTCATTTACAATACTGTACATTCTGTTCTGTTTTTTAATATAATTAACACCATTGTAAGCAAGGGCACAAACAAGAGAGTAAAATAGCAGACTCCGTGTTATTGTGTCTATAATATGACAGATATTATAAGTCCAATATAAACTTAATTTTGTAAATCAGAACGTGTCAGTGTTACAATATGTATTAAAATGGTATTGTGTTATACATATCACTCTAGACATAACGAATCAAGTAATAATGTAAGGAAACTGGATAGAAATTTAAAAGTTCGAATGACCCCTCTCCACGCCCTGCGCCATCCATGGCTCATGATCAATCTACATACGTTATCCTCTATTTTAAAGTCCGTTTGTTTTTATTTTGATTAATTATCTGTTAATACTAAAGATAACCAGGATAACTTTATTAAACATGTCAAAAATGGAATATCTGGTATAGCGGTAGCCTGCTAAAGGCACTTTGACGTAGTCATTTGTCACACTAGTTGAGGTTTGGTGCATCCGAGAACCTGATTTAAACCTTGTCACACAGCGTTCCATTGCGATTGCCCATTGTCAACTATTTTATGTCTGTGATGTCATATCTTGCCTTTTATTCATCTTTGTAATGGTTATTTGTTCCTATTTTTCGTGTTCGACTTGCATTATTTATTGACATTCACACTAGCGTTTGTTTAGTGCTGTGTGGCGGCCGTAAAATGTCGCCCCGACTACAAATCAGTAGTGTTATTATTTACTGGTCCTTTGGGATCATCAAGCCCAATCTTTGTAGCTTTAAAGTAGAATATCGCTTAAGTCGGTGCTAGGAGGTGCTAGGAGGCGTGAGAGTTGTTGCCCCTTACATTACCTCTCATGAACAGACTCAAGAAAACCGTGTCTGCTACTTTTATCTCTTGTTGTGTTTAATTGCTTTCAAGCTATCCCCTTTTCAGTATTTATTTAATATCTACTTAACTTGTTACAACAAATGACGTGTCCTATCTATGAATTAACCCTCAAGTACACGGATATCATGATAACGTATCAACCATATAGCTTAAAATTAACACATGGATATGTAAGGTGCGTTTTTAACAGGATTTCCTTATTTACACTGTCCTGTTTTATTGGGATGGCAATATGGTAGGAGTGAGATTTGATGCACACTAGAACCTGTGACAATCTTTCCAAAGCGGTACCTAAATTAATAACGATTTGTGTGTCATGTACATTACTTCTAAAATTATTCATCCTTGCAATTGTTGTTTTAATGCGTGATTTTGAATAACTCTGTGAGGGCTACATTTCCTGTTTGATTTTAGTATCTACTTAACCATATCAACTGTCAGTTTAAATGGCATATTCAGGCTTTACTTAACATTACGTAGAGCTTTGTCTGTTTCTGTGAGGGCTACATTTCCTGTTTGATTTTAGTATCTACTTCACCATTGCAACTGTCAGTTTAAATGGCATATTCAGGCTTTACTTAACCTTACGTAGAGCTTTGTCTGTTTCTGTGAGGGCTACATTTCCTGTTTGATTTTAGTATCTACTTCACCATATCAACTGTCAGTTTAAATGGCATATTCAGGCTTTACTTAACCTTACGTAGAGCCTTGTCTGTTTCTGTGAGGGCTACATTTCCTGTTTGATTTTAGTATCTACTTCACCATATCAACTGTCAGTTTAAATGGCATATTCAGGCTTTACTTAACCTTACGTAGAGCTTTGTCTGTTTCTGTGAGGGCTACATTTCCTGTTTGATTTTATTATCTACTTCAACATATCAACTGTCAGTTTAAATGGCATATTCAGGCTTTACTTAACCTTACGTAGAGCTTTGTCTGTTTCTGTGAGGGCTACATTTCCTGTTTGATTTTAGTATCTACTTCACCATATCAACTGTCAGTTTAAATGGCATATTCAGGCTTTACTTAACCTTACATAGAGCTTTGTCTGTTTCTGTGAGGGCTACATTTCCTGTTTGATTTTAGTATCTACTTCACCATATCAACTGTCAGTTTAAATGGCATATTCAGGCTTTACTTAACCTTACGTAGAGCTTTGTCAGTTTCTGTGAGGGCTACATTTCCTGTTTGATTTTAGTATCTACTTCACCATATCAACTGTCAGTTTAAATGGCATATTCAGGCTTTGCTTAACCTTACGTAGAGCTTTGTCTTACTGTTAATGAATAGTGTGCGAAAGTTATTTGGGAGATGGTTCTTATTGATATTAAGAAATATGTTAACATCGTATCATTCGACTCCTTCAAATCCTTGCAATATGTCACAGTCACAAGTCGCGCATATATGTGTTCTAAACAATATTCCAGGTATCACTGATCTGTTTAACAATACAGACTATTGACTTTGTATCTTCCTAAACAAACACAATAATTACGTATTTTGTAAATCCAGTCAAGTCCGAACATGGCATACGGAAATTTAATCATGAGGCTCTATTGAACTATACAATTGTAATGCGTTGGCCAAGTAGTCTGATTCTATGGTCTGGCTCAGTTAAATATTTAGAGTGTCGTGACTTATGTCCAGTCGTGATAAACTAAAACGCATCTGATTGGCTATTTCACGGTCAAAGAATGCATGATTTTCTTCTCCAGCTAGAACTATTGCAAATATGACATGTTTCTTATTCTGCTCATAGACGCAGTGTGCTTCCACTGATTTCAACATTTAACCCGCAGAAGTAATCAGCATAGTCGATAATTTAGACCAATAAGCTAGCCAATGTAGCTGAGCGTACATCTCTCCTTAGTTGGTGTCCAATCTATATGAATAAATAATGTCAAACATATCTGAATGACTTCATAACATATTCAAAAAAAAAAATTCATTTAAACTATTGTTTTAAATAATCTAAATTAACATATCAGACATACACCATAGCTTGTATGTTATATCTTGAACATTGAATTAAATATACTGAACAAATAAAGTTTAGAAAGCCTTTATGCACATCTAGCTTCTAGCTTAAATAAAGGTAATGTTATTTTACATTGTGAAGTATCTTAAATCATCGGCATGACTTAGGTTGATCTTCTTTTTCACTTACAATTTCTATTCCAATGTAAGTATCTAAGTTATCTCCCATTTAGTTAAAACATACTAGTTCACATTTATAAATACAAATAAGGTAAAGAGCAAGATTAAACATGAAACAATAACTGTTATGGGTCTGAAGTTATAAAAACCGCTAAAACAATCTACAATTTCCTTACCATTATAAAGCTTTAGGGAAACAAAGTTTACCATTTGTGAAATCACCTCCCTTTACATTGAAATAAGAGAAAAATTATAATTTCTGTAAAACATCTAGATTACCACATATTGCTAATGTTTTCGCATATTTCTTTTGAGACGTATTGCCTTAATATAACTGATAATGTACCATAGGGTTTCCTTTGTTCCTGCTTATGATATAATTTTCATAAACCTGAAGGCCTAAGCCTAAACCGTGCAATAACTGCCGGTATATTTCAGCCGTGCTATAACTGACAGTTTTGGCAGTTATACCATGGTGTACCCAATGACCTTTTGTTGCACATGCATAGTTTGATAAATGGCTAAGCTACAGCATATTTGTAGCACATATTTCTGGTATATACGATTTATACTGCACATATGGAATTAAGTGTGCTGTATATACAATATATAGCGGGGGAAATTGCGATTTGCAAACATCGTTAAAATAGACATTTACTTACGATATCTTTATTATTTTAATTTATGTCTTTGTCTTTATAATGTAATACCTCACCCAAGGTCTCATACTTGTAAACATTGCTGTTCTAAAACCTAACCCTGACGATTTTGTAAAACGTGTACAGCTACAAGTCATAAACAAGAGGTCCAAGTGCCTCGCCTGAGACCCAAGTGACTCGCCTCAAAGTGCTAACATGTTAAAGAAACAATTACAACATCAATTTTAATATAACTCTGTGTAAAACTGTGATTCGCGGGCCGGAGTAAAATTTTACCCCAGTATCACCATTTAAACAAACTAGGACCACAAACTTATGCTACATGCGAAATACTAGACACTTAGCGTATGCAGATTCGGAGAAGATTTTTAAGTTTTTCTATATGATTCAATATAATAGTGTGACCCACGGGAAGGGCCAAACACAAACGCGGTTGAAGACAAAAATCCTATGCTTCATGCATAGGTAAAGACGTCTAGCTCTTGTAATTTCAGAGAACAATATTTTTTAAAGACATTCTATATAACTCTATGTAACACTGTGACCCCAGGGAGTGAGTCAAATTTGGCCACAGTGTTGCCATTTGAACAGACTTGGTAGAGAACCACACGCTTATACTAAATACAAAACATTAGACATCTAGCTTTTTCAGTATCAGAGAAGATTTTTTTTTAATATGTTTCTATATAATTAAGTAAATATGTGACACTTAGGGTGGGGCCAAATATGACCCCATCAGGGTCACCATTTTAAAACATTAGGTAGAGGACTATAAGTTTATACTGCAAGCAAAATATTAGACGGCTGGCTCTTGTAGTTTTAGAAAAGATTAAAATAAAATTGTCCTATATAACTCTATCTAAATACATGTATGTGGCCCCTGGGGCAGGGCCAGATATAACTCCAGGGTCGCCATTTAAATAAATTTGGTAGCGAACCATAATTTTATGCCATATGCAAAAAATTAAATCTCTAGCTCTCACAGTTTGAGAGAAAACGATTTTTAAAAGAAACCTGTTTTTAATTTAAAAGGAGGGGATAACTCTAATAACAAGAAACAGCTACCCTGTTGTCACTGCTATCATGGATTTTTTGCTTCTCTGCAATGTACTCCATAGCATGGTACCAGTAAGAATTTGCCACCTGAGATGGTAACAAGTAATTCTCCAGCTCATGGTCTATACAGTTTAAATATGATAACGTTAGCCTATTTATCAAAAGAAGGAAGTTTACATTCAACAAAAGGCGATACGGATTAAGTGTTAGTTTTCCAATAGTTTGCTTTGTTTTGAAGTGGATATTAACTTTTCTCACGGGTAAGGTATATACTATCATTCGAGCATGTGTCATTTCAACAATGGTCGTCTGAGAATGTGAATTATGAGTTGTATTTTCCTAAGCAACAATGAATTTTGTTTTATATAACAAAGGGAATTTCCTACCAAATGGAGAGCATATACCTTATTGCTATATATAATATTATGTTCAATGTTGTATTGATTAAATTACCATTTACAATTGTTTCGAAAGATTAGGTACGCAAAACCGTTTCAATGCGTGCATGCATGCAAGCAAATTGTGCATGCAAGCAAATCGTTTTGTTTACAAATTTTGGATTGTTTAGCGAAATCTGGCATTGAATTCACCAACCATTCTTGAGAATATTCTTAGACTTAAGCCCAAGTATGCACATTTCAATAACACATATTTCTATAAGTTTGAAGGAAAAACGTTCATAAGAAACGTTCATTAATACTATGAATGAGTTATTTGATACTATAGATTTTAGTCTTGTTTTAGATTTCCTGAAAGAAATCAGACTATATAAATCATTATAATAATCAGACTTTATAAATCATTATAATATGTTCTTATATATTTACTTGTTTATACACCCGTTGACGGGCATTTGTTGATTTACATTTATACATAGTTCATATTACTATCATATCATCCCTTATTTGTAAATAGTTTTATCTTTATATATTTACATTAATCTTTATTTACTATTTCATTTCTTCATCTTTCATCAGTTTTTGCGCACAATATGACCTATTTTTGTGTCGACGTGCCGTAAAACAGCATTCGTTCATTCATTCAACCACGATACTCCACCATTCCACTCCACTCTACTCAGCTTTTTAGCACAGTCATGCCTTCTCAGTTATAGTATAAATGGTATGATATATAATAACAAGTTATCACATACTTGCTAACAGATATGAACAATTTGCATATAAAATACGTACTATGTTTCACTTCTCATGTCAGTCCTAGATACGATATCCGGGGCTGATATGACTTTGTTTTACACCTTAAGTAAAAGAAAACACAAAATAAAAGAAACACACTTTTAATTGTCTGACCTCTTTTGAAAATAAATGTTTTTAGTAAAAGTCTTAACTGGTTATAAAATTAGAAGAAAAAAAGTTTTACGGGGCTGGCCCTTTTTAAATTTGTTTTTCATTAGTCTTAAAATACTCTAATCGAATAAAAATAGAGCAAAATACGTTTTACGGGCGGCACCTTTTTATGTTCATTTTTATTAAAATTTTAAAATTACCTATTAAATGTTTAATTTTAAAATATGCAAACTTGTTAAGCCGAAATTAGGGTTTTATTTCATACCCCAGCCAACCCCGTTTTCGCTTTTTGGAGAAGGGGTTGGTTGGGGTATAAAAGTTTATACTCGGACCACGTAATTGTCCATTCATTATTCTATATATATGCATACGTGTATATTTTAAGATGTAGTACATTATGCTTGATATATCTGAATGGTAAAGAACTTATAAATGGGCATATCGAGGGCTTAGCGCAACACTATTATAACTACATTTTCTGAAATGTGTCAGGAGGAAGAAAAAAACTTTACATATTGTTCATGTCTTGTTTACTGTAAATTGTCTTTCAATCTTTATATGTTAAAAGTAAGTAAAAATGAAAGACAGAAAATGTTTTTGGTAAATAACTATTCATTATCATTTTTATCACATAACGTCCCATGTTAGCAGTGTCGAACACACATTTAATATTCTATTGTATGACACATGTGTAATACAACCTGGAACGATTTTGATTGGTTGAGTTAAACCTGTAACACTACGCAAGTTTATTATCTGAAACTATTTTATTTATTACAAATTCACTCAGATCTGAGTCATAAACTTATTATTTGTGTCAGCTTATAAAAATAATGCACGTTATACAAAACATTGCTGTTGGTTTGTTAAAAAGTTGGCGTAAACTGCTATTTTGCAAAGAGGTAAAACACGAACTATTTTATACGCAACGTTATGTGTGAGACGCGACGTTACGACGTCACATATTTTATGACGTTTTGGCGCTAAAGTGTGTCTGACGTCGTGGCGGTTCTATGTCCACCTGAATTAATTTTACTAATTTGATTGCAATGTTATGTGATAAAAAGGATCGTAAACTCGTTCCCATTCCATATAAGATTTATGAAACTCGTTATGAATTATTTTTTTATTCTTATATGAAATGGGAACTCGTTTAATATCCTCTATATAACACATTATTTGACTTACAATAGTTTTGCAAGACAAAGAATAATTTTCTGAAATAAAATGTATTGCAAAAGTATTCTAAGGTCACTTACAATAGTTTGCAGTATTGATTTAAAATATTGAAATAAGAAAGAATTGCAAAACTATTGTCTCACTTGTGAGAAGTAGCCTTTCTTGTCTGAGGCTTTGTAAAAGTATCTCTTTAGGATTTACTACTACCTCATGAGTCGTTGAACCAGTTTAAAAGAGTGAACGGGCCCATCGTAATCGTATTGAAAAAAGCAAATATTTAGCTCATTAGAAGTTATTCTGAATTTCCTGATATCCAACCAGTACGCTTTATTTCTTTCAAAATCAAGGTAAAATGTTTAAGTGCTGCAGCAACTTCCTTGAAATTGAAAATATCAGATACATTCATTTTTTTAACGATATATGGCTTTTTGCAACGTGCTTTTTTTGCAGTAGTTGCCTATTATGAAGTTGTATAAACAGAGATGTTCCTGCTTGCAGTTTCAGTTGCTGCATGAACCGAATAATTTCTCGGTATGACCCTTTTCTAAATACTTATGTTCCACCCACTCCAAATTAGGTTTTTGAATGGCAAACCAAATCACTGCAATATAAAATTTATTCTTATTATGAGCCCACAGTTATCAGAAAACAAAACAAATTTGTTATTCCCATTTCAGCTTTTGTCTTTTAGAAGCTATAAATACAAGAATCAATCTCACATGCCCCTCTACCAGATATGGACTCATTCCAAAGATAACAAAAGGCGTCACGCGTTCCAAGATCATAAACACTCAGGTTAAATGTGTTAAACTTGCGTTTGTAATATAAGGCGGATTCAAAATCGTTTGACGTTAATAGAATCAAAGCATGCAGCTACAAATCCTTCTTCAAACTTTTTACTTTTGCTGTATCACGCTCCTTGCTTTCTCTTGCAGCAATCTTATTTCTTATATGGCGTTCATATTTACTTTTCGTGGTTTCCTTCTCATTTACCGAGATAGTTTTGCAAATATCAAATTGATCTTTTGAGGGTTTATGGAATGCATAATTGAAATTATGATCAGAAATATATCTGTAAACAGTTAGGTCCAGAGACAAGTACATGTTTTGATTATCCTTTCTACAGTAGTGGCTCTCAAACTTCGGAAAAGATTCAACAAGTTCTTTAATAAGTGTTACTTTGTCTGCGGGTGTCTTGTTAGAAGACCACTGGAATTAACGACCCCTTCTACTAATACCTTGAACTCTTTTGCTTCCCTTTTTTTTGGTGCTGAAAACTTTAAAATGAACTGCCTTTGGCTGCTAATATTCCCCAATGCCCAAAAGTTATAAAAAAAACTTTCTCTCTTTCCTCCATGATTATGTTTTGGTGACAGTTATACCGACATGACAAGCCATACACATTTTTTATACATTCTGGCCGGACTTTACCTCGAGAATTCGTAAATGCTTTACCTGTATTTTTACATCTTTTGGCTATATTTCTAGCCCAATTTTCAGTGCTGCGTAACCGCTTTCTATCCCTGGGCCTATCACTACTAGCCATATCCTCACCGTCCTCGTAATAGCTCACATTCTCACTGTCTACACTATCATGTGTCATATCTCCACTACCTCCATGATTACTGACATTCTCACCACCTGTACTACCAAATGTCACATCTCCACTACCTCCTTGGTAAGTCTCCTTCTCACCGCCTGCACTACCACAGGTCATATCTCCACTACCTCCTAGATTACTGATCTTCTCACGACCTGCATATCTCCACTACCTCCTTGATTACTGAGCTTCTCAACGCCTGCACTACCACATGCCATATCTCCACTACCTCCTTGATTACTGACCTTCTCAACGCCTGCACTACCACATGTCATATCTCCACTACCTCCTTGATAATTCATCTCACCGCCTGCACTACCGCATGCCATATCTCTACTACCTCCTTCATTACTGACCTTCTCAACGCCTGCACTAACACATGTCATATCTCCACTACCTCCTTGATAACTCACTTCTCACCACCTGCAATACCGAATGCCATATCTCCACTACCTCCTTGATTACTGAACTTTTCAAAGCCTGCAATACCACACGTCACACCTTCACTACGCCTTGATAACTCACCTTCTCATCACCTGCACTTCCACATTTCATATCTCCACTACCTCCATGATTACTGACATTCTCAAAACCTGCACTACCACATGCCATATCTCCACTACCTCCTTGATAACTCATCTCACCGCCTGCACTATCGCATGCCATACCTCAACTACTTCCTTGATAACTCACCTTCTCAACACTTGCCCATCCACATGTCATATCTCACTACCTCCTTGATAACTTAACTTCTCAACACCTGAACATTCACATGTCATATCTCCACTACCTTCTTGATTACTCACCTTCTCAACTCTGCAAATCCACATGTCATATCTCCGCTACCTCCTTGATTACTCACCTACTCAACACCTGCACATCCGCATGTGATATCTCCACTACCTCCTAGATAACTTACCTTCTCAACATTTGCACATCCACATGTCATATCTCCACTACCTCCTTGATTACTCACCTTCTCAACACCTGCACATCCACATGTCATATCTCCACTATCTCCTTGATAACTCACCTTCTCACCACCTGTACTACCACATGCCATATCTCCACTACCTCCCTGATAACTCACCTTCTCAACACCTGCACATCCACATGTCATATCTCACTACCTCCTTGATTACTCACCTTCTTAACACCTGCACGTCCACATGTCATATTTCCACTACCTCCTCGATTACTCACCTTCTCACCATCAGTGTCTGAATCAGAAAATGTATTTGTATCTGAGTTTAAAAGTTCAATGTCAAAGTCAACTTCTCTTTCATCACTTATTTTGCGTATTTGTTGATTCTTAATGTCTTCTATAACTTGCAGTAAGTTCACCATCAAAAATGTCTGAATACCCCTCAAATTCAGACTCGCTTATTGGTTCATTATCTATAATATAGAGACGTGTGTCACCTCAAAGCGGACATTTTCATGTGATCCACATAAGCTTGAAGCTAAATATTTTATAAAAAGCACAAGTTTTCCTTATTGGAATGAGTGGTAAGAACTGCTGTCCCATCAGGGCATGGCATCCCAACTTGATTCCTGCTATGTGGATCAAAGACATGAATTAAAGAATTTTCTTTAATCACAGCAATAGTGTAGGACTTTATTGTTAAAAAAACAGAATTCGTCTGTGACTCATCTACAGATATAAATGGAGTCTCATTCAAACAGTTTAAGGATCCACTACAGGTTTGGCCAATGATTAATCGACATATTATCTCCAGTTACAATAACTATATCCAACTCTTCTGCAGTTCATGTTGATGGGTTCTTTAGTTTAGCATGTAACATGGATGCATAACTGTTCGCGACACAATGTCTTCCAGCTCCGAAACAGATTGGGTGATTTTGATAAGTGATTGTTTTTACACACGGCATACTGGAAAAAAACATATACTTAGAAATATTGATATTTTTTTACTAGATACGTTTGATTTAGTGATTATCATAAATACCTAATTATTTGGTAAAGATAATCAGACCTTTAAATGTACCTATGTTTTTCAACATAATTTTATATATAGGATTTTTCTTCTTCCAGTTATCTTAATAAGGGGTGTTTCGGAAACATACAAGTAACAGAAAAAAGTGTACATGCTGATCTGTCTGCAAGCTAGTAGTCATAAGGATGATTTGAAATTATTAAATTCGCCCTGAGTAATATGATATCCTTCTGATGGCGAAAAGATTGTTATTTACAAATTTCAAAGAATTGTGCACACGGTGCTCTACTGATTTAATGTTTTATCAAACAATCTTTATTACTAATAATTTGTGAGTAAGAGGACACTGACAGACCAAAACAGACTAACAACATGATAAACATAGTCTCTACCATAGTAATACGATGAAGGAGATAGAAGGATGATGGACTTGATTATAAAAAATGTCATACCATCAAATTTATTTAACTATCTTTATACTTTGCTTTTAACATACTAATATTTTGCATGTTGAAGAAAATTTAAGAAAACTAAGATAAAACTGGATTATATCCTTGAAATATACATATGTTTTAATTTCTTTCGTTTTGGAAAAGAGTTATTTACTAAATTCCACACCCGATTGCTGGTCATGTGCTACTTTCCATTTGTCCTAAATATTGCAGAAAAATAAAAAAAATAGCAGCCTAGTCTTTTAAAGGTATTTTTATTAAAAAAAGAAACGTTTTAAATATAATTACCTGATAATTCCTCTGGATCTTCTTGTAAAAAGTTTAAATCTTGGTTTTCAAATTTTGGCGGGAAACAAACTTATTAAGTGAAGGTTACGCTAATAATAAACACAAAATGTGTTTAATGAACAAATTATCATATTCTTGTCATAATATATTTTTTTCTTCTTGTTTTAAACTGAAATAAATAAAAAATGCATTTTTACAATTAACTATGTGACTTTATTCTTCGAGCAACTTCTTATGGGGTCTATGTGTCTCAACTTATTCGTTTTTCTAGAGCTTGTACTCGAGTTGAGGACTTTAATATTCGTAATATTTGTATAACTAATAAGCTACTCCACCAGGGTTACCGTTACCATAAACTTCGTAAAACCTTTGCAAAATGTTATTATCGCAACCCTGATCTTCTTTCCCAAATATAAAAGTAATTTAAGAACTCTTCTGCGACAAGGACTATCACAACCAGACTTCTATGGCGACGTGATTTACTAACTTCGTAAGATCCTTGGTCATGATTACTTTCATACTATATTTATTAAACTTGTTAAAAGGTTTATCAAAAGAGGTTATAACCCTCTCATTTTGCAACGCACTGCATGCTAGGTGGTGGACACATATACAGTTCGCCACTATGCTTTCCTCTTTAATTGACAGGCTGTGGACCCTAAGATGACGTCTACCTAAAGCCCAAAAGGACGGTGACGTTTGATTTTTGTCTGCAGTCTTGTCTTGTCGTGCCTTCAATTGTGTATTCCCTTGTTTCTCTGGCTTCTATCAAGTCATTGAGTACCTTTATGTGGCTTTATAGGCTATTTTTTTTTTGTATTTATATATACAGGAGCATCTTTGTGTTTTACTTATATTGCCTACTAATGCTGCCTTGTTGGTTAGAGAATAGTTCATGGCGGGGATTTCTTTATTTACACTGTCCTGTTTTATTGGGTTGACAGTAGGGTAAGTGTGAGGTTCGGTGCATCCTAGCACCTGGTTTAAACCCCCAGCGGCCTTTTTTTGCCACTGACCGTTCCAAAGCGGTAGCCCTATTGTCAACCCTTTTGTGTTTGTGATGTCTTATTGAGTCCTTTTATTCATCTTTACATTTGTTCTTTGTTTCTGTGTGTGTTTGTGGTTGAATGTCGTCCTTGAATGCTGCTTTTCCTGTTCGATTTTTATTGTCTCGCCGTTTCGAAGAAAAAAAGAGACATATGTGTTGCTTTTTCGGCGGCGGCGGCGGCGGCGGCGGCGGCGGCGGCGGCGGCGGCGGCGAAGGCGTCAACATTTAAGTTTTGCGTTTAGGTCATTTTTTCACAAACTTTATACATTAGACCTTTCAAACGTTGCTTGTAGTTTTATCTTGAGTGGTACATCGCAACGTGACAAAGAAAATGTGCAAGTGACCTTGACCCTCCAAGCAAAGGGCAGATAACTTAATAATGTTTAGGTTCAACTTTTGCGTTTAGGTCAACAAACTGTATGCACTAGACCTTTAAAACGTTGCTTATAGTTGTATCTTGAGTGGTACATCGCAACGTGACAAGCAAATGTGGAAGTGACCTTGACCCTCCAAGCAAAGGGCAGATAACTTAAAAAATTTACCTTCAACTTTTGCGTTGAGGTCAATTTCACACAAACTGTATGCACTTAACCATTCAAACTTTGTTTATAGTTGTATCTATGGTGGTACATCGCAACGTGACAAAGCAGATGACCTTGACTGTCCAAGCAAAGGCCAGATAACCTTATATACTTTACCTCCAACTTGGCATGCTAAAAGTAAGTATAAAAATCGAACAGGAAGTGCAGCTTTCACAGAACACAGTAAACCCCAAAACACGCAAAAAGACAAACAAGAATGGCAATAATAATAATAAAGGCAGGCATATGACGACAAACACACAAAAAAGGGTTGACAGTAGGGCTACCGCCTGGGAACGGTCAGTGGCAAAAAGGACGCTGGGGGTTTATTCATCAATCTCATAGCAGCTACAAATAGGGAATTTTGACACATAAATCACATAGAATTTACCATTAGCCTGGTTCATAGAGCATTTCACAAATAAAGGAAGCTAACTCATAATTAATCAGTAACCAGGCTTAAATACTGGTACCTGTACAAAATTACCAGGCATAATGGTCCCTATTAAAACCGTAACTCCCTCTCTTTATGCAAAAAATCAGTACGTACATTCACACTAAATGAAAAAATGTCAAATTACATGTTTAATAAAGTAATAATCAAAGTTGACTTGTACAGCATATTCTTACAAAGTAAAGCATGCAATATTTAGAGTAAATGAGTAAACATTTACATTTAACGAACGCAAATTCTTTGTAACATGCATTAAGTTTTACTTGCAATGAAAGAAATATATGGTATATGTTTAAAGAATTAGAACAAGCATCTTAAGAACAATATATAACCCATGGTATATGTTTCAATGTTCATACAAAATCCTCAAGGCATAAACTTTTGACACTGTTAAAGAGTCTTAATTCTGCAGAGTTGGTCAGTCCTAGACTTAATTATTCTTTTATATTTTCCAACACAATCACACACATGTTCATTTTTGTTTCATTCACACCGTGTCCTGGTTCATATTTAAATAAAATGAAACTCATTTAATTTCAACAGAATATAACGATAATATTGGCACAATATCTCTCGTTTTGCATTATTTTAAATGTTATCATTGCGATATCTGGAAAGGGGAAATATTAATTAGATAAATTCCGTATTTTGTGAATCTCAGTTTTTAAATTCCATATTTGGTGAATAGCACTATTAAATTCCGCATTTAGCAAATAGAACTTTTAAATTCCATACTTTGCGAGTACATTAAGACACATCACAACTTGGTATAGAAATATAAAAATATATTCTAAATATATTCTAAATTGAAATGTTCGCGGAATATTGGGTGTACACAATATTGGGTGTACACAATATTCCTAATCCATTTGTTTTCACAGAATTAATAAAATATGTTGGCACTATAAAAAGAAAAGAATATAACCCATGCTTGCATAATTTGTCACGTACTCCCAAAAATTTCTGCTGCCCTGGAGTTGTTTTTAAGTAGATCTTCCAAGAAATGAGGTGGAATACTCCTTATCTCCGGTCTAGTGACCTGTTGCCCTAGGTTTTTTACCGCAATATTGAGATGGTTCATGCTGAAATCTTTGTCTCTGACATTTGCGTGGCTCATATTTACTGTTAGTTTCCATCTTCTGGTGTTTTGTACTCAAAGGGTCTGCTAACGGTTTATGCTTCATGGACCAGTCTGGTGACTAGCTATTCCCATGATATTGTTTCCTGTCATGGTACACAACCTTTGCTTTTGAAGTTGGTCCTTTTCTTATCTCAAACAAAAGGTCACTAATTTTCCTGTGAACAATGTAAGGTCCTTGCCATATATTTGGATCGGTTTTCTTACAATGCCCTTTAGTTCTAGATTTGTCTCAACATGACTAAATCTCCCAGTTTGTACTTATTAGCACTTATTCCGACGTCATAATCCCGTTTCTGCCGTTTTCAGTTTTTTTCCCAAAGCCTACCTTGCAATGTCATACATTTTGCACAATGTATCTTCCATTTGCTTTACATACTGGATAGTACTTTCACATTTGCTTTCATTTGGTAAACATCCAAGAGATATTTCCACTGGCATGATGACATCCCTGCCTAACATGAGCATGTTTGGGGTATATCCTGTCCATGTATGTACACAACTACGATAGGCGGATGTAATTAAGTTCAAATCTTCATCCCAGTTTGTTTGATTCGAGTTCACATATGTTGTTATCATGTTTTGAAGACACTTGCATGCATTTCAGCCCATTTAGTGAAATTATCAATGACCACAAGACAGTAGCTATTTCCACTTTCAGTTGTTGGTAATGGTCCCATTATGTCCGTGCTGATTCTGTCCATTGGATGTCCAACCGTATATTCTGTTAATGGAGATCTAGGTTTATGTGCAGGACGCTTGCGTAATATACACCTTTCACAAGCTTTGATATGACGTTTCAGATTGTCCTTCAATTTATACCATTATAATTTCTGTCTAAGCTTCGAATATCATGTATCTATGCCTAAGTGTGCACCAGTATTTGAGTCATGTGCTGAGACTAACACTTCTTTTCTCAGGAACAATTAACTGACAATATTCCTCTTTATTGCTCATAATCTTTTAAATAATACACCATCAATCTATTTCAACAACTCCCAGAGCAACCACACCTTTCGCACTGCTGGGGAATAACCTGCAATTATGTCCCTTGAGGTCGTTTGCTGTCGGATTTGAGCTACTTAACAACAGGAGAAATATCAGGATCTGTGATCTGAATTTTTGCATTCTTTCTGATAAATAGTTAACTCTACAGACATTTTTCAAGCGCCCTGACGACTGTGATGTTTGAGGTGCTGCATTTTCGGCCAATGAGCCATCAACTTTGTCCGAATTTAGGCCATTTCTATTCTGCCATTAACGTTACTTTCAGGAGAAATGAAATTTCTGTCATATAATACTCCATTACTTTCAGAACACTGTCGGATACGCAATCGGTTCACATCACATCGACTAAATTCCTTCTGAGTAATCCATTGTACAATGACACACTGCAATCCCAGTCTTTTACAAGAAGAAGTTGCAAAATGAGGAGTATCCTGTTAACGTAACTTCAATCTGGAAATCCTTGCAACTGATGATTTGTCCAAGTTTTCAGACCTGTGCACAATAACCTTTTCAAACAAGGGAATAACATCGTCAAATTGCGCAATGTCTGACAAGGCTTTGTGGCTTTCTAAGCAGGTTGTACATCTATTACACGGTAATTCGTCCAGAATTCTCTTCCCATCGTAACACTGACATTCATCTGGGTCACATGGAATCCACCATAAACTGTCAACTTTAATATGCTTCCTGCCACTTCGACGTTCGATCTTGAAATTGTATTGTGGCAGAACCTCTAGCCACCTTGTCATTTGATATGTGGGAGATTTTAATGACATAAGCCACCTTAAACTTGAACAGTCCGTCCTTAAGAGAAATGAACATGCTTTCCAAGTAGGAAATGTTGCACAATATCTACGTTGACATCTATCTAACGCTTTACTTACTGGTCTCTCAACGTAATCATTTGCTTCTTCACTCCATTGCATTTGACTTAAGCAACCACCTATAGCAAAGTTCGAGCCATCGCTATCCACAATATATATTCCATCCTCTTGTGGGTATGCCATCACTTCGTCGGATGTAGGAGCAGATTTCAATCCAAAAATGCATTATATTGCTCTTCACCCCAGTAAAATACTCGACCGGCCTCCATCAAGCGATTTAACGGAGCAAGCTCTTTCTCTAAACTTTTTGATGAAACGGCGATAGTATGAACGAAATCACACGAAAGATTGTAAGTCTGTCAAGGATTTTGGCACTGGCCATTCTTGTACAACTTCCACTTTTTCATTTGTGGGTTTAATTCCAGTCGAATCAATTCTGTGTCCCAGAATGTTAATCTACGTTTGAAACAGGTTACATTTACAAGCTTTGAGTTTAAGTCCCACATATTGCAATCTACCTAACATGTCATCAAGTCTTTCAAGTGCTTCTTCAAATGTCATGCCAAATGAACAGATATCGTCCATATATATTATTTAAATTTTTCCACTGAAGACCTCTGAAAATGAGTTCCATGCAACGCTGAAAAATATGGGGGCTTTCCGTTAGTCCCTTTGACATAGTTGTATATTGATATAGGCCACCCATAGATGTAGCAAACACCGTTTTTTCTTTGTCAGCTTCATTTAACTCGATCTGGAAAACCCCTGTAGTTAAGTCCGCATTTGAATAAAACTGATGTCCACCCAAACTTTCAAGACATTGATGTATACTTGGAATTGGATAGGCACACTTTTTCGTCACTGCATTCAAGAGCCTATAGTCCACACACACTCTAATTCCATCATTGTCATGTTTTCTTACCAAACACAGTGGTGCTGACCAAGGGCTGCTACTTTCTTCAATAATTCCTGCATCAAGTTTCTCTTGAATAATGTTCTCCTCCTGTTGCGCTAAAGCACGTGGTACCCTGCGTGGTGGTACTTTTATGTGCCTTGCATCAGAAGTTTCAATAAAGTGCTTCACAATTTCAGTTCTACTCAAATCAGTTTGTGGTTAAGAGAAGACATTCTTATATCTCTGTAACAAAGATTTCAAACTTCCCTCTGTTTCTCATTTAAATTTATACAAGGTCTTTCAAATCTTTACTCCATTTCGAAGGATTCCGTCCGCAAATTGATTGTGAAACGTCTTTTTCATTTAAATCCACATTTTCCTTCATTAAATCTCTTGCAAATATCCCAAAATTACCCTTTTCTAGCCTAACATTCCTGTTTGATGTATTAACAAGAGTCTCACTATCAATTTATTTGGATTAATAGTCCCTGGGGACACCAGGACACTGCCAACAGAAACATGCTCTGCAAGCGTATCATTACTTCAGTCTAACATATAGTGTCCAAAAGCTGCTCATTTTTGCTGGCCAGTGCACTGCGTGAGCACAGCATGGGTTAGATATTAGCAGTAGCTTTACCAGGAGTAATTGATAGCCATAAAATATTCTGGGGATTTTGGCTGACCATCTGTGAGTTGCATATTGAGACTGAAAATGTACCAGGCTTACGTAGTTTTATTTAGAGTTTACATATGACGGGGCTTCATGATTTTCGTTTCACATTTTATTTATTTTCATTTTAAATTTCATATAATTTCACATGAGATGAGGAACCAAAACCAGTAGCAACATGCAGTAAAAAGTATTTAAACTCCTTCGTTGAAACATTGATTGAGGGTTCAACACGGAACTGTTGTACTTATATTATATACAAAAGAAGATAATCAGTGTTGTGTTGAAACTCGATTAATTTATTATTTATAGTCATGTATGATGTAAAAGTGGTAGTGGTCCCAATTTTGGACCCTCAAATGGAACATGTTAAAATTGAAGGGAAATGAAATGAAACGTGGAGTTTATTGTTAGGTTATATTGGGATAGCAACATCAGATGCAAATGAGATGAAGTTTTCCATCAGACATGCCATCGCTAGGGAGCGAACCTATGCGAGGTAGGGTTGTATAGCTCTTTAGTGTTTACTCTACTTTTTAAACCAACGAGATGGCTCAGAAATTCAAATACTTGCACCATTTATTCATGAAGATTTTACTACCAGCGCTCTTCATGGTTTAGAGTGTGACCTATATAGAGATTATCGATAAAACCTATCGTAAACACTAAGCCGGACAGAGTCTATAAGAGAAATCTTCACCACTAAGAAACCGCGGTCGGTCGCTACGCTCCCTCCCTTTCGATTTCTTAATGGTGAAGATTTCTCTTCAAAGCCACTTCCTTTAACCATGGGCGGATTCAGGCGGGGATGCTGCCGGCACTTCCCACGAGCTCACCTAAAAAAATCTTCTTTTTCTTTTTAAAGTTGCGCACTCTCTCCCATCTCAAATCACATGTTATGTACTAGTGATTCATAAACATAACTGAATTTGCAAGTAAATTGTAACCAACCAGTACAGTATAGCAAAACGTTTATACAGTTTCTATATAGGCAAACAGGACTGGCGTGAACTTGAAGTCTAGAGGAACTGGGTTCAAACCCCACCGGTGCAACTGAGTTTTGTTAGTGTGTCCGTGGGCAAGAAACGTTGTATGAGCATCGTCCATCCGATGGGGATGGTGGGGGTGGGGTGTGTGTGTGTGTGTGTGTGTGTGTGTGTGTGTGTGTGTGTGTGTGTGTGTGTGTGTGTGTGTGTGTGTGTGTGTGTGTGTGTGTGTGTGGAGGGGGATCATAAACAAGACAGACCGCTCGGAATAGATCCATTTTTCGGAATCTATCCACCAAGCACGTTAAAGAACCATTCATTAGTAAGAGTAGGGCGCAGGTTCCTGGATTCCTATATATCCTTTCCCTCTCTCTGGGGCGCCTCTATATACCCTATAATACTGTGTTGATGAGTCGTTAAACAATATTCATTCATTCTATAGGCAAATACATGGATTACATATCAGTCCGGTTATTAAATTCCGTTAGTTTTTCTATATAACTTGCATTTTTGTAATCATTATTAGAATGGTTCAAATAACTATATATTATATTGTGCCAATAATATAATTATATTTTATTTACTTTTTTAAAATCTCAATTTTAATATTTTATTATAATGCAGGCAGTTTTAAGTCATCATGATACAGGTATAATAAATCGAGGTGCTAATTGAAATGCTTAAAAATAAACAATCAATGTGTCCCTTAAAATAAAAAACGACAGGTATGACAGTGAGTTGTGCTCTATATATATCAGTTATGTTTTCTACATATTACATGAATACAAAAATGAAAGGTTGAGTGTTATTTGTTTACAAAATCAAGAAATTATATTTCCACCAAATGTAAAAGATAGAAAAATTAGGCTAATTTATAATGATTAAAGTAAGGTAGTGTGTACTCTTGTTTTAATATTCACCTTTTTTTTTTTTCAACAATTATCTCATCTTTTTATTTTGGTAAAAGAAAATATACTTTGTTTTCATTGTAGTTGAAACAGGTCGTTATAACCACAGACCTTGTATACAGTTGTTATACAGGCTTCATCAAGAACACATGTGGTAATAGGTAGGCCTAGTCAGTTTTATTGATATCAATTACTAAACCCACATTAACAGGTCAATTATAATAGTCTTCATGCTGTGATCTAGCAGTAAAAGCGTTCCTCAGTTTTGAGCAGTTTTAAGACCACTGTATGTTAGACTGACTTGGACAGATCAAGCCAAACTGTGACATAATTGCTCCAAGATGTATGGCTTGACCTGGAATAACAGTTTTTAGCTCTACTGGCCGAGGGCCAGCAGAGCTTATGGGATGGTGTGGTGTCCGTCGTCTGTCGTCCGTCGTCCGTCGTCTGTTCGTCGTCTGTTAACTCGTTAAGACGATAGGGCCTATGTTTTTCAATCGATCTTTACCAAACTTTAACAGATTGTTAATATAAATGAAAGCTCGGACAAATTCGAAAACCAGCCGCCAGATGAGACCAGTTACAGCGGAGTTATGGCCCTTGATTTAGTTAAAAATGCTATATTTTGCATCGTTAAGACAATAGGGTCTTCATTTTTCATCCGAATTTTACCAAACTTTACCAGATTTTTAGCTCACCTGAGCCGAAGGCTCAAAGGTGAGCTATTGGGATCACTCTTCGTCCGTCGTCCGTCGTCCGTCGTCCGTCGTCGTTAACTTTTGCTTCAAACGACTTCTTCTCAGAAACTGCTTGGCCAATTTTGACCACACTTCACGTGGATGATTTTTAGATAAATGCTTTTATGATTTGTTAAAATTAGGTCAGCATGACAACCAAGATGGCCGCCATTACCATATATAGTCAAAACCTTAAAAAATCTTCTTCTCAAGAACCGCCAGACAGATTTCGACAGTTTTTCTTTTAATATGACCGCCAACGGCTAAACGTTCAAGTTTGTTCAAATGAAGTCCCCGGGGTTAAACATGGCTGTGCCTTGGGGGTCCAAAGTTTGTATATTGAGATTTTGCATGTTTTTCATAGACTTATATAGGAAAAAACTTTAAAAAATCTTCTTCTCGGAAACTGCAAGAGCCAGAGGTTTGATATTTTGCATTTACTATAAGCTTATGGTCCTTTACCAAGTTTGTTCAAATGGTGACCCTGGGGTCATTTTTGGCCCCGCCCCAAGGGTCACATGTTTTTACATAGACATGTATAGGGAAAAACTTAAAAAATCTTCTTCTCTGAAACTGCAAGAGCCAGAGGTTTAATATTTTGCATTTGCTATAAGCTTATGGTCCTCTACCAAGTTTGTTCAAATGGTGACCCAGAGGTCACATTTGGCTCAGCCCCAGGGGTCACTGTTTTACATAGGCTTGTATAGCGAAAAACTGAAAAAAATCTTCTTCTCTGGAACGATATGGCACGGAGCTCTCATGTATTACATGTAGCATCAGCTTATGGTCCTCTACTTAGTTTGTTCAAATGGTGACCCTGGGGTTAAATTTGTCCCCGCCCCGAGGGTCACAGTTTTACATAGACTTATATACGGAAAAAAATAAAAAAAATCTTTTCTCGGAAACTTCAAGAGCCAGAGGTTTGATATTTTGCAATTTACTATAAGCTTCTGGTCCTTTACCAAGTTTGTTCAAATGGTGACCCTGGGGTCACATTTGGCCCCGCCCCAAGGGTCACATGTTTTACATAGACATGTATAGGGAAAAACTTAAAAAATCTTCTTCTCTGAAACTGCAGGAGCCAGAGGTTTAATATTTTGCATTTGCTATAAGCTTATGGTCCTCTACCAAGTTTGTTCAAATGGTGACCCAGAGGTCACATTTGGGTCCGCCCCAGGGGTCACAGTTTTACATAGGCTTGTATAGGGAAAAACTGAAAAAAATCTTCTTCTCTGCAACGATATGGCACGGAGCTCTCATGTATTACCTGTAGCATCAGCTTATAGTCCTCTACTTAGTTTGTTCAAATAGTGACCCTGGGGTCAAATTTGTCCCCGCCCCGGGGGTCACAGTTTTACATAGACTTATATAAAAAATATATTTTCTCGGAAACTACAAGAGCCAGAGGTTTGATATTATGCATTTACTATAAGCTTATGGTCCTTTACCAAGTTTGTTCAAATGGTGACCCTGGGGTCACATTTGGCCCCGCCCCAAGGGTCACATGTTTTACATAGACATGTATAAGGAAAAACTTAAAAAATCATCTTCTCTGAAACTGCAAGAGCCAGAGGTTTAATATTTTGCTTTTGCTATAAGCTTATGGTCCTCTACCAATTTTTTCAAATGGTGACCCTGGGTCACTTTTGGCCCCGCCCCGGGGGTCACAGTTTTAACATAGGCCTGTATAGGGAAAAACTGAAAAAAATCTTCTTCTCTGGAACTGCAAGAGCCAGAGGTTTAATATTTTGCTTTTGCTATAAGCTCATGGTCCTCTACCAATTTTGTTCAAATGGTGACCCTGGGTCACATTTGGCCCCGCCCCGGGGTTCACAGTTTTACATAGGCCTGTATAGGGAAAAACCGAAAAAAATCTTCTTCTCTGGAACTGTATGAGCCAGAGGTTTAATATTTTGCATTTGCTATAAGCTTATGGTCCTCTACCAAGTTTGTTCAAATGGTGACCCTGGTGTCAAACTTGGTTGTGCCCCGGGGCTCAGAGTTTTATATAGACTTATATATATATGAAAAAAATAATCTTCTCTGAACCTGCAAGAGCCAGAGGTTTAATATTTTGCATTTACTATTAGATTATGGTCCTCTACCAAGTTTGTTCAAATGGTGACCCTGGTGTAAAATTTGACCCCACTCCGTGGGTCACAGTTTTACATAGACTTATATTGGAAACACATTAAAGTCTTCTTCTCTGGAACTAAAAGAGCCAGAGGTTTAATATATTGCATTTACTATACTCTTTTGGTCCTTTACCAAGTTTATTCAAATGGTGACCTTGGGTTCACATTTGGCCCCACCCCAGGGGTCACGTTTTACATAGACTCTAAAACCACAAAGCACACCTCTCATATGTTACATGTAGCCCTGGGGTCACATTTGGCTCTGCCCAAGGTGTTACTCTCTAGCACCTTCATTTTGTATTTGATCTTTTATACCAAACTTTGTCAGTGTCTTAAACTGTCTATATCAATGTTATTATACACAACAGAGCCCACATTTCTTGAACAATCTTAACCAAACTTGCACAGATTATATATGACCATAAGATTTCGAAGAAGTTCGATAATGTGCCAGTACTCAGGTGATCGCTTTAGGGCCATCTTGGCCCTCTTGTATTGGTTCAAATTAACTCAGGTGAGCGATATAGGGCCATCATGGCCCTCTTGTTAATATTAATGAAAGCTCGTACAAGTTTGAAAACCAGCCAGATCAAACCAGCAACAGCGGAGTTATGGCCCTTGAATTAGTTAAAAACGCTATAGTTTGCCTCGTTAAGACGATAGGAGCTTCACTGTTCATCCGATCTTTTCCAAACTTTATCAGATTGCTAATGTCGTTGAAAGCTCGAACAAGTTCGAAAACCAGCCAGATTGGACCAGTAACAGAGGAGTTATGGGCCTTGATTAGTTAAAAATGCTATATTTTGCCTCGTTAAGATGATAGGGGCTTCATTGTTCATCCGATCTTTACCAAACTTTATCAGATTGTTAATATCAATAACAGCTCAGAGAAGTCCGAAAA
Organism: Cyrtodaria siliqua; assembly: GCA_037043455.1. Lineage (NCBI taxonomy): Eukaryota > Metazoa > Mollusca > Bivalvia > Adapedonta > Hiatellidae > Cyrtodaria > Cyrtodaria siliqua. The sequence continues at coordinate 108,206 of JAWPHD010004500.1, read as the reverse complement.
TCAGCCATATCGGACTAGTAACAACGGAGTTATGACCCTTGATTTAGTTAAAAATGCTATGTTTTGCCTCGTTAAGACAATAGGGGCTTCATTGTTCATTCGATTTTCACCAAACTTTATCAGATTGTTAATATCAATAAAAGCTCGGATAAGTTCGAAAACCATTTATATCGGACTAGTAACAGCGGAATTATGGTCCTTGATTTAGTTCAGAATGCTATATGTTAACTCGTTAAGACGATAGGGGCTTCATTGTTCATCTGATTTTTACCAAACTTTATCAGATTGTTAGTATCAATGAAAGCTCGGACAAGTTCGAAAATCATCCCTGTCGGACCAGTAACAGCGGAGTTAATGCCCTTGATTTAGTTCAAAATGCTATATTTTGACTCGTTAAGACGATAGGGCCTTCATTTTTCATCCGATATTTACAAAACTTTATCAGATTGTTAATGTCAATGAAACCTCGGTCAAGTTCTAAAACCAGCCAGATCAAACCAGTAACAGCGGAGTTATGACCCTTGATTTTGTTAAAAATGCAATAATTTGCCTCGTCATACGCTAGGGCCTTCACTTTGCCAAACTTTACCAGATTTTATGATTTTCATTTTTTTTTTTTTTTTTTTGTTTGAAAAATGATATATAGGGTCCTTTAGAAACCACAGCGTACGAACGCAATGGCATCGTAGGTCCGCAGTGTACTGCAAACAAGGACTTGAAACTACAATGAAAAAGACGAAAAACAACAGAAAGGGTGATGAAGACAGGGTTACCGACTTCGAACGGTCAGTAGGCAATAAGGCCTACTGGTTAGCTTGAATCGATTTTATATGCGCACAATCCTCGCTATTATCCTGTCTTCAGCGCCCAAATAGACAAGACAGTGTAAACAAAACTACATCCCATCAAAAGGAATTCTATAACAATAAAGTCCACATCCAGAGAAACTAACTAAAGATAAACATACAAAATAATAAACATCTCAGGATGTATCCAGAATCGTACTGAACAACTATAGTAGTTGCAGCTAAAGAGAAAACCAATCTAGGGTACGACCAGAAAACCCGAGGGACGAAAGCTCATGCACCCACCTCCCTTAGTTGGGGTTTCAGTAGGTACAATCATAGAGTCCCAAGAGGTAGTCCAGTCATCGCACAAGTCAAAAGTGAAGCGTAATGACTGACTGTAGTGGGGTCAATCATTAAACATGCAGTGCGCTGTAAAACCAAAGGGTTCTATGTTGGATCAGTCGGACCAGTAACAGAGGAGTTATGGCTCATGATTTAGTTAAAAATGCTATATTTTGCCTCGTTAATACGGTATGGCCTTTCATTTTTCATCTGATCTTTACCAAACTTTACCAAATTCTTTAGTTATGGCCCTTAATTTGCCCGAAAATTTCAAAAACACGTAAATGGCAGTCACTCGCTTCATTGATGTTATAAGAGCCATGTTAGCCAGTAGAGCGTCCACAGGCCCTCTTGTGCCTCTTGTTTAGCAGATGTAATTCGCACTGCCCTAAGAGGTACTTTTTTAACAAAAGTTTTACATTTCCTACAATTTAAGTCTACTCTGAGCGCCTAATTGATAATTTTTGGCATATAAGACGTTTAAACAAATTAAACCGTCTTCCCGTATGGGAGCAACAAATACAGTGACTTCAAATGTTTGTCCAGAAGATGAAAATTTCCAATTCACATTGTCCATCAATAGGCAAAAGTGCATCTTCGGCAACTTCAAGTCTCAAAGATAAGTCGACTTTTTCAAGTTTCGGCCTATAATCCTCTGGAAATTGATTGTACAATGATGAAGAAATCAAACTTGTGCAGGCTCCGGTATCAATAACAAATCTAGCACTCTGTTTTTTAAGTCTCACACGAAGAATAATTGACATACCATCACCCGCAGCATTTCTACACTTAATTGTCTTACATTTGCCTCCTTTTTCTTTGACCAGTACTGGGTCGTTAGCACAGGTCTCGTCTAGTTTCCCTGATTTGTAGCACCCAAAGAACCTTTCTTATTCATGCTCGGTGGACAATCCTTGGCGTAGTGACCATACTCAAGGCATTTGTAACACTCTACATTTCTCACATCACGTCTTTTTGGACAAAAATTGCGTTGTTTGGTTTTATCCCGTTGCTTCCTGAGATTTGCAAGATAATATATTTTCTTGTCTACATTAGATTTTATATCACTTCCAAATTCTTGCAATCTAGCCTCTGTGACAAATTTTGGCTGAATTTTAGAGTCAATATTTCTGATCCTGACCCCTTTCCAACCTCACGAAGGCTTGAATAGGTTTCAAATATTTCTCTTGCTTGATCGATGGATTTGGGTTCCTTCATTCCGATGAATGAAGTGTCTTGAGAATCCAGAAGACCGTTCAAAAATGACGTAGGTTAATAGTCTCCCTTGTTTTGTGATCAGCTGTTGCATATCCTTTTAGAACATGAACATTTTTCCCGTCGAAGAGAAGCTGTCTAGGCAATGGAACCTCATATCTGTTCAGACGATTACCATTATAGGCGATTGCCAATAGGAAGCCTTTAATGACCCCTCTCGGTATCTGGATGACGTATTGATATTGCTATGGAAGAGAATTCACCAGATACCCAGGCAGATGTTATTCAAGCCTTTAATGACACTTTTCGGTATCCGGATGACATATTGATATTGCTATCAAACATATTTCACCAGACACCCTGCCAGATGTTATTGCAGCCTTTAATGACGCCTCTCGGTATCTGGATGACATATTTATATTGCTATGAAAGAATTCTTTTCACCAGATACCTATGCAGATAGTATTAAAGCCTTTAATGACACCTCTCGGTATCTGGATGACATATTGGCATTGCTATGAAAGACATTTCACCAAATACCCAGGCAGATGTTATTGAAGTCTTTAATGACACCTCCCGGTATCTGGATGACATATGATATTGCTATGAAAGAGATTTCACCAGATACACAGGCAGATATTATTGAAGCCTTTAATGACACATCTCGGTATCTGGATGATATATTGATATTGCTATGAAAGACATTTCACCAGATACACAGGCAGATGTTATTTAGCCTTTAATGACACTTTTCGTTATTTGGATGACATATTGATATTGCTATGAAAGAGATTTCGGCAGATACACAGGCATATGTTATTTAACATTTAATGACACTTTTCGGTATTTGGATGACATATTGATATTGCTATGAAAAAGAGAGTTCACCAGATACCCAGACAGATGTTATTGAAGCCTTTAGTGAGACTGCTCAGTATCTGGATGACATATTGGTATTGCTATGAAAGTAATATCAACAGGTACCGGGGCAGATGTTATTGAAGCCTTTTATGACAACTCTCGGTATCTGGATGTCATACTGATATTGCTATGAAACAGATTTCACCAGATACCCAGGCATATGTTATTGAAACCTTTAATGGTATCTCTCGGTATCTGGATGATATATTGATATTGTTATCAAAGAGATTTCACCAGATACAAAAGCACGTGTTATTGAAGCCTTTTATGACACATCTCGATATCTGGATGACATATTGATATTGCTATGAATGAGATTTCACCAGATACCCAGGCAGATGTTACTGAAGTTTTGAAATGACACCTCTCGGTATCTGCGTATGAAAGAGATTTCAACAGATACCCAGGAAGATGTTATTGAAGCCTTCAATAACCCCCTGCGGTATCTAGATGGCTATTGATATTGCTATGAAAGAGATTTCACCAAATACCCAGACAGATGTTCTTGAAGCCTTTAATGACACCTCTCGGTATCTGGATGACATATTAATATTGCTATGAAAAATATTTAACCAGATACCCAGGCAGATGTTATTGAAGCCTTTAATGACACCTCTCGGTATCAAGATGACATATTGATATTGCTATGAAAGAGATTATTCACCAAATACACAGACAGATGATATTAAACCCTTTAATGACACCTATTGGTATCTAGATGACATATTAAGAGATATTTTCACCAGATACGCATGCAGATGGTATTAAAGCCTTTAGTGACACCTCTCGGTATCTGGATGACACATTCATATGGCTATAAAAGAGATTTTACAAGATACACAAGCAGATGTTATTGAAATCTGTAATGATACCTCTCGGTTTCTGTATGAGATATTGATATTATTATGAAAGAGAGTTCACCAGATACCCAGGCAAATGTTATTGAAGTATTTAATGACACCTCTCGGTATCTGGATGACATGTTGATATTGCTATGAAAGAGCTTTCACCCGATATCCAGGCAGATGTTATTGAAGCCTTAAATGACACCTCTTGGTATCTCGATGACATGTTGGTATTATTATGAAAGAGGTTTCACCTGATACCCAGGCAGATGTTATTGAAGCCTTTAATGACACCTCTCGGTATGTGGATGTCATATTAATATTGCTATGAAAGAGTTTTCACCTGATACCGAGGCAGATGTCATTGAAGCCTTTATTGACAACTCTCCGTATCAGGATGACATAATGATATTGCTATCAAATAGGTTTTACCAGATACCCTGGCAGATGTTATTGAAGCCTTTAATGACACCTCTCGGTATCTGGATGACATGTTGATATTGCTATGAAAGAGAGTTCATCAGAAACTCAGACAGATGTTATTCAAGACTTTAATGACACCTCTCGGTATCTGCATGACATGTTGCTATTGCTGTGAAAGAGTGTTCACCAGATACCCAGACAGATGTTATTGAAGCCTTTAATGACCCCACTCGGTATCTGAATGCCATGTTGATATTGCTATGAAAGAGATTACACCAGATACCCAGGCAGATAATATGGAAGCTTTTAATGACACCTCTCGGTATCTGGATGACATGTTGATATTGCTATGAAAGAGGTTTCACCCGCTACCCAGGCAGATGTTATTGCAGCCTTTAATGACACCTCTCGGTATCTGGATGTCATGTTGATATTGCTATGAAAGAGTTTTCACCTGAGACACAGGCAGATGTTGTTGAAGCCTTTAATGACACCTTTCGGTATGTGAATGATGTGCTGATATTGCTATGAAAATAAGTTCACCAGATACCCAGGCATATTTTATTTAGTGACACCTGTCGGTATTTGGATGACATATTGATATTGCTATGAAATAAATTTAACCGAATACCCAGGCAGATGTTATTGAAAAAAGTATGATAATGGACCTTTGGAAACGGCCGAGCACGACACATACGAAATATTGCGGTCTCGGTTTGATTGAGACTGTTCATGAGCGGTAGTGAAATATGCTGGCTACCGCTCACGCCCTCTAACCCCAGGTTGAGCAGAACTCAATATTCATAAAATCAACAGTACACATTTTTAACCATCCCAAAGATGGCATGCATACGGCGGTGGACATGGAGTTTCATGCTTCCCCATGTCGTACGGCGTATGGTCCCAGTATCTAATAAAAATTAAATGCCCCGAGGAGCGAAATAACAATAATGGAATTTAGTTGGGTGCAGCTGTTATGAAGCCTGCGTATCACAAGTAACAGCCAAAAGACTAAATGAAGCCTTTATTGACACCTCTCCTTATCAGGACGACATATAGATATTGCTGTGAAAGAGATTTCACCAGATACTCTCGCAGATGTTATTGAAGCCTTTAATGACACCTCTCGGTATCTGGATGACATGTTGATATTGCTATGAAAGCGAGGTCACCAGATACCCAGACAGACGTTATTCAATCCTTTAATGACACCTCTCGGTATATGGATGACATGTTGATATTACTATGAAAGAGAGTTCACCAGAAACCCAGACAGATGTTATTGAAGCCTTAATGACACCTCTCGGTATCTGGATGATATGTTGATATTGCTATGAAAGAGATTACACCAGATACCCAGACAGATGTTATTGAAGCATTTAATGATAAGTCTCGGTATCTGAATGACATGTTGATATTGCTATGAAAGAGATTACACCAGATACCCAGGCAGATGTCATTGAAGCCTTTAATGACACCTCTTGGTATCTGGATGACATGTTGATATCGGTATGAAAGAGGTTTCACCTGATACACAGGCATATGTTTTTGAAGCATTTAATTACACCTCTCGGTATCTGGATGTCATGTTGATATTATTATGAAAGAGGTTTCACCAGATACCCAGGCAGATGTTCTTGAAGCCTTTAATGACACCTTTTGGTATGAGGATGACATGCTGATATTGCTATGAGTTCACCAGATACCCAGGCAGATGTTATTTAGTGATACCTGTCGGTATTTGGATGACATATTGACATTGATATGAAATAGATTTCACCGAATACCCAGGCAGATGTTATTGAAGCCTTTATTGACACCTCACGTTATCAGGATGACATATTGATATTACTATGAAAGAGATTTCACCAGATACCCTGGCAGATGTTATTGAAGCCTTTAATGACACCTCCCAGTATCTGGATGACATGTTGATATTGCTATGAAAGAGATTACACCAGATACCCAGGCAGATGTTATTGAAGCCTTTAATGACACCTCTCGGTATCTGGATGACATGTTGATATTGCTATGAAAGAGATTACACCAGATACGCAGGCAGATGTTATTGAAGCCTTTAATGACACCTCTCGGTATCTGAATGACATGTTGATATTGCTATGAAAGAGATTACACCAGATACGCAGGCAGATGTTATTGAAGCCTTTAATGACACCTCTCGGTATCTGGATGACATGTTGATATTGCTATGAAAGAGATTACACCAGATACGCAGGCAGATGTTATTGAAGCCTTTAATGACACCTCCCAGTATATGGATGACATGTTGATATTGCTATGAAAGAGATTACACCAGATACCCTGGCAGATGTTATTGAAGCCTTTAATGACACCTCCCAGTATTTGGATGACATGTTGATATTGCTATGAAAGAGATTACACCAGATACGCAGGCAGATGCTATTGAAGCCTTTAATGACACCTCCCAGTATCTTGATGAAATGTTGATATTGCTATGAAAGAGATTACACCAGATACGCAGGCAGATGTTATTGAAGCCTTTAATGACACCTCCCAGTATCTGGATGACATGTTGATATTCCTATGAACAATGTTTTACCTGATTGTCACAGGATGACCTTAGTGGTTGGGCTAACTCAGGAAAGAATTAATGACGGTGAATGCATTTACATAAGTTTAATGCAACGTTTTAAAATATGTTTAATATATATACAATTATCTAAAAAAACAAGCGAATACACAAATGAACTATGAAAAGAATGTTCTCATGATCGTTTAAGAAGTTCTTAGTATTGTTATAAATACTGAATGTCTAAGACACTAAAGTGTTGTTAAAGCTATAACAATGTTGATCTAGCGCGATAACTGTGATGCGCGAGAGCTCATGAAGATGATGATGCGCGAATTCAATGGATGATTGTCATCAAATGCCTTCTATAAGGGTTGATGACGCGTTGCAATGATAGTTAACCTCCACTGAGATTGTGAGTGATATTCCTCCAGTGAGGACTGGTAACGGGCCCACCTTGTGTCCCGGGGGTTGTCGTTAGTAAAACCTGGCCATGCCTGGCGCAGGTACGGGGACCCGTCTCCACCGCTCGTAAACGTTAATCGTGGAAGCTCAGCTCCACTCCTGGATATCCAAACCTAGATGGCTTACTCCAACCCTGGATGGTTATATCCTGGATGGCTTAGTTCCAACCCTGGATGGCTTAGGCTGTAATTAAACATACGTTTTAGATGTCGGTTGACAAACATAACAATCTTGCATAATTATCATCACCCAAACAAATCATTATTCAATCAATATATGTAAGCTGTACTAATGATGAGTAGCAATGTATACATATTCTACAACGCCATGTATACGCTATGTACGTCGCTGTTAATCAATGCCCCTAATACATGTAATATAAACATGATCAAATTACTCATATATTACACTCACTGAGTTAAGCATGCACTCATGTCTACTAATGACCACATTATACAACGCTATGCATATGCGTCGAACATTTATTCTTGTCACTCATCTCATTGTTAACTAATGTTAACAATCGTGTATTACAATCACTGAGTTATACGCCAACGTTAACTAATGCACCTATTATCCACTGTTATCAAATTAATATTGTTTTACAATTAATGATCAATTACAATAATTACATCTAATAAAGAAACTTCAAAATCATATGCTAGTCTAAAGTTATGTTTGAGAAACATCAATGCTAACCGGATGTCGTAACCGCCAAACAAGATGGCGCCGCCCACTGAATACAAATGTACGAAAAAAGTTTAATAAAACTACTAACCACATGTTGCCTATGAATTTTGCCGTCCAATCTCTGTTACAACAAAGTACTATCGATCATCCCGGCGAGAGCAGAAGACAATGGGTTTTATAGCAAACATTATGCCCAAATCATTATTTCCCCCGTTCAGTCCGTGACAAACGTGGCTAAATCTGCAGTATTGAATCTACACGAGAGGCCCCTTATACCTATACGTTTATATGCATTAGCACAAAACTACGTTTACATGCATTAGCACAAAACTAAACTTATGACACGGCCTCTCTGGCGGCCACTTAAAATGTGCACGCTTTGACGTGTTACATGAAAAGATCATGAATATTGTGAAATTGTTTCAACTCTAACAATAGATTTGGGTGTACAAGAGCTATGTACGACCAGTACGCTTTACCCGTGACATTTTGTGACACCATCTCACCACTTAAAGAAAGTGCTACTCTTTTAAAATTCAACAAAATGATAATTAATATTTACACGTTAAGAAACTATTAATTCTTCTGAGCAAATGAGCGACAAAACGTACAAGCTGATCGCTCAGTCGCTTGAGTATGTTAACTATTACTACCGAGGGATGCAACCTTCAGACAATACAACGACCTCTTCCGGAAAACATCCACTGCAGTTATAACCTAACTATAATATGCAAGTACAATTTCAACACTATTCTACAATTGTACACTACCCTGTCGTAACATACAACTATTGTACAATACACAGCAATACACTATTGTATTAAACCGGTCATCATGTGCGGCGGCTTAAATATTCTGCCCCAATATTGTCCTTTCCACGGTCTATTACACCGATTCTACTGTTGCTAATAACACTCCTTCCTGCCAGTACCAGAACTCCAACTTTACACATTAATTGCATCCATCGCATTATCAGTATACTGTTTGCGAAATGGAGTAGGGTCTCTCGTTTCCCTAATCGGCTTTGCTGAAGTGTGCTTAAAGCTACACTGCACTACATATGTTGGTCTCGACTTATCGGACCGAACAGTACTACACTCAGAGTCTAAACGACTTACCTCTCGTTTCTCTGCTACACTAAGCATGCCCGATATGTCTACATCGGCTGCTGTCTCCTTACCTACACTAGTGGGAAAATACATGGGACTAGTGTCCTCACTACTGTCTTCCTTACTATCCTCAATAACTGCAACATTAACTACGGTTAACACCCCTTGTTGCCCATTATCGGTTCTACTGATATACACTTTCAGCATATTCGCATGAAAGGTCTTTAACTTTCCGTTTATCTCGATACGGTAATCCATAGTGTTCACTGTCCCTCTAACGTAAAACGGACCTTTCCATTTTAATAACAACGTGTTATTGTCGGTCGGGAGTAACAGTAACACCTGGTCATCTATCTTAAACTTCCTAACTCTAGCTTTCTGGTCATAGTACCGTTTAAACTTGGTACTTGCCTTAACTAACTGACTTTGAGCTATCTTACAAGTCTCCTCTAGTTTCTCCTTCAGATCTAAAACATACTGATATGTAGTCTTAACCTCATCACTATCTACTTCACCTGCCCACATCTCTCTAAGAATCCTCATGGGACCTCTAACTGACCTACCGTACAATAACTCAAACGGAGAAAATCCTAAACTATTGTGGAACCTCTCTAAATGCAAACAATCAAGCATTGAGATACATGTCCCAATCTTTGGGTCTCTCGGTACACATACGCCGTAACATTTGCTTTAACGTCCCGTTAAATCGTTCGACTAACCCGTTACACATAGGGTGATATGGTGTTGTCATGATTTGACGCAAAGACAATAACCTGCTTACTTCGGCCATAAGTTCTGACGTAAACTGTGACCCACAATCAGTCAGCATTTCCTCTAGTACACATAGCCTACTGAACATATCAACTAATGCCTCAGCTACTCTCTCAGTTTCAATTGAGGGCAATGCTACTGCCTCCGGATACCTAGTTGCATAGTCTACCATGGTTAAAATGTACCTATTTTTCCTATCCGACACTGGAAAAATTGGTCCAACTATGTCTACGGCTACCCGCTTAAATGGTGTATCTATCAGTGGTATGTGACCTAAATGTACTTTGGTCACTCGACCTTTTGGTACTGTCCTTTGGCATACATCGCAGGACCTACAATACCTAGTTACATCTCCACTAACGCCTGGCCAATAAAAGTCTGCCAATACTCTATCTGACGTTTTCTTTACGCCTAAATGACCTCCCATAATCGACTCATGAGCTACCTTAAGCACTGTCGTTCTATACTGGGTACGTACCACTAATTGGTGAAACTGTCTACTACCACTATCTTCAAATTCTCTGTACAATAACCTATTCTTATGTACAAACTTACAACTACCGGACCCTTTACACTTCTTCAATACACCATCCTTGGCCTTCACCTTACAAGGACCTAATGACTCGTCTTGAGATTGTGCTTCTATAAACTCCGCTTTAGATATGTCACCTACGGCTGCAGGAACCTTTAATTTTCTATAAGCCTGAACTTGCTTCTGATCCTGCGCTCTATTCTCTACGGCATTACTTATGCTACTTCTAAAATCGAACATTACCGGAAGTGCTGAACCTTCTATGTTCCCTATCGTTAAATCATACATCGGGTCATCCATACATAGTGCCTCTGTAGTCCCTTTAAAGAAAGGTGTTTCTACATCTATTCTCGCTATTGGCACGTGCTCTACCGACTTATTTAACAACATACACGGTGACTGTTTACCTACCAACTGGTCATCCGTAACTAAACTACGCCTAACTACCACACCTGTACAACCTGTATCCCTCATTACAATTACATCCGTGCCATTCAGTCTACCATCTGCCGTTGGAAGATTTGCATACGGAAAGAGACATGTTCCGATCTGCGCCATTACACCATCCGCTTTAACACAACAGCTACTACTCTCGGTTTTAATAACCGGACTATTACTACCTCTGCCTCTACCTCTACCTCGGTTTTGACCACCTCTACCTCTACCGAAATTCCATGGGTTGTTAAAACCTTGGTTCGGACTACTTACATTGTTGTCCACTCTACTATTGTCACTAAAATTCTCTACGACAGCGGACACTTTCACCGCTTTCCTACACTCATGTGAAGCATGATTCCCATTACAGAGACGACAACGAATAAAAGGTCTACCTATGTTACCACAATTGCTACCTCCTCTAGCACCCATCGAAGTACCTCCACCTCTATAGTTTCCACTCTGGCCTTTCTGTTTATGATCGTCCCCTTGCCTATCTCTAAAAGTTCTGTCTTTCGACACTACATTATGAGCTCCACCTCTAGCCTCGGCAAACTGATCTGCTTGAGTTGCCATTTCATCTACACTAGTTAGTTTTCTTTCTTTAAGAAATAAGAACAGATCTCTACTACAAACATTGAATAGCTGGTCCCGCAACAAGAAATCTATGAGGCCCTGATAAGTCTGCGCTACCTTCACTTACTCTAACCACCTATCTAAGTAATTTCTAGACCTACTAATAAACTGAATAAATGACTCGCCTTTCTCAGGCAGACAAGCTCTAAACCGATTTCTTAAACCTTCTTCAATTAACTCAAATCTCTTTAAAAGAGCATCCTTTAACTTGTCATAGTCAAGAGCATCTACACTAGGTAATCTAGAAAATACATCTAAGGCCTTGCCTCTCAATAACGCACTTAAATGGCATGCCTACTTATCTTTGGTCCATTCCTGTAACTCAGCATAACGCTCGAACCGTAACAAGTAACTGTCCATGTTATCTTTGTCAGCATCAAAGTATGGTAACTTCGAACCTTTTAACTTACCAGAATATATATCTTTCCCTACAGTTCCACTGTCCTTTCTATGTGTCTTAGCTGCTTCCAACTCTAAAGCTAACTTATGATCAAACTCTTTTTGCTCCCTTTCCATTATCATCTTAGCCTTAGCTAGTCTACCATCTGTTTCGAACCTCTCATGTTCTAACTGCCGTGCTAATTCTATCTGCTCTTTATCCGCTTCTTTCTTCTCCCTTACTAATCTACTTTCTAATTCTACCTTCTCTTTATCATCATCTCGCTTCTCTTTAGCTAATCTACCTTCTAATTCTAACTTCTCTGTGGCTAGTCTACTTTCTAATTCTGCCTTCTCTTTATCCTCATCTCGCTTCTCTTTAGCTAACCTACTTTCGAATTCTAGCTTCTCTTTAGCTAATCTACTTTCTACTTCTAACCTATCTTTCTCAGTTTCTAGCTTCTCTTTAGCTATTCTACTTTCTTCATCTCTTTCCTGCTTTGCTAATTCTCTTTCCTTAAGTCTAAATTCCCTTTCCCTAGCCTGTTCGTCTTTAACAAAGGTTCTAAGCTCCTCTACAGCATACCCTAACTCCTTACCCATTTCCGTAAGTTCCTTTATAGACGTCATGTCTATGGACATTGTGGACTAATAACTACAATAATTACAATACTCACCTAACTACTAATGGTAAGTCACTGTGTCCTCAGTAAATACCTGGGCATCATCATAGGACAAGTTACATACACATTTGAACTAGCGCTAACTACTAACGGTTATGTATAGATAGTATCTCGCTTCCACAAAACATATACACTACATAAAATATCTTAATTTGATATTGGACATAAACCTTAAACAATCAACGAAATGTGTATAACATGTACATGTATATTTACTTCTCCCATCAATATAAGTATACTCGAGTGTCACAACATGAGTAGAACGTCTTGTTCGCCAACCTAATTGGATACTATTGGTATATCAAGGGAGGTAAAAACAAACACCCAAATTATTGAGCAAAAAGTGCCTCAGACCCACTCGTGTAGACCACTGCGACCTCGCGCCAAGGAAAGAACGGACAAAACAACAGTTTGGACTCACCCTACCCTTGTCGTGTCTTGACTTGTCTTCCAAGCTGCGACCTTGATCGTCGACAGTCGCCTTGATGGATCAGAGGGTGGTACACAATTCTAAAATAATAAGTAGAGATTTAGTATATCATAATAAAGATCACTTATTGATTCTTTCCCTCCGTAGTCGCCCAAAATCCCACTACTCTGAAAACCAGTTGTCACAGGATGACCTTAGTGGTTGGGCTAACTCAGGAAAGAATCAATAACGGTGAATGCATTTACATAAGTTTAATGCAACTTTTTAAAATATGTTTAATATATATACAATTATCTAAAAAAACAAGCGAATACACAAATATACTATGAAAAGAATGTTCTCATGAACGTTTAAGACGTTCTTAGTATTGTTATAAATACTGAATGTCTTAAGACACTAAAGTGTTGTTAAAGCTATAACAATGTTGATCTAGCGCGATAACTGTGATGCGCGAGAGCTCATAAAGATGATGATGCGCGAATTCAATGGATGATTGTCATCAAATGCCTTCTGTAAGGGTTGATGACGCGATGCAATGATAGTTAACCTCCGCTGAGATTGTGAGTGATATTCCTCCAGTGAGGACTGGTAACGGGCCCACCTTGTGACCCGGGGGTTGTCGTTAGTAAAACCTGGCCATGCCTGGCGCAGGTACGGGGACCGTCTCCACTGCTCGTAAACGTTAATCGTGGAAGCTTAGCTCCACTCCTGGATATCCAAACCTAGATGGCTTACTCCAACTCTGGATGGCTTATATCCTGGATGGCTTAGTTCCAACCCTGGATGGCTTAGGCTGTAATTATATATACGTTTTAGATGTCGGTTGACAAACATAACAATCTTGCATAATTATCATCACCCAAACAAATCATTATTCAATCAATATATATAAGCTGTAATAATGATGAGTAGCAATGTATACATATTCTACAACGCCATGTATACTCTATGTACGTCGCTGTTAATCAATGCCCCTAATACATGTAATATAAACATGATCAAATTACTCATATATTACACTCACTGAGTTATGAATGCACGCATGTCAACTAATGACCACATTATACAACGCTATGCATATGCGTCGAACATTTATTCTTGTCACTCATCTCATTGTTAACTAATGTTAACAATAGTGTATTACAATTACTGAGTTATACGCCAACGTTAACTAATGCACCTATTATCCACTGTTATCAAATTAATATTGTTTTACAATTAATGATCAATTACAATAATTACATCTAATAAAGTAACTTCAAAATCATATGCTAGTCTAAAGTTATGTTTGAGAAACATCAATGCTAACCGGAGGTCGTAACCGCCAAACAAGATGGCGCCACCCACTGAATACAAATGTACGATAAAAGTTTAATAAAACTACTAACCACATGTTGCCTATGAATCTCTGTTACAACAAAGTACTATCGATCATCCCGGCGAGAGCTAGAAGACAATGGGTTTTATAGCAAACATTACGCCCAAATCATTATTTCCCCCGTTCAGTCCGTGACAAACGTGGCTAAATCTGCAGTATTGAATCTACACGAGAGGCCCCTTATACAATTTTGCCGTTTAAGGAAAATATACCTATACGTTTACATGCATTAGCACAAAACTAAACTTATGACACGGCCTCTCTGGCGGCCACTTAAAATGTGCACGCTTTTACGTGTTACATGAAGAGATCATGAATATTGTGAAATTGTTTCAACTCGAACAATAGATTTGGGTGTAACCGATAACTTACAAGAGATATGTACGACCAGTACGCTCTACCCGTGACATTTTGTGATACTGATACCCAGGCAGATGTTATTTAAGACTTTAATGACCCTTATCGGTATCTGAATGGCATGTTGATCTTGCTATGAAAGTGGTTTCACCTGATACCCAGGCAAATATTATTGAAGCCTTTAATGACACCTCTCGGTATCTGGATGTTATGTTGATATTGGTATGAAAGAGTTTTCACCTTATACCCAGGCAGATATTATTGAAGCCTTTATTGACAACTCTCGGTATCAGTATGACATATTGATATTGCTATGAAATAGATTTCACCAGATACCATGGCAGATTTTGTTGAAGCCTTTAATGACACCTCTCGGTATCTGGATGACATGTTGATATTGCTATGAAAGAGATTACACCAGATACCAAGGCAGATTTGTTTGAAGCCTTAAATGACACCTCTCGGTATCTGGATGACATGTTGATATTGCTATGAAACAGGTTTCACCTGATACACAGGCTGATGTTATTGAAGTCTTTAATGACACTCTCGGTGTCTGAATGTCATGTTGATATTGCTATGAAAGAGATTTCACCTGATACCCAGGCAGATATTCTTGAAGACTTTAATGACACCTCTCGGTATCTGGATGACATGTTGATACTGCTATGAAAGAGATTACACCAGATACCCCGGCAGATTTTGTTGAAGCCTTAAATGACACCTCTCGGTATCTGGATGACATGTTGATATTGCTATGAAACAGGTTTTACCTGATACACAGGCTGATGTTATTGAAGCCTTTAATGACACTCTTGGTGTCTGGATGTCATGGTGATATTGCTATGAAAGAGATTTCACCTGATACCCAGGCAGATGTTACTCAAGCCTTTTTAACGACACCTCTCGGTATCTAAATGACATGTAGATATTGCTATGAAAGAGATTACACCAGATACCCAGGCAGATGTAATTGAAGCCTTTAATGACACCTCTTGGTATCTGGATGACATGGTCATATTGCTATGAAAGAGGTTTCACCTGATACCCAGGCAGATGTTATTAAAGCCTTTATTCACAACTCTCGGTATCAGGATGACATATTGATATTGCTATGAAATAGATTTCACCAGATACATTGTCAGATATTATTGACGCCTTTAATGACACCTCTCGGTATCTGGATGACATGTTGATATTGTTATGAAAGAGGTTTGAACTGATACCCAGGCAGATGTTATTGAAGCCTTTCATGAAACCTCTCGGTATCTGGATGTCATGTTGATATTGTTATGAAAGAATTTTCACCTGATACCCAGGCAGGTGTTATTGAAGCCTTTACTGACAACTCTCGGTATCAGGATGACATATTGATATTGCTATGAAATAGATTTCACCAGATACACTGGCAGATATTATTGAAGCTTTTAATGACAACTCTCGTTACCTGGATGACATGTTGATATTGCTATGAAAGAGAGTTCACCAGATACCCAGACAGATGTTATTCAAGACTTTAATGACACCTCTCGGTGTCTGGATGACATGTTTATATTGCTATGAACGAGAGTTCACTGGATCCCCAGACAGATGTTATTGAAACCTTTAATAAACCCTCTCGGTATCTGAATGACATGTTGATATTGCTATGAAAGAGATTACACCAGATATCCAGGCCGATATTGTTGAAGCCTTTAATGACACCTCTCTGTATCTGGATGACATGTTGATATTGCTATGAAAGAGATTACATCAGATATCCAGGCCGATATTGTTGAAGCCTTTAATGACACCTCTCTGTATCTGGATGACATGTTGATATTGCTATGAAACAGGTTTCGCCTAGTACCCAGGCAGATGTTATTGAAGCCTTTAATGACACCTCTTGGTATCTGGATGTCATGTTGATATTGCTATGAAAGAGTTTTCACCTGATACCGAGGCAGATGTTCTTGAAGACTTTAATGACACGTTTCGGTATCTGGATGACATGTTGATATTGCTATGAAAGTGAGTTCAACCGATACCCAGGCAGATGTTCTTGAAGCCTTTAGTGACACCTCTCGCTATCAGGATGACATGTTGATATTGAGTTAAAAGAGAATGCACCAGATACCCAGGCAGATGTTATTGAAGCCTTAAATGACACGCTCGGTATATGGATGACATTTTGATATTGCTATGAAAGAAATATAACCAGATACTCATGCATATGTTATTGAAGCCTTTAATGACACCTCTCGCTATCAGGATGACATGTTGATATTAAAATAAAAGAGAATTCACCAGATACCCAGGCAGATGTTATTTAAGCCTTAAATGACACTGCTCGGTATCTGGATGACATATTGATATTGCTATGAAATAAATATCACCAGATACCCAGTCATATGTTATTGAAGCCTTTAATGACATCTCTCGTTATCTATGACATCTCTCGGCATCTGGATGACATTACTGATATTGCTTTGAAAAACATTTCACCATATACACAGCCATATGTTCTTGAAGTCTTAAATGACATCTCTTGGTATCTGGATCACATATCGATATTGCTATGAAAGGTATTTTACCAAATACCCAGGCAGATGTATTGAAACCTTCAATGACACCTCTCGGTATTTCGATGACATATTGTTATTGCTATAAAAGAGATTTTTTTCACCATATACCCAGGCAGATTGTATTAAAGCCTTTACTGACACCTCTTGGTATCTTGATGACATATCGATATTTCTATGAAAGAGATGTTATCACCAGATACGCTGTCAGATGGTATTAAAGCCTTTAATGACACCTCTCGGTATATGGATGACATGTTAGTATTACTATGAAAAACATTTCACCAGATACCTAGGCAAATATTATTGAAGCCTTTAATGAAACCTCTCGGTATCTGGATGACATATTGATATTGATATAAAACAGAGTTCACCATATACCAAGGCATATGTTATTGAAGCCATTAATGACACCTCACGATATCTAGATGACATATTAATATTGCTATGAAGGGATTTCACCAGATACCCAGGAAGATCTTTTGAAGCCTTTAATAACACCTCACGGTATCTGGATGTCATGTTGATATTGCTATGAAAGAGTTTTCACCTGATACACAGGCAGATGTTCTTGAAGACTTTAATGACACCTTTCGGTATCTGGATGACATGTTGATATTTCTATGAAAGTGAGTTCACCCTATACCCAGGCATATGTTCTTGAAGCCTTTAATGAAACCTCTCGCTATCAGGATGACATGTTGATATTGAGATAAAAGAAAGTTCACCAGATACCCAGGCAGATGTTATTGAAGCCTTAAATGACACCGCTCGGTATCTGGATGACATATTGATATTGCTATGAAAGAAATATCACCAGATACCCAGGCATATGTTATTGAAGACTTTAATGACACCTCTCGCTATCCGGATGACATGTTGATATTTAGATAAAAGAGAGTTCACCAGATACCCAGGCAGATGTTATTGAAGCATTAACTGACACAGCTCGGTATCTGGATGACATATTGATATTGCTATGAAAGAAATATCACCAGATACACAGGCATATGTTCTTGAAGCCTTTAATGACACCTCTCGGTATCTGGATGACATATTGATATCGCTATTAAAGAGATTTCATCAGATACCCAGGCAGATGTTATTGAAGCCTTTAATAACACCTCTTTGTATCTAGATGACATGTCGATATTTCTATGAAAGGGATTTTACCAAATGCCCAGGCAGATGTATTGAAGCCTTCAATGACACCTCTCGGTATTTCGATGACATATTGTTATTGCTGTGAAAGAGATTTTTTCACCAGATACCCTGGCAGATTGTATTAAAGCCTTTACTGACATCTCTTAGTATCTTGAAGGCATATTGATATTCTATGAAAGAGATGTTATCACCAGATACACTGGCAGATGGTATTAAAGCCTTTAATGACACCTCTCGGTATCTGGATGACATGCTGGTATTACTATGAAAGACATTTAACCGGATACTTTGGGATGCCTTTAATGAAACCTCTCGGTATCTAGATGACATATTGATATTGTTATAAAACATAGTTCACCAAAAACCAAGGCATATGTTATTGAAGCCTTTAATAACACCTCTCGGTATTAGGATGACATATTGATATTGCTATGAAAGCGATTTCATTAAATACCCTGGAAGATGTTATTTAGTGATACATGTCGGTATCTGGATGACATATTGATATTGCTATAAAAGAGATTTCATCAGATACCCAGGCAGATGTTTTTGAAGCCTTTTTTGACACTTCTCGGTATCAGGATGACATATTGATATTGCTATGAAATAGATTTCACCAGATACCCTGGCAGATGTTATTGAAACATTTAATGGCACCTTTCGGTATCTGGGTGACATGTCGATATTTCGACGAAAGAGAGTTCACCAGATACCCAGACAGATGTGTTCAATCCTTTAATGAAAACTCTCGGTATCTGGATGACATGTTGATATTGCTATGAAAGAGGTTTCACCAGATACCCAGACAGATGCTATTGAAGCCTCTAATGACACATTTCGTTATCTTAATGACATGTTGATATTGCTATGAATGAGATTTCACCAGATATTCAGACAGATGTTATTGAAGCCTTTAATGACACCTCTCGGTATCTGGATAACATAATGAGATTTCTAAGAAAGGTATTTCACCAGATACCCAGGCAGATGTATTGAAGCCTTTAATGACACCTAAAGGTATCTAAATGACATATTGATATTGCTATGAAAAATATTTTATAACCAGATACCCAGGCAGATTGTATTAATGCCTTTACTGACACCTCTTGGTATCTGGACGACATATTTATATTGCTGTGAAAGATATTTTATAACCAGATACGCAGATAGATGATATTAAAGCCTTTAATGACACCTCTCGGAATCTGGATGACATATAAGTATTACTATGATAGACATTTCAACAGAAACTTTGGCAAATATTATTGAAGCCTTTAAAGAAACATCTCAGTATCTGGATAACATATTGATATTGTTATGAAAGAGAGTTCAACAGGTACCCAGGCAGATGTATTGAAGCCTTTATTGACACCTCACGATATCTGGATGACATATATATTGCTATGAAAGAGATTTCACCAGATACCCAGGCAGACGTTATTTAAGCCTTTATTTACACCTTGCGGTATCTGGAAGACATGTTGATATTGCTATGAAAGAGATTTCACCAGATACCCAGGCAGATTGTACTAAAGCCTTGGTATCTATATGACATATGGATATTGCTATGAAAGAGATTTTATCACCAGATTCGCAGGCAGATGGTATTAAAGCCTTTAATAACACCTCTCGGTATCTGGATGACAAATTGATATTGCTATGAAAGAGATTTCACCAGATACCAAGGCAGACGTTATTTAAGCCTTTATTTACACCTTTCGGTATCTGGATGACAGATGTTATTGACGCCTTTAATGCAAACTCCCGCTATCTGACATATTGATATTGCTAGGAAAAAGATTTCACCATATACCCAGGGAGATGTTATTGATATCTCTCGGTATCTGGACGACATATTGTTATTGGTATGAAAGAGATTTCACCAGATACCCAGGCAGATGCTATTGAAGTCTTTAATGACACCTTTCGGTATTTGGATGACATATTGATATTGCTATGAAATTGATTTCACTAGATACCCCGGCAGATGTTATTTAGTGACACCTCACTGTATCTGGATGACATATTGATATTGCTATGAAAGAGATTTTTTCACCACATACCCAGGCAGATTGTATTAAGCCTTTACTGACCTCTTGGTATCTGTATGACATATTGATATTGCTATGAAAGTGATGTTATCACCAGATACGCAGGCAGATTGTATTAAAGCCTTTAATGACACCTCTCAGTATCTGGATGACATATTGGTAGTACTATGAAAGACATTTTACCAGATACCCAGGCAAATCTTATTGGACGCTTTACAGAAACCTCTCGGTATCTGGATGACATATTGGTATCGTTATGAAAGAGATTTCACCAGATACCCAGCCAGATGATGCAATTGAAGTCTTTAATGACACCTCTCGGTATCTGATTGACATGTTGATATTGCTATGAAAGAGAGTTCATCAGATACCCAGGCGGATTTTATTGAAGCTTTTAATGACACCTCTCGGTATTTGGATGACATATTGATATTGCTATGAAAGTGATTTCACTAGATACACCGGCAGATGTTATTTAGTGACACCTCACTGTATCTGGATGACATATTAATATTGCTGTGAAAGAGATTTTTTCACCACATACCCAGGCAGATTGTATTAAGCCTTTACTGACACCTCTTGGTATCTGGATGACATATTGATATTGCTGTGAAAGAGATGTTATCACCAGATACGCAGGCATATTGTATTAAAGCCTTTAATGACACCTCTCAGTATCTGGATGACATATTGGTATTACTATGAAAGACATTTTACCAGATACCTAGGCAAATCTTATTGGAGCCTTTACAGAAACCTCTCGGTATCTGGATGACATATTGGTATTGGTATGAAAGCGATTTCACCAGATACCCAGGCAGATGCTATTGAAGTCTTTAATGACATCTCTCGGTATTTGGATGTCATATTGATATTGCTATGAAAGTGATTTCACTAGATACCCCGGCAGATGTTATTTAGTGACATCTCAATGTATCTGGATGACATATTGATATTGCTATGAAAGAGATTTGTTCACCACATACCCAGGCAGATTGTATTAAGCCTTTACTGTCCTCTTGGTATCTGGATGACATATTGATATTGCTATGAAAGTGATGTTATCACCAGATACGCAGGCAGATTGTAATAAAGCCTTTAATGACACCTCTCAGTATCTAGATGACATATTGGTATTACTATGAAAGACATTTTACCAGATACCTAGGCAAATCTTATTGGGGCCTTTATAGAAACCTCTCGGTATCGTGATGACATATTGGTATTGTTATGAAAGAGATTTCACCAGATACCCAGCCAGATGATGCAAATGAAGTCTTTAATGACACCTCTCGGTATCTGATTGACATGTTGATATTGCTATGAAAGAGAGTTCACCAGATACCCAGGCATATGTTATTGAAGCCTTTATTGACACCACTCGGTATCTGGATGACATATTGAAATTGTTATGAAATAGATTTCAACAGACACCCAGGCAGAAGTTACTCAAACTTTTTTAATGCCACCTCTCGGTATCTGGATGACATATTGGTATTACTATGAAAGACATTTTACCAGATACCTAGGCAAATCTTATTGGAGCCTTTACAGAAACCACTCGGTATCTGGATGACATATTGAAATTGTTATGAAATAGATTTCAACAGACACCCAGGCAGATGTTACTCAAACTTTTTTAATGCCACCTCTCGGTTTCTGGGTGACATATTGATATTGATATGAAAGAGATTTCACCAGATACCCAGGCAGATGTTTTTGAAGCCTTTAATGACACCTTTCGGTATCTGGATTACATATTGATATCCCTATGAAAGAGAGTTTACCAGGTACACAGACAGATGTTAATGAAGCCTTTAATGACACCTCTCGGTATCTGGATGACATATTGATATTGCTATGAAAGAGATTTCACCAGATACTCTGGCAGATGTAATAGAAACCTTTAATAACACCTACCGGTATCTCGATGACATATTGACATTGCTATGAACGAGAGTTCAGCAGATACCCAGGCATATGTGATGGAAGCCTTTAATGACAGCTCTCGGTATCTGGATGACATATTGATATTGCTATGAAAGAGATTTCACCAGATACCCAGGCAGATGTTCTTGAAGCCTTTAATGACACCTCTCGGTATCTGGATGACATATTGACATTGCTTCGAACGAGAGTTCAGCAGATACCCAGGCAGATGTTATGGAAGCATTTATTGACAGCTCTCGGTATCTGGATGACATATTGATATTGTTATGAAAGAGATTTCACCAGATACCCAGGCAGATGTTATTGAAGCCTTTAATAACACATCTCGGTATCTGGATGACATATTGATATTGCTATGAAAGAGATTTCACCAGATACCCAAGCTGATGTTCTTGAAGCCTTTAATGACCCCTCTCGGTATCTGGATGACATATTGATATTTCTATGAAAGAGATTTCACCAGATACCCAGGCAGATATATTTGAAGCCTTTAATGACACCTCTCGGTATCTGGATGACATATTGATATTGATATGAAAGGGATTTTACCAGATACCCAGGCAGATGTTATTGAAGCCTTTAATGACAATTCTCGGTATTTGGATGACATATTGATATTGCAATGAAAGAGAGTTCACCAGATACCCAGATAGATGTTATTGAAGCCTTTATTGACACCACTCGGTATCTGGATGACATATTGAAATTGTTATGAAATAGATTTCAACAGACACCCAGGCAGATGTTACTCAAACTTTTTTAGTGCCACCTCTCGGTATCTGGGTGACATATTGATATTGATATGAAAGAGATTTCACCAGATACCCAGGCAGATGTTTTTGAAGCCTTTAATGACACCTCTCGGTATCTTGATTACATATTGATATCCCTATGAAAGAGAGTTTACCAGGTACACAGACAGATGTTAATGAAGCCTTTAATGACACCTCTCGGTATCTCGATGACATATTGATATTGTTATGAAAGAGATTTCACCAGATACCCAGACTGTTGTTATTGAAGCCTTTAATGACACCTCTCAGAATCTTTATGACATATTGACATTGCTATAAAAGAGATTTCACCAGATATCAGGATGACATATTGATATTGCTATACAAGAGATTTTATCACCAGATACGCAGGCAGATTGTATTAAGCCTTTACTGACACCTCTTGGTATCTGGATGACATATTGATATTGCTGTGAAAGAGATGTTATCACCAGATACGCAGGCAGATTGTATTAAAGCCTTTAATGACACCTCTCAGTATCTGGATGACATATTGTTATTACTATGAAAGACATTTTACCAGATACTTAGCAAATATTATTGAAGCCTTTAAAGAAACCTCTCGGTATCTGGATGATATATTGATATTGTTCTGAACGATAGTTCACCATATACACAGGCAGATGTTGTTAAAGCCTTTAATGGCACCGTACGGTATCTGAATGACATATTGATATTGCTATGAAACAGGTTTTACCATATACCCTGGCAGATGTTATTGAACCCTTTAATGACACCTCTCGGTATCTGTATGACATATTGATATTGCTAAGCAAGACATTTCACCAGATACCCAGCCAGATGTTACTGAAGCCTTTAATGACACCTCTCGGTATCTAGATGACATATTATTATCGCTATGAAAGAGATTTCACCAGATACCCAGACAGATGTTATTAAAGCCTTTAATGACATCTCTCGGTATCTGGATGACATATTGATATTGCTATGAAACGGATTTCATCAGATACCCAGGCATATGTATTGAAGCCTTTAATATTACATCCTGGTATTTGTATGACATATTGATATTGCTATAAAAGAGATTTTATCACCAGATGCGCAGGCAGATGGTATTAAAGCCTTTAATGACACCTCTCGGTATCTGGATGACATATTGCTATTACAATGAAAGTCATTTTACCGGATACCCACCAAATATTATTGAAGTCTTTAAAGAAACCTCTCGGTATCTGGATGATATTTTAATATTGTTATGAACGATATTTCACCATATACACAGGCAGATGTTATTGAAGCCTTTAATGACACCTCTCGGTATCTGGATGACATATTGATATTGCTATGAAGTAGATTTCTTCAAATACCCTTGGAGATGTAATTGAAGACTTTAATGACACCTTTCGGTATATAGATGACATGTCGATATTGCTATGAAAGAGATTTCGCCAGATACCAAGGCAAGTATTGAAGCTTTATTGACACCTCTCGGTATCAGGATGACATATTGATATTGCTATGAAGTAGATTTCTTCAAATACCCTTGGAGATGTAATTGAAGACTTTAATGACACCTTTCGGTATATAGATGACATGTCGATATTGCTATGAAAGAGATTTCGCCAGATACCCAGACAGATGTTATTCAAACCTTTAACGACACCCCTCGGTATGTTGATGACATGTTTATACTGCTATGAATGAGAGTTCATCAGATACCGAGACAGATGCTATTGAAGCCTTAAATGACAACTCCCGCTATCTGGATGACATATTGATATTGTTATAGAAGAGAATTCACCATACACTCAGGCAGATGTTATTGATATATTTAATGACACCTCTTGATATCTGGACGACATATTGTTATTGCAATAGAAGAGATTTCAGCAGATACCCAGGCAGATGCTATTGAAGTCTTTAATGACACCTCTCGGTATCTGAATGACATGTTGACATTGCTATGAAAGAGAGTTTACCAGATACTGAGGCATAGCTTTTTGAAGCCTTTAATGATACCTCTCGGTATCTGGATAACATGGTGATATTGCTATGAAAGAGATTTCACCAGATACCCTGGCAGATATTATTGAAACATTTAATGACACCTCTCGGTATCTGGATGAAATATTGACATTGCTATGATCGAGAGTTCAGCAGATACCCACGCAGATGTTATTGAAGCCTTTAATGACAGCTCTCGGTATCTGGATGACATATTGATATTGCTATGAAAGATATTTTTTCACCAGATACCCAGGCAGATTGTATTAAAGCCTTTACTGACACCTCTTGGTATCTGGATGACATATTGATATTGCTATGAAAGAGATTTTATCACCAGATACGCAGGCTGATGGTATTAAAGCCTTTAATGACACCTCTCGGTATATGGATGACATATTGGTATTACTATGATAGACATTTCACCAGATACCAAGGCAAATTTTATTGAAGCCTTTAATGAAACCTCTCGGTATCTGGGTGACATATTGATTTTGCTATGAAAGAGATTTCACCGTATACCAAGGCATATGTTTTTGAAAGCTTTAATGATATCTCTCGATATCTGGGTGACATATTGATTTTTCTATGAAAGCGATTTCATTAGATACTCAGGCAGTTGTTTTTCAAGACTTTAATGACACCTCTCGGTATCTGGATGCCATATTGATAGAGATTTTACCAGATTCAAAGGCAGATGTTATTGAAGCCTTTATTGACAGCTCTCGGTTGCTGGATGACATATTGATATTGCTGTGAAAGATATATCACCAGATACCCTGGTATAAGTTCTTGAAGCCTTTATTGACACCTCTCGTCATCCGGATGACATATTGATATTGCTATGAAAGACATTTCACCAAATACCCGGGCAGATGTTATTGACGCCTTTAATGACAACTACCGTTATCTGGATGATATATTGATATTGCTATGAAAGAGATTTCACCATATACCCAGGCAGATGTTTTTGAAGTCTTTAATGACACCTCTCGGTCTCTGGATGACATATTGATATTGCTATGAAAGAGATGATTTCACCAGATACCCAGGAAGATTGTATTAAAGCCTTTACTGACAGCTCTTGTTATCTGGATGACATATTGATATTGCTATGAAAGAGATTTTATCACCAGATACGCAGGCAGATGGTATTAAAGCCTTTAATGACACCTCTCGGTATCTGGATG
Source organism: Cyrtodaria siliqua (assembly GCA_037043455.1). Lineage (NCBI taxonomy): Eukaryota > Metazoa > Mollusca > Bivalvia > Adapedonta > Hiatellidae > Cyrtodaria > Cyrtodaria siliqua. The sequence goes on along the minus strand of JAWPHD010004500.1, from coordinate 81,582 downwards.
ACATATTGGTATTACTTTGATAGACATTCTCCAGATACCTAGGTAGATGTTCTTGAAGCCTTTATTGACACCTTTCTTCATCTGGATGACATATTTATATTGCTATGATAAAGATTTTACCAGATACCCAGGCAGATGTTATTGAAGCCTTTATTGACAGCTCTCGGTTGCTGGATAGCATATTGATATTGCTATGAAAGATATATCACCAGATACCAAGGTAGATGTTCTTGAAGCCTTTATTGACACCTTTCTTCATCTGGATGACATATTGGTATTGCTATGAAATACATAACACCAAATACCCAGGCAGATGTTATTGACGCCTTTAATGACAACTCCCGCTATCTGGATGATATATTGATATTGCTATGAAAGAGATTTCACCAAATACCCAGGCAGATGTTATTGACGCCTTTAATGACACCTCTTGATATCTGGACGACATATTGTTATTGCTATGAAAGTGATTTCACCAGATACCCAGGCAGATACTATTGAAGTCTTTAATGACACCTCTCGGTTTCTGAATGACATGTTGATATTGCTATTAAAGAGAGTTCACCAGATACCCAGACAGACGTTATTGAAGCCTTTAATGACACCTCTCGATATCTGGATGACATATTGATATTCCTATGTAAGACATTACACCAGATACCCAGACAGATGTTATTGAAGCCTTTAATGACACCTCTCGGTTTCTGAATGACATGTTGATATTGCTATTAAAGAGAGTTTACCAGATACCCAGGCAGATGTTTTTGAAGCCTTTAATGACACCTCTCGGTATCTGGATGACATATTGATATTGCTATGAAAGAGATTTCTCCAGATACTCTGGCAGATGTTATTGAAACCTTTAATAACACCTCCCGGTATCTGGATAACATATTGACATTGCTATGAACGAGAGTTCAGCAGATACCCAGGCAGATGTTATGGAAGCCTTTAATGTCAGCTCTCGGTATCTGGATGACATATTGATATTGCTATGGAAGAGATTTCACCAGATACCCAGGCAGATGTTCTTGAAGCCTTAAATAACACCTCTCGGTATCTGGATGACATATTGACATTGCTATGAACGAGAGTTCAGCAGATACCCAGGCAGATGTTATGGAAGCCTTTAATGACAGCTCTCGGTATCTGGATGACATATTGATATTGCTATGAAAGAGATTTCACCAGATACCCAGGCAGATGTTCTTGAAGCCTTTAATGACACCTCTCGGTATCTGGATGACATATTGATATCGTTATGAAAGAGATTTCACCAGATACCCAGGCAGTTGTTATTGAAGCCTTTAATAACACCTCTCGGTATCTGGATGACATATTGACATTGCTATGAACGAGAGTTAAGCAGATACCCAGGCAGATGTTATGGAAGCCTTTTAATGACAGCTCTCGGTATCTGGATGACATATTGATATTGCTATGAAAGAGATTTCACCAGATACCCAGGCAGATGTTCTTGAAGCCTTTAATGACACCTCTCGGTATCTGGATGACATACTGATATCGTTATGTAAGAGATTTCACCAGATACCCAGGCAGATGTTATTGAAGCCTTTAATGACAATTCTCGGTATCTGGATGACATATTGATATTGCTATGAAAGAGAGTTCACCAGATATCCAGGCAGATATTATTGAAGCCTTTAGTGACAATTCTCGGTATCTGGATGAAATATTGAAATTGCTATGAAATAAATTTCAACAGATACCCAGGCAGATGTTACTCAAGCCTTTTTAACGACACCTCTCGGTATCTGTGTGACATATTTATATTGCTATGAAAGAGATTTCACCAGATACCCAGGCAGATGTTTTTGAAGCCTTTAATGACACCTCTCGGTATCTTGATGACATATTGATATCCCTATGAAAGAGATTTCACCAGATACCCAGACAGTTGTAATTGACCCTCTCAGTATCTTTGTGACATATTGACATTGCTATGAAAGAGATTTCACCAGATACTTAGGCGAATGTTATTGAAAACTTTAATGACAACTTTTGGTATCTGGATGACATATTGATATTGCTATGAAACAGGTTTCATCAGATACCCAGGCAGATGTTAATGAACCCTTTAATGACACCTCTCAGTATCTGTATGACATATTGATATTGCTAAGCAAGATATTTCACCAGATACCCAGCCAGATGTTACTGAAGCCTTTAATGACACCTCTCGGTATCTGGATGACATATATTGATATGAAAGAAATTTCACCAGATACCCAGGCAGATGTTATTGAAGCCTTTCATGACACCTCTCAGTATCTTTATGGCATATTCACATTGCTATGAAAGAGATTTCACCAGATACTTAGGCAGATGTTATTGAAAACTTTAATGACAACTTTTGGTATATGGATGACATATTGATATTGCTATGAAACAGGTTTCACCAGATACCCAGGCAGATGTTATTGCACCCTTTAATGACACCTCTCGGTATCTGTATGACATATTGATATTGCTTAGCAAGAGATTTCACCAGATACACAGCCAGATGTTACTGAAGCCTTTAATGACACCTCTCGGTATCTGGATGACATATATTGATATGAAAGAAATTTCACCAGATACCCAGGCAGATGTTATTGAAGCCTTTCATGACACCTCTCTGTACCTGGATGACATATTGAGCAATGACAACTCTTTTTTTCTTCTATGGTTAATAATATATATCCTTCCTAAAAACTTCTACTTAACAAAGCTAGTATTTCTTATAATAACGCTTCTTTTCTCGATTTACATCTCTCTATTGAAAATGGTGAAATAATTAGCAAAATCTATGACAACAGAGATGATTTTAATTTTGATAATGTTAATTATCCCCATTTAGATGGAGGTGTTCCCCGAGCAACTTCTTATTGGGTCTATATGCCTCAACTTATTCGGTTTTCTAGAGCTTGTGCTCGAGTTGAGGACTTTAATATTCGGAATCTTTGTAAACTAAAAAGCTAGTCCATCAGTGCTACCGTTACCATAAACTTCGTAAAACATTTGCAAAATTTTATTATCGTAACACTGATATGAAAGTAATTTAAGACTTCTTCTGCGACAAGGACTATCACAACCTGACTTTTATGGTAACGTGATTTACAAACTTCGTAAGATCCTTGGTCATGATCACTTTCATACTATCTTTGTTAAACTTGTTAAAAGGTTTTTCACAAGAGGTTATGATTTTGCAACCCACTGCATGCTTGGTGGTGGACCCATTTACAGTTCGCCACTATGCTTTCCTCTTTAATTGTGCGATTACCGGACAGGCTGTGGACACTATGAAGACGTCTACCTAAAGCTCAAAAGAAGGATGACATTTGATGTTTGTCTACAATCTTGTCTTGTCCTGTCCTCAATGGTTTATTATATTGTTGCTCTGGCTTCTGCCAAGTAATTGAGTATCTTTTATGTGGCTTTCTATGCTATTGTTTTCTGTATTTATATATACACGAGCATCCTTGTGTTTTTTACTTATATTACCTCTTAATGCTGCCTTGTTTGTTAGAAAATATTTCAACGAGGGGATTTCTTTATTTACACTGTCCCGTTTTATTGGGATGACAGTAGGGTATGTGTGAGGTTTGGTGCACCCTGGAACCTGGTTTAAACCCCATCGGCCTTTTTTGCCACTAACCGTTCCAAGGCGGTAGCCCTATTGTCAACCCTTTTTTGTGTTTGTGACGTCATATGCCTTTATTCCTTATTAACATTGCCATTCCTGTTTGTCGTTTTGCGTATTTTGGGGTTTACTGTGTTCTGTGAAAGCTGCATTTCCTGTTGCACTTTATACTATTTTTTTCTTACGTTCAACAATTCAGTTTTTCCCTTAAATGTTCCAGTTCATTTTCAGTTTGTCTATTTTCAGCATTATGGTCACATGTCACAGGATTTGTACTAGAATCCTTTTCATTTTTGCGTTTAGGTCCTGTTTTGAATTTTCTTGCTACAACTGTGTGTCCAAATATTTGTTTAAAATGTTCCAGCAAAGTTTTGCTAAAATAATATCCTCTTTAGTTTTGATCGCGCCGCTTCCACCAGTTTTACAATTTCTTCCCCAAACGGTATAAAGTAATATAGAGTCCATTTCCTATTTTTCTACTTAATCTCTGCTTGCTACGAAACTATTATGACGAATTAATAATTACAACCTTTTAATAATGATGATATTGTCTCGCTCACATGAATACTGATTTCTTGTATCTAGGAAAAGCATGCTAACTCATCAATCGTATAGCATCTACAAATAAAGAATGCTAACACATAAAGCATAAAACATTTAGATTAGCCTGGTTCATAGAGCATCTCCCAAATAAGGGATGCTAACCCATAAATTAAGATCATTAGCATTAGCCTGAGTTAGCCGAGTAGAGAGATACATATCTAGAGTTACGGTGCTAACGGAAGACAGACATAGTGTCCTCAGTAACCAGGCTTAGATACTGGTACCTGTACAAAATTACAACACTGTGTAGGTTCTTACATTGATGTTAAGGATATAGATATAATTTTAAGCTGCAATTGCATATATGTTTTATATATATAATAAAAAAAATACTCTGCGATTGTAACAAGTAACATAGTATCATCTAAACAAACAGTAATATCCGATTGCCATTGACCATGCTTTTCTGTAGATGTAGATGTATTATTTGTAAACATGGGTACTCATAGGCCTATGGCCTAATGTATAATAAAGTATATTCTATTCTATCAAAACATTTGCTAAACAATACATCACAAAATAAAATTATGTAACACAATAATTACCTCTCCTTCCAGTGCAATAACCAAATTGAATCAGATATTACTAAAGTATACGAGTTATATAATTAGCAGTTCTAATATAGAAACGTGCATATATATAACTTCCTATCAGTAAAAGGTGCATAGTACGCGCGAAGGGACACACGACGGTTGAGTGTACTCGAGCATTTTCCGTTTAAGATAGACTTGTGTTTTTGCGCATGCGTAGGTTTAAATTTAAATTACTAGACGTGTATGCGATCACCTTACTTATTTATCAAGATAAAGAAATTTGTGTTCAACATAAGGAGAGAATAGGATTGAAACTCACATCCGTAGCTGGTTTGCCAATATTTTGCATTATTTTGCATGGATTTTTAAACTTTCAAGCTCAAGGTTAAGGTATTTATAATCAGTCGAACATTTATCTTATCACCAATATGAATGAATAAGCAAATTATTTCAAAAAAGAAACAATCGATTATGTCTTTATGGCAAATGGGTTTGCATATTGAATTTACTACCAAGTGGAGCGCATAACCCTGAATGTTATAAATAATATTGCCTGCATTATATAGGTTCTGTTAAAGGTTATATTACGTTGAAGCGGTGTGCATATATTGTAAATGGCAGGTGAGTGACTTTAATTTTCGCTAGGCCCATATCTCGAGGCTAAAACGTTTACAATGTATCCCTGTAAGCAAACAAATCGTATTGTTTACATGTTTAAATAACTAGTAACACAAAGCGTAGTTTGTTTTGTATAGTTGTAAATGTATAATCTACTGTAGGACAAAAAAAGCATGCAGTACGCACAAAATGAATATGGCTTTGGTGGTTTAGGTCTAAATTAAAATATGCGTCCTTTCCGATTAGAAAAAATAAATTGTTATATGTGATAGTTGAATATATTGTTGTTGTTTGGAGAAAATCAGTACAGTTAATACATATATTCACTAACACAGCACGGCATTGTAAAATGAACCTATTTAAAATAAATGTCATATAGGTATAATGAAAAATTTAACGGTGCAGAAATCCATCTTAACATTCTCATTTATAGTATAAATGGTATGAAATATGCATATGTGTATATATTCCGATGACTTATATTATAATTGATAAATCTGAATTGCAAAACCGCATATGCGCATGAGTAGTCTAGAATAACAATCAACTATGAGGAGAAAAACATGATTTTACCTCTAACAACAGTTTAACAAATTTAACTCAATGATTACATATACATCCATATTAAGCAGTTTCCTATTAAAATAGCTTTTGTTTTCGAAAGCTACATTGTTTCATTTCGTTGTTTTGCAGATATAGAACTATTGTTGAACAAGCATATTGTAGCACCTAAGAGGACACAAGAAGGATCTAATCAACGTTGATTTAAGCAGACATTACTAAACTAGTTGTGACTATGGATGCCACTGCACGTCGACGTGACGAAAAAGAATCACGCACATTCAACACAGGTTGTGTGACTGACCCCGGCGTTGCCACTATCATACGAATTAAAATGCAGCATTACGATCATAATTTAAATGTTCGAGAATATTTTACTCGAAAGTGGAGAAACTGTGTTTTATTTTACAAATCGAATATTATTTACGGGTTATTAAAAGTTCCAACATGGTTAAGGATCGTTTTAGAGCGTATGTCTATGCATACTGTCAATTCATATATAGACGGTAATCCCATAGACAGTTCTATAAAAACCGATGTTGTGGTGTTTACGAGTGGTACTGGACAAATATGTTCCATCGCAAGATATATGCATGATACAGAAGACGTGACTAACTTATTTAATATGCTGGAAGAACACATAAAACAAAACGTTAACTCAACTGTTTCCGTTTATTGTAACGAGTTAATGTATAGATCAACTTTTACAGATGCTAACTCCTTGCAACCAAGTCCCTGTAAAAAGAAAAAAACATACTGTGCTGACACCGATTTTTGTCAAGGTGATAGTCACTATAACTCACATTATAATAAAAGGTACTCTGGTAAATGTGAACACCTTTCATTAAGTAAGTGTCACAATACGTCACATTTAAAGCTGCGTTTGCCAAATGAAACTAAAACACATCAAAATAAAAGAGAAACAGAACACAGAACACAGCATCAAAAACAATCATTCTTAACCAAAGAACAGTTTGGCAAACATATAGCAGCGCAACGTGAAACACGATATACTATACAAGTATATCCATTGTCTTACATCGCAAATAATGAGCTGGTATCACCATCCTATCCAACACAAGCGTCCGGAGACCAAGGACAAGACGAGGTCGTTATAAATAGTGGATTTTCTAGCATCATTCCTCAAAGACAATTCCGTGAAAATAGTAGAGCACAAACAACCGCCAGAAATACTATCACAGATCCAAATAGACAAAGCAACAGACGGCGAGAGGGGACGCATGGACAAAGTACTGCACAACCAGCATGTTGTGCAACAGGAACGACGTCACAGACAACACAATATGCATTTGGTTCAGTATTACATGGAAACAGCGACAGCAGATATCAACAGCCTTTAACCAATGGCTTTGCAGCAAATACTGAAAATGATGAACTGCTAGAAAGACAACTTAACCGACCTGAGATACATGTTAAATCCGCTCGGTATCCAGACTACATAGAGGCCAACAGACGACAAATAACGTTCACCAACTGGCCACCTCGTGCTCAACAAGATCCTACGCATTTGTGCAACCTGGGCTTCTTTTACACAGGTAATTGACAAATGTCTAATACGTTATAGCTGTTGTTAAATGTAAATATCTAACATGTTATGCAGTTGTTAACTCATTTGTCATCGACTAATTTTGGAATGTGGACGTCTGTCGATAGTTATCTTGAGTTTAATGTAAAATGACTCTTTTTAGTTATTTACCGCAATAGTATTGTTTAGGCAGTTTGGGTGGCAACACATATCATCGAGTTTGGAATCGGTGTTTGTGAGTAGTTTACAATTGCAATAAACATATCTTCACTTTTGTTTTAACTGTCTTGAGTTTTGTCAGTAGGATTATTACTGACTGGTCTTTTGGGGTCTTCGAGTCGATTCATTTTTATTTTTAAGTAGAATACAGCTTATCCGGTGCTAGCGGGCTTGAAAGATGTTGTACCGCTCATGAACAGACTCGATACAACTGAGTCTATTATTTTGATTGTGTTCGTTTCTCCGAGAGATCCCATTACGAGCATTTATTGAGATTGTAAATTGATTTTGATACTCTCGCTATTACGGATATCATTAGCTACTCTAAGGGCGTGGTGTATACCTTATATGAACTGAATTTTTTACTTCAGTCCAAAAGGTTGAACTCTCTCTCTCTCTCTATCTCTCTCTCTCTCTCTCTCTCTCTGCTATATGTATGTGTTTAAGAAATATTGGGATCAATTATCTATAAACAAATAAGCATTGATACTGTGTTACATATAATTTGAGTAGTATCCCAGTAAACAAGGAAAATTATTTTTCGTGGAATACAAGCAGGTGAAATATTGATAAAATACAGCGCATTGGGTAGTAAAGGATCACCATGGTCAAAAGCGTAAATTTAAAACTAAAGGAAACCTTAAAGACAGTTTCTTACTAGATTCTGCTCTCTTAGCAATATGCTAACCAAACGTATTATGAACTACGCCTTATACTTGTTTCATTGTAACTGTATTATTGTTGTATTTCATTTAAAAAACTCACATCCTTCAGGCAGTCACTGATCATTTTTCTTGATAGGTGCTTCACTAAGTGGGTAATTATGCAAGGAAATATGTGCCGAATCTTTGCGATAATGTATTTTTGTAAGTTTATATATGATGGACATTTTCATAAAAAAAAATGCAAACGAGCTGAATAAATGGAATGCAAACATAAACTGATCCGGTACTACCGATGATCCGCTACTACCGCACGCACTGTACCTGTAAAATAGGTTTGGTGCAAAACTATTTAATATCAGAGAAGTTATTAGACTGGAACGAAAGTTAACGCTTATAGTTAAAGTTACTTTAATAAAATACATTAGCAAGTAAAGGTATGTTACTATCAAGGTACATGCATAACGTAGAGCTTCATGTTTCGGTGTCTATTTATCCTTAATATTTATAAATTTAAAATGCAAAATACATATTCAATTTTCAGTAAGTAACGTCTATAATATCAGCTGTCTGGACATGCCCTAGTACATTTGATATTTGGAAAGATTTGCCCTTGAATGCGTGCTTGTTTAATACAACAACAAAAACAGAATTATAAATACGTTTTAATTTAATACCGATTTGCTGAAGTTTTGAATGAGTTCAGTCAACTCAGTTTACATAGTAGTAAATAGGCATCAGTAGTAAACAGACAATTAATTACAATCCTCTATTTTTATACATTATTCACCAGGTCAAGGTGACCTTGTCCGCTGTCACCAGTGTGGTATAGGCCTTAAGGACTTCTGTGATGACGATGAACCCCTCCTAGAACACGTCAGATACTCGGACAACTGTCCATTTCTTCTGCAGTTACTGGGACCGGATCAACTAACCGTATACAAGGTACCACAATTAACGCTAACTTTCATGTTGGTATCGGTATTATTTACGTCGTATTTAAACTGTTTATAAAAACAAACTATTGACAGAAACGCTTGATAAAACATGATTAAATTGATTAAAGTGTTTACTGACTGAATGCAACATATCAGGATAATGAAGTTTACTTCATTATCCTGATATGGTGCATTCAGTCAGTAAACACCCTCCCTAAGTAGTATACAAAGTGGCGGTACCAGGACAGTTTTTTTTTTAGGGACGTTTTATGCAACGAGTCAGTAAATTTATCAGCCTGCAAGCAAACCAACACATTTAAAACTCGTTACAACCCCCCTCAACGAAAACTCCCCCTACACCCCCAGCTTATAAACTATTTATAAATAATTGATACTTTTTTAATCAACCCCAAATAAAACAACTGCAGATCGGGTAATCAATATCTTTCAAACCCAACACCGCAGATGATTCTAGTCTCGGCTGGTAAACAAAGTCCCCAGTTTGCTACTTTTTTGGAAGGGTGCAACTTTTTAAGTCACACTTTTATATTTTGAATGTCCTTAAACGGTATCCAACTATTTAAATCCTCATAGTAACCTTTCCATTTAATCAATGCTTGTTTCTTTTTGTAATCACGTCGTACTACTTTTTCAATTCTGAATATTTCTTGATCAGCTTTTAACATTTCCAATTCATAGAAGCTTCCATCAATGTTTTGGTTGTTTAAATCCTTTATTATGTACGTCACAGGATTTCATCAATAACAAATATTTCTTCGGTCCAATTCGGAGTATAACCTTTTTGAAACGTTTTTTTATATTTGCTAATTCTAACCTTGTCTCCTAATTTGAACTTTGGCAAAGTTTTGTTAATTTTCATCTTTCCGTACAAGTTGAAATACACTATTTCTTTGTTTTTCTCATCACTGGCTTCAATCAGCGTCATTTTAATACTCCGATGTTTTGTATTAATGTATGTATCAACCATCGCCTGTAGCACGTATAATTACGTATTTGTATTGTTTTCCGTAAAATATTTCCACATCCTCTCTTTCAACGTTCTATTAAATCGTTCAATTACTACAGCTTTTCCAAAATTAAACGTGTGATACATTTCGATATTATTATCATCAAGAAATTGCTTAAACGTCTTGTTATAAAACTCCACACACTGATCAACCCAGAGCAATTTACAGTGTCTTCGTGTACTTATAATCGTTTGGAAAGCATTTGTAATTTCTGTACCGGTTTTATTTGGAACAGGCATATACTAAATACATCAATAACAGTGAGCAAGTATTTGACACCATTATTATATTTCGAAAACGATTGCATATCAACCAAATCAGCCGACCATATTATATCTATTTCATTAACAATCACAAAGCGTTGAGTGAACTTTCTTCGTATAGGTTTATGAAGTTCATCGGCTAGCTTATCAGTCCATCTCAACGCCTGTTCTTGTTTTTTGATGCTCCGAGTTCTAGATTACATTTTGCACTAATTCTCCAAGTGATTTGGATTTGCTTGTTTTCAAACCGACCAGCATGTATTTATCACACATTGATTTATAACTAGGACTTTTTTCATAACAATAATCATGATCTTTGCAAACAGCATCTAATTCATTTGATGGTTATCCAGTGTCAAGCGGATTACCCGGACCACAATATTTATAACCAGGAAGCGTTAACCCCTTTTTGGGTAGCAAAGGAAGCAAAGCTTTATGGATGCCAATGTTTCCACCTTGTGTACTTTTAACAAATTGCGTTTTTGTAATACCGCAAAGAGCGCACGTTGCTTTTAACATTCTTCTGCCATTTTTTGTTAGCATATACTGAAGATTAACATTTTCAGTAATTATCTTTTCTTTCACGCAGTAACTCATATATAATATGATTAGACTAAACTATGTTTTTCAAAATATGATCGTAGGTTTGTAAGGTTTTAATATTTTATAAAGAATATCGTACATACTGTTTCCTTCTTGCAACTTTTTGACAAAGTGCAGACAGAAATATCCGCACAAGACACTCGTTTTATCTTGATACTGAATGGTGTTGTATTTTATGTTGGGTATGTAATTTAAAACTTCTTTTGATGGACTCAAACCAAACGGATCAAAATAATAGACACTACAGTAGCAAGTTCAATGTGTACCTGGATCGGTATAATCATCAAGATTAATAATACCGCATACTTGTTTATTTTGTGTTGTCGGTAATTTGTTCTTGCTAAACACTCCCCTAAAGTGTTTAATGTCTAACCACTTAACCCACTATATTATATCTAAGTTAGAGATAGGCTCGTTTTTAAAAATTAAAATTTTTTTTACGAATGGGATACTTCTATATGGTCTAAATTGCGAATCTACTTGCAAACCATTGCCTACTCTCAAGCCGTTTCCTTTTCTACTCACTTGCAAATCTTTTACTGTCAAGCCGCTAAGAAGATATCCAATTAAAGGAATTCCCAGTGATGCGAGCAATCCAAGAAATCCCCCATCTTGCTGTTGATGTCTTGTCCGTTTAATAGGGCAGCAACCTTTTGACTTCATTATCTTTTGTCTTTGCGACGGTGTTAACACACCCGATTTAAGAAGTGCTTGTTTTTTGCCGCTAGGGATAGTTACCATTCCATTTCCAAATAGTTTGCCAATTCCAGTACTCGCCAGATCACTAAGTGCTCCTGTTGCCAGAGGTCCTAATATCTTCGGAGCGAGTCTAGCAACTGTCGGTAATATTGTTTTAGTTAACAAACGGGCTAATGCACCCAAAAAGCCTCCATTCTTGATCTCATCTGCGATTTTGATATATTCACATCCAATCCATATCCGTTAGATTTAGCTTTGTTAACATTGTTAATCTGAGTAGCTGTCATCAACAAAGGAAAATCCCCAGTTAGTTGATTATTCTTCAGCCTGAGCGTTAATTCACTTTTGTTTTCATTTGCTTTTGCCAGACTTCGTTTCTGGCCATCTGTCAAACTTATCGAACACTTTACGTAAGTCATATATATTATAAGTTAGATTAAAATATTACCAATTCATTTCCAACAGTATCAATAACTACATCTTCGTCATAGAGAACCAGAGCATAAACTTTATATCTAGCGGTAGGAAGGGTATTTAGTTTATATCTCAAACTTAGTACTTTTGGATCAACACTGGCCTCATTGCCCTTGTAACTTAAATCGAAGTATATCATTCCAAAAATATTTTTACAATTACCCACACTGAGTAAAGTTCCAGTGCTTTTATCATTTTGTTTGTAAGAATAATTAATAACATCTCTGAATATTCTTATAATATTATCATGGCTGTATTCAGTTTCTGGATAATATACGCCGTTTCCAACTTCCAATCTAGCTGATTGTAAATAGCAATTAGCATCATCAGTATTGAATTTAAATGTATCCAAAACATGAGGATTTCGTGTTTGTGAAGAACTCTTGTCTGCCCTTTGCAAATACACAAAAACTTGTTTTGGATTTTTAACACCAGCCGTTATTCTAAATACATATTCGGTTGCTTGGGGACTTCCGCTTTCTTGTATCATTTCACGAAGATAAGTCCACTTTGTTGATGTCATATGATTTGACGTAACATAAGCCAAACCATCCGAGTTAAATATCATTTTAGGTATCCACAAAACTAATTTATTAATAACCACCCGACCATCATCACCACTTGATTTGTAAATTAGCACATCATCAGCCGCCAGTTGCAAACTAATTTGAATTTGACCTGGGGGTAGCATGTTTGTTTCCAAACCTTCAAAGAAGGAATTTTTGTTTAATGGAATTATAGAGTTCACTTCTTGATTAGTTATGATTAAAGCATGGCGAGTTGCAAATCCTGAATTAGAATTAACAAGTTCACCAGGTCGAGATTCTGCCATGTCTGTTTTGTCTAATTAAAAGTATTCGTTTGTTCCGGTTGTTTTTGCATAATCGTCAGAAATTTCAAGCAAGCTTTTGACGTTAACAAATTTGTGAAGATTATTTCCATCATAAACTGTTTTTCCATTTTGCTTTACTTGCATTTGATCAATCAACGAAGCTGCATCGTTAATTAAAGTAATTCTGTCAGCGTCTGCGAAAGCGGTTCCATCAGCAAGTTTGTTTACTTTAAAACTGATTTCAAAATATGCGTTATACCAATCAAAGTAAGAGCTTCTATCATTTAACCCTTTCGCCGCCAAATTTCAAATGTCGTCTGCTAAAATTCATATTCAAACCTTCCGGGTATATTTTATATTTAAAGTGTTATGGAAAACATTCTTACTGAATGACGAACAGTGTAAACCCTGATCAGCTTGCACATAGTGTGCATGTTGATCTGGGTCTACACTGGTTACAAAATCAATGTTTTCGACTATGGTAGGAAAGGGTTAACGTAAACTGACAGCCACTTTCATTTGCCTGGTATTATCTCCAGGTCTAGTTATGGGGGTATCTAACTGAACCGGCACATGTTCATATATAGTATTATATTTATCACTTCGAAACATTTATGTATACTAGTAATTAGATTAAATTAATCGTTTAATTCTGGCATGAATTCCTCTTCCAGATAGCAATCTGTTAATTTTTGCATTTACATCTTCTTCAATTATATTATCAACATCTTTTGTGGCAGCTTTTGTAAGTTCTTCTAAAATTAGCTCGCCTTTTGCGTTAGGTTTAATAACCGAAACTAATTTATCAACAGCCATTTTACCTACTTCATCTCCAAGTTTTTTATAAGCACTCTCTATGATATGTTTTCCAGCAGTTTCTAATGCTTTCTTGCCTGAAGTTTTTACAGACTCGCTAAATATTTTTGATCCAACTTTTGAAAAAATGTCAAATATACCGGCTCCAGTTAATCTGTCAACTTCAGTATAGGTTCCCGTACTAGTATCATAAACTTTTTTTAATCGCGTCATATAACATATGTAAGATAAAACGTAAGTTACTCAACTACATTAATTCTTTCAAAACAAATCGAAATGATGTGTGGACCCCGTTGAGATTAATAATTTTACCGGAGAAATCGGTTATGTAAATATTAATACTGTTAATGATCGTTTTGTTTACTCCGCAGAACCCGACTCTTATCGGTTCATCTTTGAAAGGATATGACCTCGTAAGGTCGGCTGTACTTATTTCATAAATGACATCCCCATATGATCAATCAACAGTAGAGTTACTTATCAAATCACAGTGGATATATAAAGTATCGATAGAATTTGTTATGTTTCGTACTACTGTCCCAAATTTGGTTTCTCTAATAACTGCATCTTTGTCAAACCCAATCAAGGTGTGAAAGTTTAATTCCCTCAAATCAAGCATACAGTTATTATGAATGGTAACTAAACATTTGAAACTTGATAAATCAAATTCAATTCATATCGGGACAGTCGATTCATCAGTCAAATCACCGTTTACAGTTAATGTTTCTTTTATATAATTATCAATATCAGCATAACTGTAATTTCCATTTGTAAAAATAATATTATACCATGAGTAAGTCATAGAATTAATCTTATCAAGCCCAATACCATAATGTTTGTTCTTATCTAACATCAATGGTCTATCAAATACAGTTGTAAAATTACTCGGTGTATTTGAGCTATTAATTATTGGAACTCTTTCTGATGATAATACAATTTTTTGTTCCTTATAACATAAGTAGATAAAATTAATTACCCATGCAAACATTTTAAAACTAGATTTTTCAAAATTAAAAACTTGGGTAGTGCCACGTCGTATGTTTAATCCTATATAAAGTATGTTGCTTTTTGTGAGATTTAATTCAAGTATTTCTTTCAGTATTTCTTTGTTATTTTCTATTGTGGGATATAAGAACTTCTCCTGACCGATACCAGAACCCAAATTGTCTGCGTTTCCCCCTGTGTAAGTAAAGTCTATTTCAAATTTATAGCGCCCGGATTTTCTAATGGTTATCCTCCCAGTAGTATCAAAAGTAAAATATGGATCAGTGCCTATAAATGGATTTGCTACAAAAGTAAACTGTTCAAGAAAGAGCTGATGAATGGTTCTTTGAAGTGGTTTTCGTGTCGGGTATGACGCATAACCAACATCATCTTTCATGATGCTTATTCCAGCTATTGTTGCTTCAAACAATACAATCCAGTTTGCATTGTCTATTTTTACTTCCAATTCATCAATTATACCAAGAAGTGCTGTGTGGCACTATTCTACTTTTGATTAAACTGTTTCAATGAAGCAATTTCGCCATCAAAATCTTTGCTCCTTTCATGCTGGGCGACTTTCAATTGCTTTGAAACATCATCAATAGCAGTCAAGAGTTCATTATTGTCAACCATTTTCCCATTTAATTTTGCATAATCCTGTCCTAATGCACCTTTGAGAAGATTTCATTATCAAAAAAAAAAAAAAATTCATCCTGGGCAGCTTTATCAACCATTTTGCTCAAAGCAGTTGTAAGCGACTTGCTGTAAACCATTTTCTTTTTGATGTCCTCAAACTCTTTGTCGATATTACCAACGTTAGTGTTTATCTGTTCATTTGATATTTTAATTTGAGTTATTTCGGTAGTAAAAGCAGTTCTCATTTGTGTCGTAGCATCAGTAATAGTGGCTTAAAGTTCATTGTTATCAACAATTTGTTTATTGATTTCTCCAATCCGTGTATTAATATTTTGAACACCAAATCTTATTTGTTCGCTTAATTTCTTGTAGTTTTCGCTATCTTTCAATCCATCTTCTTTCTTTTCTAACTCTTTCAAAACATCACCTAGAAGTTGTATTTCATCTTTCAAACCATTTTTAATTTCAATCGTTTTTTCACGGTTTGTTTGTAATTGCTTTTGTATCAGATATATATTGTCGCCAAAACCTGTTGTCAAATTTTTCATCATGTCTGGAATTTTATCAATACTATAATCACGTGTGATTTTTGTTATTCTTCTTTGAGTAAATTGCCTTGTTGCTACATCATCTGCTTTTTCTGGATTACCAACATTGGTAATTATATTTTATCCATGTTGAGATCACTTCTCAGAATATTTTCCTGATTTTTACCCTTATGAACATAATTAACCAGGTGTTTATGTTTTGCATACTCAGACAGCACAATACTCAGACAGCACAATACCAAAATTTGTAATATTAACACCACCTGAACTAGTTTCCTCGCTTCCAAGATCATTAAAAAGTCCCTTTAATATGATTAGATTAAATTTAACCGTTAAAGTTTCTTTTGACCAACTTCCTCGGACGATCGAGATACAGAAAATCGTACTGTTTGTCGGTTGCTTTTCTGTACTGCTCTTTGCTAACACCCTGTTCATTGGAAAGCATGCCCTGCTCTCGATTAACTGGAGTCGCGAAGAAGATGTAGTGAGAACAGTTCAAACGAATGTCTTTGGGAGTTTTGTAGTAGGATTGTGACAAGTAAATCACGCAACAATTCTTATGCCTGCCTTGGATGAAATAATCGACAATATCATTTTGGTTACGCTCGCAAACATAATCATCAAAAATAGCTATCTTTTGAGTATCAGAATCCAAATCATTCACAGGGATAACTTGATCATTCGAACACTCCAGTATGTCTTCGACTGGGATGTTATTCTTTTTTGCTATCTTTTCAAGTTTTTGTGACAAGACCTGGTACTTTGACTGTTCCAAGTTTTTTAGCAAACAAATAAATCTTGTCGTAGTAAACTAAAGGTTTCAGCAACATGTGAAGTAATGTGTTTGTCTTGCCAGATCCTGAATTACCGCATACAAGCATTCTAAAACAACAGTCTGGCATGAAGTTTCATATCTGCTTGAAATTACCGTTGTCTTTCTTCATATCGTTGTTTGGAATTTCCATTATAATAATACTTGGATAAAACTCAACTAATCTTAACTCATGTTATTTTAATCTAACCCTATAGTATACATGTCTTTGTTAAAGAGGAGAGAATTAGCGAATAAAATGAAAATATCGAATAATCTTGTTAAAGAATTTGAAAATAAAATTATTCAAAAAAGACTAGAAAGAGGAGCTAGCAAGGATTTATACCAAAACATGCTCGAGCCAGTAACTAGTGGAATAACAGAGCAAACAAGGCGGCTAGCTGAACATTTGATTACCCTTCCAGAAATACGCCAACAGTTGGCTATTCTTCCTGAGGCAACACGCCCGCAATTAGTTGCCCCGCCTGAGCGTGGATCCATAGCACCACCACCACCACCACCGCCGCCACCACCACCAACGCTACTACCACCGCAACCACTCCTTTTTAAAAAACCGGCTGTGGTCAAAAATCGGAGATTAGTTTAATGGAGGATCTAAAGCAGAAGTTAAGGTCTGGGATTAAATTAAGAAAAACTCCAGAAAAAGTGCCCAGATCAAAACCTGTCGAACCTGTGAATTATATGAAAAAAATCAAACAAAAACGTACTTCAGTTGATCCCGAGGAAGAAATACTAGAAGAAGAAGAATGGGAAGAAGAAGAACCTGCTGCGAGGCCCAAGGAACCAACGTATAATGTTGATTTGGATGCTGGCATGATAAAGAAGTACTTGATGAGTATGATTTGCAAGTCCCATCTAAAATACCAGATATTATGGATGAGGATACTGATTATAAAAAGTATGTCGGATAGGCTAAAAAAACACTCAAAGAATTGTCTGACAAGTTAAGAGGTCTAAACGTACGAATAAACAACCTCAGCAAAGAAAGACTCAATGAAAGGTTTCAGCAATCGACAACTACAAAAACTGATGATGATCTTAAAAAATTGATGGATAACCCTAAATTACTAAAAAGAACTTTAGCCTTATTTAAAACTGAACGTGATGAGGTGGCTGATAAAATGAAAGCTATAGAGTTTTACATAGAGAAGTTACCAGAACGAGTTAAGATAGACTACAAAAAAGACTTCCGGCGAAGGTATGCAGCAGAACAGAAATTCATACAAAATAAGCAAAGATGGTCACTACGGTATGCTTCAAATTGATATACCTAATCTTGTTGGTCATCACAAACTAATTGCTAGACAAGGAGGGTCAGTTGTGCTATGATCTGAAAGTGGATGATGATTTTATAGACTTGGTGACAAAGCGTTACAACAATGGAAAAGCATACTCAAAGCTATCTCAAAATGCATTCTAGAAACTGACAGAATTAACTAATTTACCAATTCATAAAAGTTCTTCAAAGTACAAGAAAATGGTTGTGCGGGATATTACAATAGTCCTAATGACCTGGTTCATGATCTAGAGTTAGTGTGTGGAAGTATTAAATCTAGAAATAATAGTCCACAGTTGATAAATAAAGGTAATAGCATAATCGACGAGCTATTAAAATATGGTAATACATCAACCGGAGAACACGAGCAATTGTTTTCTAAATATTTTAATTAATCTAATTATTATAATGAAAGAAATTAAAAGCAAGGAGGAATTAATTAGTTACTTAACTCGACAAGCGGCAGCATATAGACTTAGTTATAAATTATACGGTAGAATTAACATGGGGTTGCAAATCACAAGTAGCATAATTGGTTGTACAGCCGCATTGGTATTAATCCCCGCAGTTCCTGTTTTCATAGCTATTGTTGGAGCAATTGCCCCAATACTTGTGGTTTTGATGAACATAACTAAAATAGCAGAGAAAAAGGTTTTATCAAAATCATATCATAGGTGTTTCAAACAACTTCTTTCATATGTGCAAACATCTAATATGCCAGATGGAGAGATAATCTCTTCCTTCTTTTTTAAAATACTCCACCTGCAGCAAAATGATAGTTTTACTGAGCCCCTGGAAAGGTATATTGAGAAGTATAAATTAAATGGTTACTAGTTCTTTTTCAACATGTTTCCATAAAGTATCGTACTTGTCTCTAGTAGCTTTTGTTTTAATTGGTTTTGTTTCTTTTTTTATTTCTAATAGCTCAAATATCTTCTGGAAAATGTAATTAAATTTAATTACTCTGTTACGGCCTCCTATCTTATCTAAAAATGTTGCAGTCTTGTAAAACAAATCCTCGCATCTCTGCTTGTCTATTGGGGATAAATTGTACCCTCCCAAAAGTATTTCTAGATGATATCTTCTGTGATAAACTCTTTTGTTGCGAACTCCCCGATAATCTACAACAAGGTCATATCCATTGTGGGTCCCACATTCCAAACAAATACGTTCCCCATCAAAAACCTCGCAAGTGCTATTACAATTTGCGCATGCATAGGTGCAATTGAAACAAAATCTATACCCAACACAATTTGTACAGTGCGTCTTTTTGTCGACTATGTAAAACAAAAAACAATCCATGCAAAATTCTGAAGAATCAAAAACACCTAATTAATCTCTTACAATATATACAGTTCATCATATAATATACTATTATTATTATTTATTTAATTAGGGCTTAAAATAATAAGAATAGTATAAGTTTATATGGTATACACGGATGATATAGAAAGTCTCAGAAAAGATTGTGAGAAGCAGGCATTGTTGGTTGATTTTGAGGGTACAAATACATTTGACAGAGAACTTTTAATTTTTGCAAACTTCAAGGATTTGACTGAAAAGATTATAACTGAAGCCCAAAAGATGAAACTACCGTGGAAAATAAAATGACATTAACAGTAACCCAAAAGTGGCTTGCAACCCAAATTGGTTAGCATACAAAATTGCCAAAATACAAATAAATTGATTTTCAACAACAAAATGGGTTATGACCCAAACTGGGTAAAGCACTATATTGCCAACCACATAGTAACCCATAAGGGATTAACTTAAAAGTTTAAAATTGATGAAGGATAAACAAATAACCTTATATAGAGGTTATACATGTATGCCAAAAAAGTGACTGCACATCAACAATAATTTGAATTCATTTTATTAAAGCCACGGGCCGTTTTCAGAAACTAAAGACGAAGTTCTGGCATCTGTACTTAAAAACCACTGCAGTCCTTGTGCCATTCTGTACAGAAACAAATCATTGCCAGTATCGGACTCAACAATTTCGGGATATCTAATACATCCACCATTCATTCGAAGAACCTCTGTTGCAACTTGACTATTTACCCTAATCCTGACTTTGTCCAAAGCTTTATGGGAGTTTTCATTTCTATAATATAAGCGTGGTAAAATCTGTGACCAAACAATCTTAACTTCAGGAAGGAATCAAGTCCTTTATGCCATGTAGTGTTTTAATGATGCTTCTCCTTAATTCATCTGAGGGTACTTGACCAATGTCATTGCCTCCCTTCTCCTTAATTCATCTGAGGGTACTTGACCAATGTCTTTGCCTCCCACATGCAATACCAATATATGTGGGTGGTCCTCAAGAGATAACAACAACTTTAATGTCTTCAACACTTGGCACCAAGTCATTGAAGTGAATTTAAGATACACATCACCATGCATAGAAGTAAATTTATAATCGGTAGAAACGAATTAAAAAAAATTGTGTTTCAATGAAAAATCTGTTTCAATGTTCATTCTGTTCCATAATGGCATCCAACCACAGGCAGACACCTCTGCAACCATTAATTAAATTAAATGTTACAATTAACTTTAGCTTTTGAATGACCACTTATGTAAATAATTATTTATTCAAGAAGACTAGGACTAAAGCATTTCCAAATTTACAAATACATTCTAGTATGCTCCTTTGACTATAAACTAGGAATATGTATCCTTTTCAAGTAAACTGACCCACGTGTTAAAGGTTAAAAAACTATTTCATCTTCATATAAATAAAGGAGACGTAATTGCGATTGATGTTGACTGACTGAATGCCATTTAAAACCTCATTTAAAGCAGTTTTCCCGCCAACAACAGTCACATTTTACAAGGTATATACATCGGTTCAAAAGCCACTGATGACAAGGTATATATATAACATACAAATTTTGGATATCCAAACTCTATAGCCACAATATAAACGGCTTAAGCCAGCCAGGCTAAACCCTAAAACTTGAGTGTCGAAATAAGTTACCAACTCACAACCCACTCCACGCACATTCAATCACGGGTATTTTAAGAACCCGTGAATAACAAACACCCTCAACCGGCACATACACCTCACCACGCAACCTGAACATCTGGATAGTGTTGACAAATATTTTTATTTAGTGCCTGCAATAACACCTTACTTGGTTTATAAATGCCTCCCTTTATTCGGAGATAGTTATTAAAAGGAGGTTTAAAGGTGTTATGTAATATAATTGATGTGATAAGTGTTTTATTAAAATTTAAATTTGGGTCATGCATAGAACAGTTTTATTTCGAGTGGGACATAGCATGGAAGTGCTTATTATAGTTTATTGACCATGCACAGATCTCAGAGCAATATGTAGGGTAGGGACAATCCCAACTGGAATAATACATTCATTACGTCATATCGGTTAAAAGGCGGAGGGACAATAAACCTTTGCACTACACCTACCCACATACACACAAATTAAATAGATACCGGTGCCATTTGATATGCCTTGTTTAACAATGACAGGATAAATGATACTCATCGAACCAATGGAATAGCCATGAAATAAACCATATGAAAAGCATCTAAATTCTAACAAGGTCTTAGAAAGTGGAACGCCACTTAAAAATCCATTGTCAATGTATCAACCAGTTCTGGGGATATATTCCCAAATTCTACACCAAATATTATGGATACATTTGACATTCGCAATGTTTGAAATGTCGCTTTGTGATTTATGTTTAACTTGTATAACTGTAAGAAATGGAACTTTACAACCAATACCAACACTGGGCCTCTATGCCCTGTCCACAACGACACGCCCGGTACACCCACGTTTTTGTCAGGAACTTTTGACTGGCCCTTGGTCAACATTATAGTGACACAAACTGAAATATTAGGCAAAGTGTTTGAGAGAATGAAATAAAATAAAGCTTTAAATAAGTGACAGGTAGCCAATTATAAGTAAGCAGCATCAGCAAATACACCAGTATACAAAACAACAGCCACTATAATGACAACAACCCTGTACAGAAACAAATAAATGTGTAAAGTGGATCGCTAGACAAATAACACTGGACCTTTTAAAACCCGTCTTATTAGCAGCGGCAGTCAGCAGCAGCAAGTTAAAGCTGAAATCAACAAAAACTGTTGAGGTAAACTTTTCAGAAATTTGTTAAGAGAAGCTATTGCAGAAACACTGCAATTACTGTCAACAACAACCACAATTTCATGATCAGCCCTGGAGAGTAAATAATAGCAGCAGAAGTTAAATGTATAGGGCATAACGACGACCATAACATCAATTTGGCCAACATAATGGCTTGATTCAACATTAATTTTCATTAACAACATGGTGACAAACAAATTTATATAAATCATTTAAGATGGGTTACAAATAAAACAAAATGTTACTAGTTTATATTTATTGGAATAAGCTGGCCATGGCTTCAACAATACGAGAGGTGTTCAACTTATATTTGAACACTTTTATTGTGTAACTGAATCAACTATCTTGAAATTCTCGCCGAATATGTTGATTGTAATGTCAAGTCTAATGATTCCTTCGATATGAAACAATACGACATGTACTATTATGTGCTTTCTAATGTTGCTGCATACGCATTTTTGAAAATGGGTAGAGAATGACATTTTGAAGCAAAAATCGTCAATTATAAAAATTACTGCAATACAAATTTTAACACAAATGCTTTTAAAATATCGTTAAAGGTTATAATAATCCGATATGTCCATGTCTGAACGTAGAAATGTGTAATATGCATT
This sequence comes from Cyrtodaria siliqua, assembly GCA_037043455.1. Taxonomy (NCBI): domain Eukaryota; kingdom Metazoa; phylum Mollusca; class Bivalvia; order Adapedonta; family Hiatellidae; genus Cyrtodaria; species Cyrtodaria siliqua. The sequence continues at coordinate 58,521 of JAWPHD010004500.1, read as the reverse complement.
TTTTTTTAATTTGTTGATTTCCAAGATTTTAGCGAAAATTAACATGAATTTCAACTATGAAAATGACTAAATTTACGAAAGCTTCTAGTTCAAAACATTAACTGCAGGCATTTTTGTGACTTCCTCCACTATAAAAAACAAGTTTCATAAGTTTCTCAAAAGAAAAGATAGAAAAATATATAACTTAAAATTTAGGGGCAAAACAGACACATTTGCAAATAATGATAAAAATAATATATTTTTTTTACCAAAGATATCTTTATAAGGTATATGATATACATCAACAATAACTGTTCATGTTTTTATATCACAAAATATGATTAAAATAGTTATTTTGGTTAATTTATAAAATTATCAGTAACATACGAGCACATTTTCCTATTATCTGTCAATGTTTTAATATTGCGATAAAAATTCGAGCTTTTAATTCAACTCTATATTTTTGTCTTAAAATAAAACATACGATCATATTTAAATTATAAACACAGGTTTAAACAATTATAATATGCATTTAGTGCAATTATTTTGTTTAAGGTAAAACTCCACGGCAACAGCAACATATAGGTTTAAAACTAGAAAATAGTGTAGACCTTATTCAAAATGTAATTTAAAAAGAACCGCGTGAAATTGGATATTATTTTTAAATGCATACGTTCTAAATGACAGTTTCACATCAATAAATCACGTATTTTTTATGACAATCACTTCCGCTGAAAAAAACATCTTAAACAAAAATGTTCATTTATAAGTTGAACACCTCTCGTATGTACCTCTAAAATGTGTAGTTAATCAAATTGGAACATTTCAGGTAAATCCAATGTTCAGAGTCCAAACTAAGTTTAAATTGTAACTGACCACTGTACAGTGTAAACCCTGGGAACAGATGTTCACAAAGACAAGTCTTAAAATTAAAAACTTCTTGCATAGAAAATAACAAAGTTCTTAGAATATTTTAACTACACTATGCTGTGTCCGCGAAATACCGCCAGATGCCACTCGGCATGTGTATGTCACATGTCGCGTGGCACCGCCAAGCATTGGGGAAGCGGAACACAGCTTAGATAATAAAAAACCTCCAAAGAAGTATGACAGACGTACTTCAACCAATGAAGCGATTATGTCAAGTCATATACAAAATCAAAAAATCAACCAAAATACCTCCAAAGAGGTATAACAGACATATTTCAACAAATGCAGCGATTGTGTCATGCCACACGCCGCGTGGAACCGCCAAACATGGGGGAAGCGGAACACAGCTTAGATAATAAAAACAGACAAAGAGGTATGACAGACGTACTTCAACCAATGAAGCGATTGTGTTATGTCATATACATAAACAAAATCAAAAAACATTAAAAATCAACCAAAAAACCTCCAAAGAGGTATACATGTAACAGACATACTTCAACCAATGAAGCGATAGTGTCATGTCATATACAAAAAGCTCCAAAAAGCACAAACAAAAACCTCCAAAGAGGTATAACAGACATACTTCAACCAATGAAGCGATTGTGTCATGTCATACTTTATAAATAGTTTATAAAAGTTACAGTAAGGCTCAACGAACAATTTGTTGCAATAAAATAGCTACGGAGAGCTAATATAACCCAAATAGGGTAAATATAAAAATTATCTATACGATTGCCAAGCCACAGCCAAGCTTAAAGGTTGAATGTATAATTTCTTCAATTTAACTTATAAACATTGAATACCTTGTTGTAAACCATTCCCAAACAAGGCTTGGCTTGATAAAATAAGTGTACATCATGCCAATACAGCATTGTCTTAAAAACAACAAACAAATGAACTTTTATAAGATTTCAATATTTAACATAAAAAACATCGACTTTTGCTTCGTTAGGATTAATTTAAAAGCCCCAAGTTAAAATAATGTGGGGCAGGCCCCACTATTTATCATCCTTCAATAGAAATACAAATTACCAGGCAACAAAGCATCATCTACTTCCTTGTTCCTGAACAATGAAATGCCACTATATACATTCATTGGCAAGAAATTAAGCAGTTCAATATATATTTCCAAATTCAACACAAAATAAGTGTTATAGGCCTACTTTGACATTCACAATAGAAAAATAAATGTCCATAAACTATTCGATCAAAAACGGCAGGAGCCCAAATGTATACAGTTCCGTGCAACATATTCACTTTGACTTTCATAGTACGAGTCTGGTCTGCAATTAACTTAGTTCATAAACCAGGTCTAAATGTGTGTTCATGGCTATCATTTAAACTAGCAAATTGTAAACGGAGAGCTTAGCATATGATACCAACTACTGAAGGGCTCTATGGTACGTCTCGCAACCGCATTTCCAATACCCAGTTATTCGACATAGGAACATTGTTGATTGGCCTTTCGACATCGTGATGCTGACACAAACTGAAATGCAAGGTATGGCGTAAAATAACCTATAACACAGAGATCTAATTATAATTAAAACAGCATCCGCCACCACTCTGTATAAAAACAACAGCCACTGAATGAAAAGATCAGTGTACGCAAACAGAATAAATGTGTAAAGCTGACTGCTAGACGAAACAATTTAGGACATTATACTGTTATAGCAGCAGCAGACACAGCAGTAAGTAAAAAATATCTGTAATAAGCAAAACAAACTGTGACATATATCTATCATCAATTTGACAAAAGAACAATAGCATAGACCTGCAATGAACACGCCGCCAGTTGTCAATAATAAAGCACATGCAGTTGTATTATAACCTATTGTCATAATTGAAATAAACACTAGGGCGGAGATATCTAAGTACTGACGACATGTTAATTACATGCTCATCGACATACTCACACTCTTGGTGTAAAATAACATAACGGGTAGTATATACCGTTTTCAGCCATTTTCAGACTCCTAGTGTAAAGTTAGTATATGCATTAACCATCATTCATGCATTTGCATACTCCAAGTGTAAAAAGTGACAATTTATACCGGTTTGTTATAACTGCGACAACAAAAAGCGCACCACTTTACACACACTAAGAATATGGTTCACTTTAATTCATTCTTGTTTGGCGCCATATAACCTTTCATGTGTTGGTGCGCCTTAAAACCCAATTCAATTCAATTCACTTTAATTCTAGGCCATTTGCCGACACCCACTGTAGAAAGTGCATATTTCTCTAAAGTGAATAGAAATAATGTATGTTCTTTGTTTTTGTTATCTGTTGTTGTTGCTGTAGTTTTTTATTGAATTAAAAGCCATAATAAAGTGTTTAAAAATGAGCCCTGTTCCCTTAGCGTTGTGACGTCTTCATTTAGCCACACATTTGAGATCCCAGTTGGCTACTACACTCGCAGTCTGCGTCTTCGCCTTACACATTCTGATCCTGGTTGACTTCCCATGATCAGCATCACACGATTAAACATTTTCCCACAAACTCTTGAGATACCACGAAATCCCGCTGTAAACCAAGTGACTTTACATAAATCATGGGCTCTTAGGTTGTATTTTCGACAAAACTGTTTACTGAAATAAATTGCTAAAATGAAAAACACCTGACAAATTTATCTAAACAAAAACATGTTTGACGCTGTAATTTATCCCTGTGAAGGTAAAGCAAATACAGAAATTAAAGCACACTATAAAAGCATATTTGCTCACTATGATATTGATTACAACTATTTTATAACTCAACAACTCAAAAGCTATGAAATTGATTTGCAACCGATTAAATGCAGATTTTATGTCCATTGCTTCCAGTAATGCCACGGAACCAATGTTACTTGGTCAAAAGTGCTAGAGTACCGTTAGAACCATTATCTTCAGATCCACTCTATCTTGCACTTCTTTTGTCCTTCTCCCCCGAGCATACGGACTTTTCGATACCCTTTTTGGCATGAAACCAGTGGCAAATGGTTTAATGATGCTACTCCAGTAAGACAGGATAGGTTAATATATTTGATAAGGTTTATATATTGTTATACTTTTTTCTTTTTTTTTTGTTATTTTTTTTTTCTTTCCCCCTATGAATCCTTAATACTGTCGTGAGCTTCAATAAATTTATCAAATTTAATATGCAATAACAGAACATTATATATATATATATATATATATATATATATATATATATATGTTGTTGTTGGGTTTTTTTGTTGTTTTTTTAGAATAATGTTAAGCTATGTCCCAGAAATCGACATCAACACTTTCGTTTGACACTATTGCAACATTCTGACGCGATAGCCTTGCGCTTGCAATGCCACCCTATATAATGCCATACTTATGTTAGGCTATTCCAGACAAATGGAAATAAACACCTCAAGTTCTTACTCAAATATTATACCTACCTCTCGTACACTATTTAAACAAAAGTGTTACTATAATATTTTTCTAGGACTGAAGCTAAGTTATATCGCCGCCTTGGCAAGGTCATCCACCATCCAGCATGTCCCGGCCGCTTTATCAACGATAAAACAAACACATTTAGTAGTTTACAAATGCATATACCACGTAATTTTATTTACTTTTTATTCGAATAATTATATTAGTCATCTAAATGTGTATATACGACGAGACCAAAACATCCTGGATGAATGATGTAAAAGAAATTGATGTGCCCATCGACACACACATTCAATAACACTTGATGCGTATTAACAATTGGTTTCGAGATAGCATTTAAATACCGTGATTTCCAATTGTAACACTGTATCGCTAACTTGGAAAGAATTATGTTAGGCTATGACCAAACAATTGACATCCACACTTTCCTTTAATACAATATTGTAATATTGTCGACAATATTGTCGACTTGTGTTCGATACAGAAATGACAAAATAATAAGCTGGAATAAACTTTCATTTAAAAGCAATAGCACATACAGTGTCGTACTTCTGTTAGGCTATGACAGAAGAATCGAAATAAACACTTCCGTTTCAAAACTGTTATTATACACTTAAATACTTGTCGGATATTATTTAAACATAATGTTACACATACTTATAATTGTTCTATGTCTAAATAAGTTCACACCTTGGCAAACGTCATCTACCATCCTGAACGACTCCAAATTCCAATCAATAACCAGAGTTGTCGTTCCTTTTGCATTAATCGGAGAATTTCTATCTGTCAACATCGTAGCACAATACGGCCGTTGCGAACATAAGCAGGGTATACCGACATGTAACAAGCAATCAACACTAATATTTGATGCGTATTATCAACAAGTAGTTTGAAGATAACAATTAAATACAGATTTTTAGAACACAAAAACAGATCGATACTGCCCAAATGGCGGTCACTGCAAAGAGGTGTATGCGTTAGAATTACACGTTCATAATAACCTCTGATTTCCACCCCCTGGAATAATTAGTATTTGCTCCTTAGTAGAACAAATACCATTGTTTTCATAACAGTACTTAAAGAGCATTATCAGCAGCAAGTTATCATTGACATCATCCTCATAATGACACCAGAGTTGTACTTATTTAGTGTTGTATTGTGTATAGCTCTTCTAAATCAGTGATTAAAGGGTCACACGGCAATATATTTTTTGGACTTAGAAGTTGCTTGCATAAATGTTTTCTTATTATGCCAGGTTTAAATATATAATTGATGCAATATAATCAACGGTTAGTAATATCACATTTTTTTTTTTTTTTTTTTTTTTTTTTTTTATTAACCCAACTGACTTAAAGCTATAATTTATTAACCCAACTGACTTAAAACCATAATAAAGTATAAAACGAGTCTTGTTTCCGTAAACGTTGCAAATATGTTCCTTCAGCCACAACTTGCCATCCACCGTTAACCGTATCGCTTGCAAATTCTGCTTGTACTGCTTCTTCTGTAACAATGTGTAGCCAATCCACCATCTCAGACGTCAGTCGCTTAACGATCTTCTCACGAACTCTGGAGATACCACCAGCTCCTGCTGCTATTTTACTGGTAGGTTCATCCAGTTCCTGCGTCCTGAGTCTTCATCGGCCCCCTGGACTGCTTTACGACAATTATGGCTCTGTGACTGTAGTTTAGGCATACTTTATTTCTGAAATAAATTGCTAAATAATGAACACCTTGCACACTACATTAAATAAAACTTTTTATTTTCATGTGCACCCCATCTTTCTGTTTGAACACTGTCATATTTAATCCAGTGTTCAATCCTCGCCTTGGCCATGCAATTTATCCTTGAGCAAGGGACTTAATCCATGTTGCTTAGTACTGGTTCTACCCAGGAAGCTAATTTAAGTTGCAAGAACAGGTTTCCCAATCGATGTAAATTAATAATTTAAAGTAAAGTTAACAAAGAAAGAATTATTATTATTCTTTTTCTATGCACAAATGCACCCCTGACACGTGGCTGTAGCCTTCTTCCCGGCAGGTGCCCCTTTTCCCTGTGCCTTAGATGGTCCTTTACTCGCATACGGGCTCTGCGATGGTCTTGCCGATTGTCGCTTAGGCCTAAAAAAAATATGTGTGTTTCTGGTTTCACCCTGTCAAAAAGTTAGGGTAGGTAGATAGGAATTTTTCTTTTTAGATATTTCTTTTTTATATATATATATATTGTTCGCATATATTATGCCATTTTTGTACTAAGGCAACTTCTTGTTTCCAAAGGTCCATTATCATACTCTTTTTTTTGCAAACAGTTTGGATCCAGATTAGATGCTTAACAACTCTGGTTAATAAAATTATCATTTGAATACAAATATTTGTTGTTTGATTGTAATATTTCCTTCTTCTTTTTTTTTAATTTTTTTTTTAATTTTTTTTTTTTTTTTTTTTTTTTTGCTAAAAATATTTAGGGTCGGCGGTGAAAAAGTAGAGTCGGTCGGGAAACCGGAAACACACATATTTTTTGTTAGGCCTTAGGCATCTTGTATTACTGAAATAAACTGCTTAAATATAAACACCTCGCATTTACATTCCAAATGCCAACATATAGCATTCACATTATCAGTAGATATTACTATAATTATTATAAATACTGTTAAGCAAATTGCATTTGTCTTATTGCTAATGGTTGATTAGAATCAATATCACGCTAATAATATCCTAAACGTAATAAGGAATGAGAAAAACCAATGAAAACTTTACTTTTCATTTAATTACACTGAACTGGTTTTATAAATCAAGACTCAAATACGTGAAATGGACACTTCAATATTGCTAGGTTCCCATTAAAATATTTCAAACAAATTAATAACAAAAGCATGTACATTTCCTACTTAATACAGTAAAAGCAAATCCTTATATATTCAAACCTCTCTTTAACCACTTAAATAAACTTCTCTTGTTGTCTGTCAGTCGACAAAATAAGATGAAACTCATTTGACAAAGGAACCCTTCCACGCAATGCAAATGGATTAATTACGGACAAGGGAGATAACTTCTATATGAATAGCATACATGACAAGATGTTTATATACCCAAAGAGGATGAATGGTAGAACTAAGGTCAACTGAATAGAACTACCTTGTTGTTAACAACCAAAGTGAATACTCTGTCTTACGATCGTATTATACATCAACCAACGAGTTGGCTGAACAAAGACGTGAGACTGTTACAGATGACCTTCACCTTGATTATTCAGTGACTGACTAGTCAACATACGTACCGACAGTTGTTCGTAGATTATAAATAATGGCCAGGTTATTGGTAAATAAATATAAAATATACCCCTTGATACAAAGTTAACGATTTAATGGTGGCATAGTTCCGCTCCAAATAGATCTTCATACACCTGTATATCCATGGCCCTGTTCACGATTTCGCCATGACGTGTTGATTTTCCCACGATCACCAGACCTTGACATAAATTTAGGACGCCACAAAGAACATAATTAATAATATAAACTATAATAATATAAACTATAAACCAATGTGTTGAAAATATAAAAGGGGTTAAAAACTTGGCCGATCTGCAATGAAGTACTGCCGCCATTGATTTTATTGAACATGTTCATAATTTGAGTGAATAAATCTCTATTAAATCAAAACCATCGAACATTTACTACTGCACATTTACGATCAATAATATCCGAAAATTAGCCATCTCAATTACTACGTAATTATTTTTCATAAATGAACACGACAGATGCTAAATTTTGCAATTTACATCTGATACCACCTGCAGGAAATGGCCGCAAATTATAAAGAAAGGATAATTGGTGTAGCGTACGATTTACACACTCATTATTAAACCAAAAACAGGGGAGCCAAACTCACAATAAGCAGGGTTGCCAAAATTGTTTATGAAAATTATCAATCCCACTTAAATAAAAGGATTTATGTCGATGAACGACAAATCCCATTGTTTCTAGAAAACAGCAAACACATGTTCGATGTGGTTGTGCGTAGATCAGGTAGATTCGTTTATTTTTTTATGAAAATCAAACATATAAATCCATCACACACGTTCATCGACGATCCATTAAACAATGATTCACTTTATATAGAAGTAAATGTTGTGTCCATGCACTTAACAGAAATAAAATAGAACAAAATCACTTGTACAAGTTCTGAATCGTCGATTCGCTCACTCTGTTTCCATGGTTCTGCGAATATAAATCCATTGTAAGGATTCAGTCCTGACATTTAACCTTTCCGAGGTTAGATAACCCCATTAGATTAGAACTATTTACTCATTCGCACTGGTACACAAAAACATCCAACTTCAGAGACCTATATTTATAACATATAACAAATAAGTTAAATTTGTATATAATGCATATGATTTGTAAAGGGTGGGTGGGAGGGAAACTATATCGTATCGATCTATCTTGCCTGGTCTGACACGCCTCGATAAAGAAAAATCATAGAATTTTCTTATATATACCCTATTGAGTTACCCGTATGTAACTCATACCGCCAGGTCGCCAAACCGGTTTAACACCTTAAACCTTAAAGGCACATTTACACATCTATGATAAATACATTCAAAATGCTTTATTTATATTTAGGAGACCCTCGTAGCGGGAAATCCAAACCACAAGCAACAGTCACGTCCACAACAACCATTACGCCCCAATGCAGCAGGTAGGTCATATATATTATTTCTGTTGTGTTACACGTCAAAATGTTATAAGGGGCGTCCGTGGCCGAGTGGTTAACGTCTCTGACTTGAAATCACTTGCCCCTCACCGCTGTAGGTTCGATCCCTCAGGGGCCTAGGAATCTTTATGTGAGGAAGCTATCCAGCTGGCTTGCGGAACGTCGGTGGTTCTACCCAGGTGCCCGCCCGTGCACGAAAATTGACCGGAGGGGCACCTGGGGTCTTCCTCCACCAATGGAAGCTGGAAAGTCGCCATATGACCTTAGCTGTTGGTGCGACTATAAAATCCAATTCAATCAATCAATCAAAATGTTATGACCGCCAGTACCTTGTCTAAGATGCCATCCTCGTGCTATGACCTTCGTTCTCGCTACAAAATAAAAAATAATAATAGTTCATAGTCAGCATCCTAAAAACTGAAAAGAAATAGGTTCAGTCCATGTATAATCCATGTAGAAAAATGCATGCAAGGTGTATTTGATCTTGTTTAAAAAATAAATATTAAGGCGTGGAAATAAATATTGCCAATAAAACAGTACAATACAATACAATGAATGCTTAATGAAACATGTTTGCAGGAAATGTGTCGGGCTGTATTAATGAATCATCATCTACAGCAGCATTTGCACCACCTGGTTCCTCATCTAGAGCATCACCTGCACCATCTGGTTCCTCCTCTACATCATCTGCGCAACTTGGAACCACACCTACACGAAGGGGACAACAAATATCATTCTCACATGTGGAATACAAACATCCAGAATACAGTTCATTGCCAGTCCGCATATCGTCGTTTTCAAAATGGCCCCCTTCATTAATGCAGACTCCAAAACAACTTGCGGAAGCTGGTTTTTATTACACAGGTAATTGTGTACTCTGCAATGGCAGTGGAAAATAGATTGCAAATAATTTGGATGATGTATAATGTATTATGTTTTTTTCAAGATATTTCATTATTTGTCTTCCGATTGTAAACGTTTGAAGAATATTTCAATTTATATTAAGCTTATATAAAAACGTAGCTTCAAATAGTTCAAATTAAAATAATTCTACATTTTCTAGGAATGAAGGACGTGGTAAGGTGTTGTGCATGTGATGGTGGTTTGCAGAAGTGGGATCCAGCAGATGATCCGTGGATAGAACATTGTAGATGGTTCCCGACCTGTCATTACGCCAGACACCACAAAGGTGACGAGTATATAGCCCTCGTACAACATGCGGCGACAGAAACAAATACTGTAAGTAGCGTTCTTATACTCAATTACTTTAAAAGATAAGTTTCATAAAAAATGTCGAAATATGTAGAAATCGTACTATACTCAAATTACACTAAATATATACATGTTAGTGGTGTTAATGGTGTTTTTGTTATTGTTGTTGTTGATGGTGGTGATTGTGAAGTTGTTATAGTTGTTATTGTTGTTGTTGTTCCATATTGGTCTTTGTAATGATCATGCACGCTTCTTTCGTTCACTATAATTACTCATTTTGTCTAAATTAATTCAATTGTGTCTGTTTTCGGTAAATCCAGAATCAGGAGCAACAGGCAGGTGCCTCATCTCCAGTCAGAGCGACAACGCCATCAGGTGACGCCGAGTTACATATGGGTGTGAACGAGATGGTGATAAAAGACGACGACAATAGTATCTTCACAGATGAGGCACGAAAATTAATAGAAATGGGGTATACGCAAGCTGACGTGAGAGCTTCCATCAAGAAACTAAAACAAAGAGGTATGTTTATCGATAGACAGATGTATTTATGTATATATTATTCATGTCATATTACATCAGTACAATTGCATGTGTGGCAATCAAACTAAAGCAAACACACATATAAAACGTTGCAAAGATAAGTGCAAACGAGCATCATAGCAGATTTTTAAAAGTAATTTAAGAACAACTTATTAATTAAAGAATATTTTAAAACAAATTTTAAAACGTATTTTCAGTTGAATAAAATGCATTTTAGAAGTTTAGTACGTAAATATATTAGTTTTTGTTTGCAGAGCAAAACATATTTAAACAGATCTGTAAACCTCTGTATCGTTATTAATGGAAACAAAAATAATCAGTTTCATATTTTTATATTTAAAATAAAATCTCACTTTCTGACCAAGAATTTACGAGCATTAAAGACGAGTGTGTAAGCATAACATTATAATTGAAAGATATGAACATTATATAACAATTTTATTTTGTATAAAAAAAAAATACCTACAATACGTGCGTGTATATAATTACAGAGTAAAGACGCATTGTTACGTACCAGATGTATTCCATGTTAATTTACTATCAAAGTCCTCGCCATAATACATGCATTCCATTTTCCTTAGATGTAAAGAAACCAACTGTTGGAGACATTATAGATACAATCGAAGATGCCACTAAAGAACCAGTGTCCCAAGCTACGGCAAGAACTGCTTCTGGTAAAGAGAAGATTTTAGTATTGTATAAAATATATAATAGTTTCAAACGAAAGAAAAACTATATTCATGTATTTCTTTATTAACTAAAGTATTGTCTATATAAAGCAACCAACTTTTAAAAGTAGGTGTAAAGGTCGAACAGTCAGAAAACACGGTCAACGAGCCACCAGTGGTGCACTGTGAGTTCGTACCCATACGGATACCAACAATTTATAAATGTTAGTTCCATACCTGACGAAAATATTATCCAATAGGTAAATAAGTGCTTCAGAAACATTAATTTGAAATATGCTTGAAGTGATTATTTATCATTCACTTATATTGCTATACACGAATCTCGTTTTGGTTATTCTGTACGACACTCTACATTACTTGCCACTGACCGTTCCAAGGCGGTAGCCCTATTGCCAACCCTTTTGTGTTTGTGATGTCTTGTTTGGCCTTTCATTCATCTTGATATTTGTTCTTTGTTTCTGTGTCTGTTTGTGGTTGACTGTCGTCCTTGAATGCTGCTTTTCCTGTTCGATTTTTATATCTATATTTACATGTGTTTGTGTCTCTTTCAGGGCTGCTGGATGAGAACGAACGGTTGAAGAGCTTTATGCTATGTATGATGTGTAACAAGAACACTGTCAACGCCCTGTTTCTGCCATGTACCCACCACAGAATGTGTATGTCTTGTGTACATAGTCTTACACACTGTCCTATATGCGACATGGTCATACAGGAGAAAATAAAAACGTACATGTCATAGATAAACTAGGAAATATAGTGAATATGTTGCTCTATATATTTTGAGGTAGTCTGACATGAAATTTGAGCTATTTGTCTTCTCTATATTTAATGGTGGTCCGTCATGTATTTCGAGCTGCATACACCCCTTTTCTTATCTCATCTGTTTAATGTTACCGTGGAACAGACTCGTCAAACATAGTGTATTGGATTATCTTACTGTAGAATGTTCAACCATTTTTAAGGCCATCTCGAGTTATACATATAATAAATACGGAAAAGATGATCCCTTGGAAGCAACACACACAAACAAGAGAGAAAAATAGCAGACTCGGTTTCAATGAGTCTGTTCATCAGAGGTAATTATAAGATGCAACACCTCTCACGCCTTCTTTAATGAAGAAACATTAATTAACTGAAATGATAAATATCTTTTTTGCACAAATCCATACATTGCAAATTCTAAAAGGAAATTTGATGGCGGAGACACCCACCCAGTGGCATCAGAGACACATCATTTTCGAACTAAGTTTCGAATGACCCGTGACTCGAGCATAAGTTAAATGAGCTCTCGAGAACATGGACATCATTGAACGTAACAATGGACCTTCTAATGGGTTTCACCAATAGTCATTGTACTGAAACCAAACAATGTGCGTGAATATGAGGCAGGCCAACACCGCAGTCCAACGGGTTCGACACCAAATCCCTAGTCTAGGCTCTTGAACGTTTCCATTTAAGCTAATATATATTACGGGTGTTAAAACATTGCCGATGCACTATCAAGGTTGCTGGCTAAGCCGTAGATCTAGATTCGGCCGATGACAATGCATATGTCAAATTCGTTGCTAGGGAAGCTACGCCCAGTGCTATGACAACGCGTGAGATTGAGGAACCGTCGGATGTTGATGATGAAATTAGCAGGTTACGCAATTGTTTAACATCTGGAGAATGGCATTTGTTGCAACACAACACTATTTACCAATAAAAGATGACTACGCGTCATGGGTATCTTGTGCTCCGTGGTACAAGAATTTTAGTACCCGAAAGTCTCTTAAAACGTGTGTTAACATTAGCACATAGTGGTCATACGGGCATAGTTGCGATATAACGGCATCTTAGAAAAAAGCATGGTGGCCAGGTATAGATAAGCAGGTAGAAACCTTTTGTAAAACGTGTCACGGTTGTAATTAGTCGGTCAGCCTACTAGTCCAGAGGCTATGACTCGTACAGACCTACCGACAGGTCCATGGCAAGATTTAGCCGCAGACGTACTGGGTCCATTAGACAAAAAAAATGGTTTGTTTCCGCTAACGGCTTAAAAAAAATAGGGTAGGTAGGTAGGCAAAACCTTTTTTTTAATCTTTTTTTTTATTATTAATGACCTTATTTTACACTTTTAATATGATAAGAAATACTGGGGAAGGTATTAATACCTAGATAATATATGGTTATCCCTTTTTCAATATTTGGTAATGTACGCTGGAAACCCCAGGGGTCGTGGGTTCAAATCTCACTGGAGGAATGTTTTTTTATTTTTATTTTTTATCTCCATAAGAAACCTTGGTTCATGGGTTCAACTTTTTATTATTATTATATTTTTTTTTAAAAATCTTTTCTTTTTTCTTTTTTAAATGTTTTTTAATTTATTTATTTTTTGCAATAAAAAAAGTTAGGGTCGGCGGCCAAATAATAGGGTCGGTCGGGTTAGCGGAAACAAACACTTCAAACAGCGTGGAAAGAAACTGGAAATCTGACTTACGGTGACGTTTGATAAGTCCAGACTCTATTGTGCCCATCGCGTCAGGTATACCTTGACGTGTTCGTTGGCGGAGGGACTATAAACCTTAGAATTACACACACACACACACGGTGACGTTTGATGTTTGTCTGCAATTGTGTCTTGTCGTGCACTCAATGGTGTGTTCTCTTGTTGCTCTGGCTTCTGCCAAATCATTGAGTACCTTCTTTGTGGCTTTCTAGGCTATTGTTTTGTTCTGTATTTATATATATACGAGCATCTTTGTGTTTTACTTGTATTGCCTAGTTGGTTAGAGAATAGTTCATGGCGGGGATTTCTTTATTTACACTGTCCCGTTTTATTGGGTTGACAGTAGGGTAAGTGTGAGGTTTGGTGCACCCTAGAACCCAGGCCACTGACCGTTCCAAGGCGGTAGCCCTATTGTCAACGTTTTGTGTTTGTAATGTCTGATTTGGCCTTTTATTCATCTTTAAAGTTGTTCTTTGTTTCTGTGTGTGTTTGTGGTTGACTATCGTCCTTGAATGCTACTTTTCCTATTCGATTTTTATATCTATATTAAATGATTATCTAATGATGTATAGGAGAACACCTCACTCGACTACAGGTGTGAGTCCTGCTGAGCTCTTGTTCGGTAGAAAAATCCGAACTCAAGAAATAAGTCAATTTCAAATAGAAGACTCTGAACAAAAAGGAAAAGAGAAAATGTACGCGGGTCACAAAAGACTCGTTAAATATAGCAATATCGCTGAGGGAGACAAGGTTTTGCAAACGGATCAAACTGGTGATCAGACAAAATATCGACCAGAAAGAATAAAGAAAACACCAGAAAAACTCGAAGACTATATTCTGGATTAAAACTCCATTCAGACCATTGTGAAACTATAGCATCCCTCTTGTAACACAACAAATAATGAACAGTGACCTCAGTTTGACTTGTTTTGAGACATGTGTCAGACTTGTGTGTTAATTACTAGATTATCTGTTTCCTAGGAAAGTGTGGACTGTAATCTTTTTCTAAATCAAAGACAATGTAATTTTAAATCAAAGACAATGTAATTTTAAATCAAAGACAATGTAATTGTAATAAACTGAAATGACCATTAATTAGACCATTAACTGAATAAGGTGGTTAACAACTCCCAAGGACTTTTATTTGAACATTGAGCTGTCTGCTGCAACTCACAGAGAAAGATAAATGGCTATTACACTGTTGATAAGATCCCAGATTGTATGAATATTTGATATATTATATATTTTGGGGAATTAATTATCTAAAAAGGGAGGGATTGTAGTATCAGTAGTTATACCTGCATGACCTTGTGGGTTTATATGAATGCATGTTACAATAGTATAAGATGCTTGGACTGCCGGGTGTTTAGCGGAGTCTTTACTTGTAGTTCGTAGTACACTCTAGTAATAAAGTAATAAAGGCTATACTTTTAACGGGGTTGTTTGTGTCTTAAATGGAGAGTCTTAAATGACGAATTTCTAAGCCCCAGACATAACACATTGTATCACTCGGTGGCAAATGTTACTGTTCTGACGTTAGTGTTGTTTTGTTTTTCAAACCTGAATTTTCTTTAAACTCATTTCATATGCCTTATAATGTTTTGTTGTTCGTGTCATCATTGCATTCTTAACAGGAAAATCAAACTCATTGTGTATTGAATATGCAAAAGTGGTTCTATTGGGTGGACGTTTATTAAGCCATATATATATATAGACAAAGCAAATCACAAATCGCAAAAATAAAGTTAATTTAACCGTAAAAGGAGATATGCAAATATTTTAGTCAATTATCATTTTGTTTCACATCTACAACACCTATTTCTAACACAAATTATGGATCTCGTCCTACCAGATTAGGACTTGTAACAATAAAGGCTTTAACAGCCCAACGTTTTTCATCTCAACGTATTCAATCAAAATTTCTTAAATCCTCAGTTGACGAAGGCCCCCGTTTAGGCAATATAACAAGCCAGTCGATGAAAAGTAATGCCAGCAAAAAGAATATGAAACTGGAAATTTGGAAATCGGTGAACAGGATAAATGTTAAAATATAACACATACTAAATATCATTATTGATAGAATGTTTACCCCAGAATATAGACAATTAGTATTTCTGTTAAAATCTGGGAAAACAAATCCACCAAAACAAACAGTTAGGAGATGGGTTGGTAAAAATGGTTATTGAAGTAGGAAAGGCCATACCAAGTTTTTTCTATGTTTAGCGTCACACTGGGTTTCAGAAACCCACCTACCAGGCAGGAAAAAATAAACGAAGCATCGAAAAATAATATGTTTATTTTTCATCAGTCTGTGGAGGGTTTTTTCCTTCAAATTAAACCACAATTCAAACAACAAAACAAGTTATAATGGTGTTCATATAGTATGATTTTGTTTATTCCAATTAGGAATTGATCAAGTTATTTATTTCCATAGTCATTTTATTTACAGTTTACTTGTTATATGTTGTCGTCGACTCGGAAATGCGTTTCCGACGGTTTTCATATGGATATATATATATATCAAAAATGTTATTTGTTGGTCAGGCACCGAACATAGATATGCTTTAATAAATATTTCCCGGGAGTGATGCATTTATGTTAGACGAGCGTCGTTACCGACGAAGTCCGTTTTTTATTTGCTGTTTGTTTCTGCTGTATCCAGTTACTATTGAACCTAATGGTCATATTCGGATACATTGTTTACCTATAGTTGTTACTCTCAGTTGTATTACCCTCAATCGTCATACTCGGATCCATTGTTTACCTATAGTTGGTACACTCAGTTGTATTACCCTCAATGATCATGCTCCGATATATTGTTTACGTGTAGTTGTTACACTCAGTTGTATTACCCTCAATGGTCATACTCGGATACATTGTTTACCTATAGTTGTTCCACTCAGTTGTATTACCCTCAATGGTCATACTCCGATACATTGTATACCTATAGTTGTTACACTCAATTGTGTTACTCTCAATGGTCATGCTCGGATACATTGTTTACCAATAGTTGTTACACTCGGTTGTATGACCCGCAATGGTCATACTCGGATACATTGTTTACCTATAGTTGTTCCACTCAGTTGTATTACTCTCGATGGTCATACTCGGATACATTGTTTACCTATAGTTGTTCCACTCAGTTGTATTACCCTCAATGGTCAGACTCGCATTGTTTACCTATAGTTGTTACACAAATTTGTATTACTCTCAATGGTCATACTCCGATACATTGTTTACCTGTAGTTGTTACACTCAGTTGTATTACCCTCAATGGTCATACTCCGACACATTGTTTACCTATAGTTGTTACACTCAGTTGTATTACTCTCAATGGTCATACTCCGATACATTGTTTACTTATAGTTGTTATACTCAGTTGTATTACACTCAATGGTCATACTCGGATACATTGTTTACCTGTAGTTGATACACTCAGTTGTATTACTCTCAATGATCATACTCCGATCCATTGTTTACCTATAGTTTTTACACTCAGTTGTATTACCCTCAATGATATACTCGGATACATTGTTTACCTATAGTTGTTATACTCAGTTGTATTACTCTCAATGGTCATACTGCGATACATTGTTTACTTCTAGTTGTTACACTCAGTTGTATTACCCTAAATGGTCAAACTCGGATTCATTGTTTACTTGTAGTTTTTACACTCAGTTGTATTACCCTCAATGGTCATACTCCGATACATTGTTTACCTATAGTTGTTACACACAGTGGTATTACCCTCAATGGTCATACTAGGATACATTGTTTACTTATAGTTGTTACACGCAGTGGTATTACCCTCAATGGTCATACTCGGATACATCGTTTACTTGTAGTTGTTACACTCAGTTGTATTACTCTCAATGGTCATACTCCGATACATTGTTTACCTGTATTTGTTTCAATCAGTTGTAGTACCCTCACTGGTCATACTCGGATACGTTGTATACCTATAGTTGTTACACTCAGTTGTATTACCCTCAATGGTCATACTCCGATACATAGTTTACCTGTAGTTGTTACACTCAGTTGTATTACTCTCAATGGTCATACTCCGATACATTGTTTACCTGTAGTTGTTACACTCAGTTGTATTACCCTCAATGGTCATACTCCGATACATTGTTTACCTATAGTTGTTACACTCAGTTGTATTACTCTCAATGGTCATACTCAGATACATTGTTTACCTGTAGTTGTTACACCCAGTTGTATTACTCTCAATGGTCATACTCCGATACATTGTTTACCTGTAGTTGTTACACTCAGTTGTATTACCCTCAATGGTCATACTCCGATACATTGTTTACCTATAGTTGTTACACTCAGTTGTATTACTCTCAATGGTCATACTCGGAAATATTGTTTACCTATAGTTGTTACACTCAGTTGTATAACCCTCAATGGTCACACTCCGATACATTATTTACCTGTAGTTGTTACACGCAGTTGTATTACCCTCAATGGTCATACTCCGATACATTATTTACCTATAGTTGTTACACTCATTTGTATAACCCTCAATGGTCACACTCCGATACATTGTTTACCTGTAGTTGTTACACGCAGTTGTATTACCCTCAATGGTCATACTCCGATACATTGTTTACCTGTAGTTGTTACACTCAGTTGTATTACTCTCAATGGTCATACTCCAATACATTGTATACCTATAGTTGTAACACTCAATTGTGTTACTCTCAATGGTCATACTCCGATACATTGTTTACCTGTAGTTGTTACACTCAGTTGTATTACCCTCAATGGTCATACTCCGATACATTGTTTGCCTGTGGTTGTTAACTCAGTTCTGTTATCCTCAATGGTCATACTTCGATACATTGTTTACCTCTAGTTGTTACACTCAGTTGTATTACCCTTAATTATCATACTCCGATAGATTGTTTACCTATAGTTGTTACACGCAGTTGTATTACTCTCAGTTGTCATACTCGGATACATTGTTCACCTATAGTTGTTATACTCAGTTGTATTACACTCAATTGTCATACTCCGATACATTGTTTACTTATAGTTGTTATACTCAGTTGTATTACAGTCATTGATCATACTCGGATACATTGTTTACCTGTAGTTGTTACACTCAGTTGTATTACCCTCAATGATCATACTCGGATACATTGTTTTCCTGTAGTTGTTACACACAGTTGTATTACCCTCAATGATCATACTCGGATACATTGTTTACCTGTAGCTGTTACACTCAGTTGTATTACTCTCAATGATCATACTCCGATACATTGTTTACCTGTAGTTGTTACACTCAGTTGTATTACCCTCAATAGTCATACTCGGATACATTGTTTACCTGTAGTTGTTATGCTCAGTTGTATTACACTCAATGGTCATATTCGGATACATTGTTTACCTGTAGTTGATACACTCAGTTGTATTACTCTCAATGGCCATACTTGGATACATTGTTTACTTATAGTTGTTATACTCAGTTGTATTACATTCAATGGTCATACTCGGATACATTGTTTACCTGTAGTTGATACACTCAGTTGTATTCCTCTCAATGGTCATACTCCGATCCATTGTTTACCTATAGTTTTTACACTCAGTTGTATTACCATCAATGGTCATACTAGGATACATTGTTTACTTATATTTGTTATACTCAGTTGTATTACCCTCAATGGTCATACTCGGTTAAATTGTTTACCTGTAGTTGATACACTCAGTTGTATTACCCTCAATGGTCATACTCGGATATATTGTTTACCTATAGTAGTAACACTCAGTTGTATTATTCTAAATGGTCATACTCGGATACATTGTTTACTTATAGTTGTTATACTCACGTGTATTACCCTCAATAGTCATACTCGGATACATTGTTTACCTGTAGTTGTACACTCACAATGGTCATACTCGGATGCATTGTTTACCTGTAGTTGTTACACTTAGTTGTATTACCCTCAATGGTCATACTCGGATACATTATTTATCTATAGTTGTTACACTCAGTTTTATTACCCTCAATGGTCATATTCCGATACATTGTTTATCTGTAGTTGTTACACTCAGTTGTATTACTCTCAATGGTCATACTCGGACACATTGTATACCTGTAGTTTTTACACTCAGTTGTATTACTCTCAATGGCCATACTCGGATACAGTGTTTACTTATAGTTGTTATACTCAGTTGTATTACTCTCAATGGTCTTACTCCGATACATTGTTTACTTATAGTTGTTATACTCAGTTGTATTACACTCAATGGTCATACTCGGATACATTGTTTACCTGTAGTTGATACACACAGTTGTATTACTCTCAATGGTCATACTCCGATCCATTGTTTACCTATAGTTTTTACACTCAGTTGTATTACCATCAAAGGGCATACTAGGATACATTGTTTACTTATATTTGTTATACTCAGTTGTATTACCCTCAATGGTCATACTCGGATAAATTGTTTACCTGTAGTTGATACACTCAGTTGTATTACCCTCAATGGTCATACTCGGATATATTGTTTACCTATAGTTGTAACACTCAGTTGTATTACCCTAAATGGTCATACTCGGATACATTGTTTACTTATAGTTGTTATTCTCAGATGTATTACCCCCAATAGTCATACTCGGATACATTGTTTACCTGTAGTTGTACACTCACAATGGTCATACTCGGATACATTGTTTATCTATTGTTGTTACACCCAGTTGTTTTACCCACAATGGTCATATTCCGATACATTGTTTACCTGTAGTTGTTACACTCAGTTGTATTATTCTCAATGGTGATACTCAGACACATTGTAAACCTGTAGTTTTTACACTCAGTTGTATTACCCTCAATGGTCATACTCCGATACATTGTTTACCTGTAGTTGTTCCACTCAGTTGTATTACCCTCAATGATCATTCTCGGATACATTGTTTACCTGTAGTTGTTACACTCAGTTGTATTACCCTCAATGGTCATACTTGGATACATTGTTTACCAATAGTTGTTACACTCAGTTGTATTACCCTCAATGGTCATACTAGGATACATTGTTTACCTATAGTTGTTACACTCAGTTGTATTACCCTCAATGATCTTACTCTGATACATTGTTTACCTGTAGTTATGACACTCTGTTATATTACTTTCAATGGTCATACTCGGATACAATGTTTACCTATAATTGTTACATTCAGTTGTATTACCCTCAATGGTCATACTCCGATACATTGTTTACCTGTAGTTGTTACACTCAGTTGTATTACTCTCAATGGTGATACTCCGATACATTGTTTACCTGTAGTTGTTACACTCAGTTGTATTACCCTCAAAGGTATTACTCGGATACATTGTTTACCTGTAGTTTTTACTCTCAGTTGTATTACTCTCAATGGTCATATTCCGATACATTGTTTACCTGTAGTGTTACACTCAGTTGTATTACTCTAAATGGTCATACTCTGATACATTGTTTACCTGTAGTTGTTACACTCAGTTGTATTACCCTCAATGGTCATACTCCGATACATTGTTTACCTGTAGTTGTTACACTCAGTTGTATTACTCTCAATGGTCATACTCAGACACATTGTATACCTGTAGTTTTTACACTCAGTTGTATTACCCTCAATGGTCATACTCCGATACATTGTTTACCTGTAGTTGTTCCACTCAGTTGTACTACCCTCAATGGTCATTCTCGGATACATTGTTTACCTGTAGTTGTTACACTCAGTTGTATTACCCTCAATGGTCATACTTGGATACAATGTTTACCAATAGTTGTTACACTCAGTTGTATTACCCTCAATGGTCATACTCGGATACATTGTTTACCTATAGTTGTTACACTCAGTTGTATTACCCTCAATGATCATACTCTGATACATTGTTTACCTGTAGTTATTACACTCAGTTATATTACTTTCGATGGTCATACTCGGATACAATGTTTACCTATAGTTGTTACATTCAGTTGTATTACCCTCACTGGTCATACTCCGATACATTGTTTACCTGTAGTTGTTACACTCAGTTGTATTACTCTCAATGGTCATACTCCGATACATTGTTTACCTGTAGTTGTTACACTCAGTTGTATTACCCTCAAAGGTATTACTCGGATACATTGTTTACCTGTAGTTTTTACACTCAGTTGTATTACTCTCAATGGTCATATTCCGATACATTGTTTACCTGTAGTGTTACACTCAGTTGTATTACTCTCAATGGTCATACTCGGATACATTGTTTACCTGTAGTTGTTACACTCAGTTGTATTACCCTCAATGGTCATACTCCGATACATTGTTTACCTGTAGTTTTTACACTCAGTTGTATTACTCTCAATGGTCATACTCGGATACATTGTTTACCTGTAGTTATTATACTCAGTTGTATTACCCTCAATGGTCATACTCGGATTCATTGTTTACCTATAGTTGTTACACTCAGTTGTATTACCCTCAATGGTCCGACACGGATACATTGTTTACTTATAGTTGTTATACTCAGGTGTATTACCCTCAATATTCATACTCGGATACATTGTTTACCTGTAGTTGTACACTCACAATGGTCATACTCGGATACACTGTTTACCTGTAGATGTTACACTCAGTTGTATACCCTCACTGGTCATACTCGGATACATTGTTTACCTGTAGTTGTTACACTCAGTTGTATTACTCTTATTGGTCATATTCGGATAAATTGTTTACCTGTAGTTTTTACACTCAGTTGTATTACCCTCAATGGTCATACTCTGATACATTGTTTACCTGTAATTGTTACACTCTGTTATATGACCCTCAATGGTCATACTCCGATACATTGTTTACCTGTAATTGTTACACTCAGTTGTATTTCTCTCAATGGTCATACTCCGATACATTGTTTACCTGTAGTAGTTACACTCAGTTGTAATACTCTCAATGGTCATACTCGGATACATTATTTACCAATAGTTGTTACACTCAGTTGTATTACCCTCAATGGTCATACTCGGATTCATTGTTTACTTATAGTTGTTACACTCAGTTGTATTACTATAAATGGTCCTACTCGGATACATTGTTTACCTGTAGTTGTACACTCACAATGGTCATACTCGGATACACTTTTATTACCCTCAATGGTCAAATTCCGATACATTGTTTACCTGTAGTTGTTACACTCAGCTATTTTACTCTCAATGGTCATACTCGGATACATTGTTTACCTGTAGTTTTTACACTCTGTTGTATTAACCTCAATGGTCATACTCTGATACATTGTTTACCTGTAGTTGTTACACCCAGTTGTATTACTCTCAATGGTCATATTCCGATACATTGTTTACTTCTAGTTGTTATACTAAGTTGTATTACCCTCAATGGTCATACTCCGATATATTGTTTACCTTTAGTTGTTACACTCAGGTGTATTACCCTCAATGGTCATACTCCGATACATTGTTTACCTGTAGTTGTTACACTCAGTTTTATTACCCTCAATGGTCATACTCGGATTCATTGTTTACTTATAGTTGTTACACTCAGTTGTATTACCCTCAATGGTCATACACCGATACATTGTTTACCTGTAGTTGTTACAATCAGTTATATTACTCCCAATGGTCATACTCCGATACATTGTTTACCTATAGTTGTTACACTCAGTTGTATTACTCTCAATGGTCATACTCGGATACATTGTTTACGTGTAGTTGTTTCACTCAGTTGTATTACCCTCAATGGTCATACTCCGATACATTGTTTACCTGTAGGTGTTACACTCAGTTGTATTACCCTCAATGGTCATACTCCGATACATTGTTTACCTGTAGTTGTTACACTCAGTTGTATTACTCTCAATGGTCATACTCCGATACATTGTTTACCTGTAGTTGTTACAATCAGTTGTATTACTCCCATAATCCGATACATTGTTTACTTAAAGTTGTTATACTCAGTAGTATTACCCTCAATGGTCAGACTCCGATACATTGTTTACCTATAGTTGTTATACTCAGTTGTATTACCCTCAATGGTCAGACTCCGATACATTGTTTACCTGTTGTTGTTACAATCAGTTGTATTACTGCCAATGGTCCTACTCGGATACATTGTTTACATGTAGTTGTTACACTCAGTTTTATTACTCCCAATGGTCATACTCCGATACATTGTTTACTTAAAGTTGTTATAATCGGTAGTATTAACCTCAATGGTCAGACTCCGATACATTGTTTACCTATAGTTGTTATAGTCAGTTGTATTACCCTCAATGGTCAGACTCCGATACATTGTTTACCTATAGTTGTTACACTCATTTGTATTACCCTCAATGGTCATACTCGGATACATTGTTTACCTGTAGTTGTTACACTCAGTTGTATTACCCTCAATGGTCATACTCGGATACATTGTTTACCTGTAGTTGTTACACTCAGTTGTATTACCCTCAATGGTCATACTCCGGTAAATTGTTTACCTGTTGGTGTTACTATCAGTTGTATTACTGCCAATGGTCCTACTCGGATACATTGTTTACATGTAGTTGTTACACTCAGTTTTATTACTCCCAATGGTCATACTCCGATACATTGTTTACTGAAAGTTGTTATACTCGGTAGTATTAACCTCAATGGTCAGACTCCGATACATTGTTTACCTATAGTTGTTATACTCAGTTGTATTACCCTCAATGGTCAGACTCCGATACATTGTTTACCTATAGTTGTTACACTCATTTGTATTACCCTCAATGGTCATACTCGGATACATTGTTTACCTGTAGTTGTTACACTCAGTTGTATTACCCTCAATGGTCATACTCGGATACATTGTTTACCTGTAGTTGTTACACTCAGTTGTATTACCCTCAATGGTCATACTCCGGTAAATTGTTTACTTGTAGTTGTTACACTCAGTTGTATTACCCTCAATGGTCATACTCAGATACATTGTTTACCTATAGTTGTTATACTCGGTAGTATTAACCTCAATGGTCAGACTCCGATACATTGTTTACCTATAGTTGTTACACTCATTTGTATTACCCTCAATGGTCATACTCGGATACATTGTTTACCTGTAGTTGTTACACTCAGTTGTATTACCCTCAATGGTCATACTCGGATACATTGTTTACCTGTAGTTGTTACACTCAGTTGTATTATCCTCAATGGTCATACTCCGGTAAATTGTTTACTTGTAGTTGTTACACTCAGTTGTATTACCCTCAATGGTCATACTCAGATACATTGTTTACCTATAGTTGTTATACTCAGTTGTTTTACCCTCAATAATAACAGAGACGTGTATAATGAATGACAAGTTATGGGTTTTACGAAATATATTAATCAGTAATGGGCCAAATTGTTAAATTGTTTGTTTCGTATTTGTTTTATTTTTGTTCATGTGTTTTGTCTTTTCATTTCGCATACATGTGTTGCAATACAATCTACCATTTATTGAATTCACTTATTGCACATATGGGAACACTTTGTCAAATATATCAGTGTAATTTCATATTTCGTATATGAAGTTACCTCTTACAAATTAAATCACGTAAATTGCATAGGAACCAAACTAAATAATAGTCTGTGCTAGTTGTTAGTTGTTTCACATTTTTCGGAAAAGATTTTAGTTGTATGCAATTACCGACATACTCACTAAACCACATTTATTTACTTATTTATTTATTTCCAATAAAGCAGCCTACCCATTAAGAATTTTGGCTATGGTTTTGTCCCATTTTATACCCTAGCTATGTTCATGTTTAAGTTGCAGTTCAGTCATTCCTTTCGATTTGCCACAATAATAAAAAAACAAAAAAAACAACGGCACATATATATTCAAAATGTTGTGTTTTAGTTTAAAATGTATCTAAGACGAATGTGCTAATGCTAAAACGTAACCGTATTTGCATGCATTACCGCAGAAAATTTACCAGTACTTGAATTTAGGTTAATCTCAAGTTTGAAAATTACATTTGGTAAAAATCAACACTCCCATTTTGATATATTTTATGTATTAATTCATTACTAATTCTGGAAATAAAGTTTGAATCATTAATTTGGGAAAATTTTATTTGCGTGATCTTTCACTTCTTCCTCAGGTCACTCCTGTAAATGGCGCGGCCAGGTTCATGCTATATTTAGCAGTCCGCAACCTATAAGGCGACTATCTTTAATGACATATAAAAGTTACAACTAACGATTAATATATACTACTCAAAATTTGCTAAGGATCACTTTTTTGCAGTCTAAATTTCTTGCTGAAATGAAAAACATTATTTCTATTTTACATGAAATTATTTAGGGCAGTATATTGTCATGTGATCTCAGGACTTGATTCAAATTGTGGAATTGTTGAATTATCAATGAAATTGATATCGTTATCGTGAATTAATTTCTAATAAATTTATATGGAAGAATAAAAGTGATCCTTAGCAAATTTTGAGTAGTATATAATATGACCAAATAGTATGTAGTAACAAAACTGATTGACTAGTATGCACTTTTTAACTTAGATACGATTAGCACGTGTGAAAGGTTTCTACACATTAATACATATGTCAAACGAACAGTTTGGTAGCGCTGTGGGTGGTGATTGTGGGGTGTGTGGTGGGTATGCGTTTAATACTGTATATTTAACTGATAATCCTAAGTTTGTTTGCATTGTATAAACTGTATTACACATGCAAAATCCATTTTATATCGTTCCTTTATTTCACTTTCCCATGAAGGGTACAGCAAATGTTTGGCGTCTATGACGTAGTGGGCATTTTTTGCAGCTACGTAATGTGGAGGCAAACATTATGTATACCTTTGCATGATGGTGTATCATATAATTTGGTCAATGTTTTTGTCAAAAATGTTGTTTGTTTGTTTTTGGTTGAATTGGTTTTATGCAGCATTTCTATAAATTCATTATTTATCAAGAAAACAGAAGAAAGCATTCTTCTCACTAGTTTCGTACCGTTTGTACTCATCAGTGACTTAAAGGCATGTATTTTATCTTGATGTTATGCAGATTAATGTTTGAAATACAGTATAGAACCAATACTAATCTGAAAGTGTGGAGCCTTTAGAAATGGAATTTCTTTGTGAGGTTGTATTTCTTTGTTCGCTAAATGTGTAGGACGACATTAAAGAAAGCATTGACTTGCCAAAGCGTGGCATCTTGTAAATTTCTACAATGACCTGGCCAGATTTAGATGTTTGTCTGAAGGTTATATGTCATGATATTATTAAATCATTTCAAGCCCCGATACAAATAGCATACATCAGGTTAAGTTCCGGGACTAGTTGATATGTATCCTTGTGTATGTGTAGCACACCCTTTTATGGGTGAACTATAAACAGTGTTTTACCAGTTTTCAAACAGAAGTTGGAAGATTTCTTTTATTCAAAACCGGAGCGTTGATTTACAATAATATAGTATAGTGTTATTTCGGAATACAGAAAGTATGATAGTATGAAACGACTACGAAGTATATTAATTAAATGACTTAGCTTTACATAGCTAAAGAATGGAAACAGGCTTTTGTGCAAGTAATATGATTATAAAGAAATGAAAGAGTTTGTCAAGTATGTAATTCAAGTGAAATTGAAGATGAGTTTCACTTTGTTTTATTTTTTATAGTTATAATGATATAAAAACAAAAGATCAGTAAAAAGTATATATAAATTTAAACTTATAATACTTCTATAATCATCAAGGATTAAATGAATTATTTACAATGTACGTAAATACATAACATAGGTGTCAGGTGTTCTGTTCCAACTAGTATGTCAAAAAACATATTTAAATACATCCTCACATACAGTGCTCTGTTATCCATATATCCTTTCTTTGGATTAGTTATCAAAATATATCACTGATTTGACCTAAAATTAAAAACGATTATTTGCAATGCAGTATCATGTCCCAACTAAAATGAATTACGCGGCATTGTGTTAATATGTATAAATAATTTATGGGAGTATAATTATGTATTACAATGTATGTATGTGTATGATGAGAAACTGAAAACGTTCCAATCAATAAAATATCTCAAACGTTAAAAGGTATCGTTTTCTCTGAATGAATCCATCAATTTGAAAGTACATTAGTACACATACACTGTATCATTGATTGTTCTGAGTTACTGTCAATTATTAAAGATGGATTTAAAACAATACAAGGCGATGTTTACAGTTTATGTTTATTGGAATATATTGGCCACGTATTCAACAAAATAGAAGTAAGATAAAATGTGTAGTTAATTAAAACATATAGATGTACTTTATGAACCTTGGTACAGCAGTTCACAAAGACAATTATACCTAATTGAAAGTTCTTGTATTGAAAATATCAAAATTCTTATTAACTACACAATAAGTCATTGCTGTGACCGCGAAAAACTGCCACGTGTCACGCAGTTTGCGAAAAGCATATCACTGCGTAACACCGCCACACATGGGGGAAGCGGAACACAGCTTAGAAACTAAACTAAAACGTAACGAGGTTAAAATAAAGATATACAAATACGTTGCGTGGCCAACATAAACATATGTAAACATAAAAAACAAAACAGAAACGACCCAAATAGAGGAAATGGCTGACGCAATTGTCTCGTCAAAATAAAAAAGCCTAAAGTAGAGAGCGCAAAAAGAAAAAGGCTAAATAGAGACTGCCTCAAACAGAGAGCACACATACTCCTGAAATAGAGGAAATAGCTGACTCAATGTCTCGTCAATATAAAACAAAAACACCTCAAGATAGAGCATGCACCATAAGAAAGAGTACGATAATGGACCTTTGGAAACGGCCGAGCACGACACATACGAAATATTGCAGTCTCGGTTTGATTGAGACTGTTCATGAGCGGTAGTGAAATATGCTAGCTACCGCTCACGCCCTCTAGCCCCGTGTTGAAAGCCTCAAATAGAGACTGAAATAGTATTACTAAGGCTGGCTCCATCCAATGTTGATTGTCTGGCTTAGGCAAACGCCTTCTTATTAATTGATAAGCCCACAATCCATACACGAGATCATAATCTGTAATACTTAAGACTTGATTCAACTAGGGGAAAAATAGCTGAGCTGCTCGGTCGGAACTCTTGTAAGCTTAAGTGTCCCATCGCCCAAGCTCTCTAATAATGTCATCCGACATTCCATGACGTGAACGAACCTCTAAATATGATTTAAGACGATTGACGGGTCATATCGTAGAGTTAATAGCCGGAAGTGAAATGATCGTGCCCATACCCATTTGATCACATTCAAACATAGAAGCTTCATAATTTGAACTGCAAATGGTCAGTAATATTTTGAAAATCTTTCCCAACATAACTGGAGTAACGGGGAGCCTGGGACCGACCCTCTTAACAAGTCGATTCATGCCAACTAACTACGAAATGATTTGTTACATCTGATAAATGCAAACTTTTACATTTGAAACCAATGCCCGACAAATATGAATGAGCTGTTGCGGTTGCACAGCCTTTAATAGATAAATGCGGGATGCAATCAATTACTTGCTGTATGCTTGGAGGCCAGGTCATATGCATATTGCAATTAACCCGAAATGTGTTAAATCATTTAATTCCTATAGTGTAATCTTCCCTCGTGTTCAAAGCCAACGATGCACCTGAAAGTATGTCTGTTCAAGACTGGATATCAACGCTAGGGCATACTTTGACATTCACATAGTTTAAAATGTCGCTTAATTGCCAAGAAGAAAACTAAATCTCCATAAACTCTTCGATCAAAAAAGGCAGGGGCCCAGTTTTATACAGTTCCGTGCGACATATTCACTTCTGCTTTTAAAGTACGAGTCTGGTCTTTAATAAACTTAGTTCATAAACCTGGTCTAAATGTTTGTTCCTGGCTATCATGTATACTAGCAAATTGTAAACGGAGAGCTTAACATACCAACTACTTAAGGTTTCAATGGTACGTCTCGCAACCGCAAGTCCGATACCCAGTTATTCAACATAGGAACATTGTTGATTGGCCTTAATACATCGTGATGGTGACACAAACTTAAGTGCAAAGCATGGAATAAAATAACCTATAACACAGAGATCTAATTATTATTAAAACAGCATCACCCACCACTCTGTATACAAACAACAGCCACTGAATGAAAACATCATTGTACGTGAAGGAATAAATGTGTAAAGCTGACCGCTAGACGAAAAACAACTGTTATAGCAGCAGCAGTCACAGCAGTAAGTAAATAATATCTGTAATAAGCAAAAAAAACTGTTGACATATATCTATCATCAATTTGACCAATTTACAATAGCATAGACCTGCAATTACATGCTCATCAACATTTTCACGCTCCTGGTGTAAAATACCATAACGGATAGTATATAAGTAGTATACCATGTTCAGACTCCTGGTGTAAACTACCATAATGGGTAGTATATACCATTTTCAGACTCCTGGTGTAAAATACTATAACGGGTAGTATATTCATTAACCAAGATTCATGCATTTACATTATGCAAGTGTAAACAGTGACAATTTGTTATACAGGTTTGTAATAATTGCAACAACAAAAAGTGGTGTAAAATGCCAAGTCATTATTGACATGCAAATAACCAGACAATAGTACCACACTACGAACACTAAGAATATGGTTCACTTTAATTCTAGGTCAGTCGCCGACCCCCACTGTAGAAAGTGCATATTTCTCCAAAGTGAAAAGAAAGAAAGTATATTCTTTGTTTTTTATCTGTCGTTGTTCCTGTAGTTTTTAATGAATTAAACACCATAATAAAGTGTTTAGAAATGTCACAAAATAATCACGAGTAGAGCGTATTGGTCGTACACAGCTCTTGTAAGCACCTGTCAGTCACACGCTAATCCATTGTTCAGTTGAAACCATTCACAATGTCCATGATATATTCAGGTATTACGGAAAAGCGTGCAATTTTAAGTGGCCCTAGAGGGCGTCCGGGAGGGGCGTTTAATAAGTTTAGTTTTGTGCTAATGCATGTAAGAGTATAGGTCTATCACTCTTAAAGGCAAAATTGTGTAAGGGTCATTTCGTGTAGAATAAATTCTGCGGATTTAGCCACGTGTGTCACGGCATGAACGTGTGAAATAATGTTTTGGGTGGAACGTCGGTTATAAAATGCATTGTTCTCAAGTCCTGGCCGGGATTGATTGAAAGTCACTTTGTTTGAGCAGAGGTTGGAACCGGCGAAATTCACAGGCAATATTTGGTCAGTATTTATGTTATGAAATGTATCACACATTTGTATTCAGTGGGCGGCGCCATCTTGGTAGGCGATGTCACGACATCCGGTTAGCTTTTATGTTTCTCAAACATTAACTTGAGACTAGCATAAGATTTTGAAGTTCTACTTTATTAGATATACTGATTGCCATTGATCATTAATTGTAAAACAATACTAATTTGATAACATTGTATAATAGGTGCATAAGTGAACGTTGGCGTATAATTTAGTGATTGTAATACACGATTGAATTGATAACGTTGTATATTAGGTGCATTAGTTAATAATGAGATGAGTGACTAGTATAAATGTTCGAAGCGTATACATGGCGTTGTAGCATATACATCCATTGCTACTCGGGACACTAGGTGGGCCCGTTATCAGTCCCCACTGGAGGAACGTCATTCACAACCTCGGTGGAGGTTAATTACCATATCTATCGCGTCATCAACCCTTATAGAAGGCATTTGATGACAATCACCCATTGGATTCGCGCATCATCATCTTCATGAGCTCTCGCGCATCACCTTCATCGCGCTAGACCATACTTCTTGTGCACATCAACATTGTTATAACTTTAACAACACTTTAGTGTCGTATATAGTCAGTCGACACATTCAGTATTTGTGATACTACTAAGAACGTCTTAAACGTTCATGAGAACAGTCTTTTCATATTTCATCTGTTTATTCGCTTTTTCTATTTTGATAATTGTATATATGTTTAACATATTTTAAAAGTTGCATTAAACTTATGTAAATGCATTCACCGTCATTGATTCTTTCCTGAGTTAGCCCCAACCACTAGGGTCATCTTGCGACAGCTGGTGTCAGAAGTGGGATTTTGGGCAACTACGGAGGGAAGAATCCATAAGTGATCTTTATTATGATACACTAAATCTCTACTTATCATTTTAGAAATGTGTACCACCCTCTGATCCATCAAGGCGACTGGAGACGATCACGGCCACAGCTTGGAAGACAAGTCAAGACATGACAAGGGTAGGGTAAGTCCAAACTGTTGTTTTGTACGTTCTTTCCTTGGCACGAGGTCGCAGTGGTCTACACGATTGGGTCTGAGGCACTTTTGCTCCATAATTTGGGTGTTTGTTTTACCTCCCTTAATATACCAATAGTATCCAATGAGGTTGACGAACAAGATCTTTTACTCTGTTGTGACACTCGAGTATAATAATATTGATGGGAGAAGTAAATATACATGTACATGCTATACACATTTCTATAATTGTTTAAGGTTTATGTCCAATATCAAATATAGATATTTTATGTAGGGTATACGTTTTGTGGAAGCTAGATACTATCTATACATAACCGTTAGTAGTTAGCGCTAGTACAAATGTGTATGTAACTTGTCCTATGATGATCCCTGGTATTTACTGAGGACACAGTGACTTACCATTAGTAGACCAGTGAGTCGACTAGACTTATTAGTGACTTGTGTATTGTAGTTATTGTAGTGAGTATTCCACAATGTCTATACCCGTGACGTCCAGAAAGGAACTTACGGAGATGGGTAAGAATTAGAAAGTAGATTAGTAAGGGAGAAGCAAGAGTTAGAACATGAGAGGTTCGAAACAGATGGTAGACTAGCTAAGGCTAAGATAAAGATGGAGATGGAGAAATCAGAGTTTGATCATAAGTTAGCTTTAGACTTGGAAGCAGCTAAGACATATAATAAGGGTAGGGAAAGATGGGTATTCTGGGAAGTTAAAAGGTTCGAAGTTACCATACTTTGATGCTGACAAAGATAACATGGACAGTTACTTGTTACGGTTTAAACAACATTATGCGGAGTTACAGGAATGGTCCAAGGATAAGTGGGCAGTTCATTTAAGTGCGTTATTGAGAGGCAAGGCCTTAAATGTATTTTCTAGATTACCTAGTTCAGATTCTCTTGACTATGACAAGTTAAAGGATGCTCTTTTAAAGAGATCTGAGTTAATTGAAGAAGGTTTTAGAAAGCGGTTTAGAGCTTGTTTACCTGAGAAAGGCGAGTCATTTATTCAGTTCATTAGTAGGTCTAGAAATTACTTAGATAGGTGGTTAGAGTTCGGGAAGGCAGCGCAGACTTATCAAGGCCTCATAGACTTCTTGTTGCGGGACTAGCTATTCTTTGTTTGTAGTAGAGATCTGTTCTTATTTCTGAAAGAAAGAAAATTAGCTAATGTAGAAGAAATGGCAACACAAGCAGATCATTTTGCCGAGGCTAGAGGTGGAGCTCATAATGTAGTGTCGAAAGACAGAACTTTTAGAGATATGCAAGGGGACGATCATAGTAATAAACAGAAAGACCAGAGTGGAAACTATAGAGGTGGAGGTAGTTCGATGGGTGCTAGAAGAGGTAGCAATAGTGGTTACAACATAGGTAGACCTATTATTCGTTGTCGTCACTGTAATGGGAATCATGCTTCACATGAGTGTATGAAAGCGATGAAAGTATCCGCTGCCGTAGACAATTTAAGTGACAATAGTAGAGTAGACAACAATGTAAGTAGTCAGAACCAAGGTTTTAACAACCCATGGATTTTCGGTAGAGGTAGAGGTGGTCAAAATCGAGGTAGAGGTAGAGGCAGAGGTAGTAATAGTCCGGTTATTAAAACCAAAAGTAGTAGCTGTTGTGTTAAATCGGATGGCGCAATGGCGAAGATCGGAACATGTCTCTTTCCGTATTCAAATCTTCCAACGGCAGATGGTAGAGTGAATGGCACAGACTTAATTGTAATGAGGGATACACATTGTACAGGTGTGGTAGTTAAGCGTAGTTTGGTTACGGCTGACCAGTTGGTAAGTAAACAGTCACCGTGTATGTTGTTAAATAAGTCGGTAGAGTACGTGCCAATAGCGAGAATAGATGTAGATACACCTTTCTTTAAAGGGACTACAGAGGCACTATGTATGGATGACCCGATGTATGATTTAACGATAGGGAACATAGAAGGATCAGTACTTCCGGTAGTGTCCGATTTTAGGAGTAGCATAAGTAATGCAGTAGGGACTAGAGCTCAGGTTAAAAAGCAAGCTCAGACTTATAGAAAACTAAAGGTTCCTGCAGCCGTAGGTGACATATCCAAAGCGGAGTTTATAGAAGGACAAACTCAAGACGAGTCATTAGATCCTTGTAAAGTGAAGGCCAAGGATGGTGTAGTGAAGAAGTGTAAAGGGTCCGGTAGTTTTAAGTTTGTACATAAGAATAGTTTGTTGTACAGAGAATTTGAAGATATTGGTGGTAGACAGTTTCACCAATTAGTGGTACCTACCCAGTATAGAACGACAGTGCTTAAGGTAGCTCATGAGTCGATTATGAGAGGTCATTTAGGCTTAAAGAAAACGTCAGAGTATTGGCAGAATTTTATTGGCCAGGCGTTAGTTTAGATGTAACTAGGTATTGTAGGTCCTGCGATGTATGCCAAAGGACTGTTCCAAAAGGTCGAGTGACCAAAGTATTTTGGGCCGGAGGCCACTGACAGATACACCATTTAAGCGGATAGCCGTAGACATAGTTGTACCAATTTGTTCAGGTTTGGATAGGAAAAATAGGTACATTTTAACCATGGTAGACTATGCAACTAGGTATCCGGAGGCAGTAGCATTGTCCTCAGTTGAAACTGAGAGAGTAGCTGAGGCATTAGTTGATATGTTGAGTAGGCTAGGTGTACCAGAGGTAATGCTGACTGATTGTGGGTCACAGTTTACGTCAGAACTTATGGCTGAAGTTAGCAGGTTATTGTTTTTGCGTCAAATCACGACAACACCGTATCACCCTATGTGTAACGGGTTAGTCGAACAATTTAACTGGACGTTAAAGCAAATGTTACGGCGTATGTGTACAGAGAGACCCTAAGATTGGGACAAGTATCTCAATGCTTTGCTGTTTGAATTTAGAGAGGTTCCACAAGAGAGTTTAGGATTTTCTCCGTTTGAGTTATTCTACGGTAGATCAGTTAGAGGTCCCATTAGGATTCTTAGAGAGATGTGGGCAGGTAAAGTAGATAGCGATGATGTTAAGACTACATATCAGTATGTTTTAGATCTGAAGGTGAAACTAGAGGAGACTTGTAAGATAGCTCAAAGTCAGTTAGTTAAGGCAAGTACCAAGTACAAACGGTACTATGGCCAGAAAGCTAGAGCTAGGAAATTTAAGATAGATGACCAGGAGTTACTGTTACTCCCGACCGACAATAACAAGCTGTTATTACAATGGAAAGGTCCGTTTTACGTTAGAGAGATAGTGAACCCTATAGATTATCGTATCGAGATAAACGGAAAGTTAAAGACCTTTCATGCGAATATGCTGAAAGAGTATATCATTAGAACCGATAAAGTGCAACAAAGGTGTTAAATGTAGTTAATGTTGCAGTTATTGAGGATAGTGAGGAAAGCAGTAGTGAGGACACTAGTCTCATGTATTTTCAAACTAGTGTAGGTAAGCAGACAGCAGCCGATGTAGACATATCGGGCATGCCTAGTGTAGAGCAGCAACGAGAGATAGGTAGTTTACTCTCGGAGTTCAATGATGTCTTGACCGAAAAATGGAGTGCAACATGATATTGTACTCACATCAGGGGAACCAATTAAAAGTAAGGGGTATTTCATTCCATTTCACTCCCGGTCAATTGTTGATGAGGAGGTGAAAGACATGTTGAAATTGGCTGTCATCGAACCTTCAAGCGCCCTTTTTTCATCCCCAGTAGTACTTCTTAAGAAAAAAGATGGGTCAATTCGATTCTGCATCGATTTTAGACAGCTCAATAAACGTACCATCTTTGATGCAGAGCCAGTGCGTAATATTGAGGAGGTATTCTCTAAACTTGCGGGATATTCTTATTTCTCCAAGTTAGACCTCAGTAAAGGGTACTGACAAGTCCCACTTTCAGACCAAGCTAAAGAGATGACCTCTTTCGAAACTTCACAAGGACTTTTTAAGTTCAAGGTCATGCCCTTCGGTCTCGTAAACGCACCAGCAACCTTCTGTAGGTTGATGAGGGAAGTCTTGAAGGATTTGTCCAACACAGACAGTTTTGTAGATGACATCCTGGTGTTTACAACAACATTTGAAGACCATATTAAGGCTTTACGTAATCTGTTGGAACGGCTACGCCGGTTTAAACTGACTGCAAAACCTAACAAGTGTCACATAGTTTACGCAGATATAGAGCGTCTGGGTCATGTTGTCGAAATTGAAACCCAACCCCGACAAGCTTAAGGCAATTCAGGAAGCACCAAGACCCGAGACAAAGAAACAAGTTAGGTCATTTTTAGGGTTGGCGGGTTTTTACAGGAAATTCATCCCAAACTTTTCGGCTATAGCTGCACCTTTGTCAGACTTGACAAAGAAAGGTCAACCCGATAGTATAACTTGGGGGGAAAGCCATGAGCGAGCTTTTGTCTCTTTAAAGGGGAGTCTGGTCAAAACCCCAATACTAAAATTACCTGAACTTGACAAGGAGTTTATCCTCAGAACGGATGACTCCGATATAGGGGTGGGTGCAGTCCTACTGCAAGAACAAGATGGGTGTAGTCTCCCCGTGGCTTACGCAAGTCGGAAACTACTACCCCGGGAACGTAACTACTATGGTATCGAAAGGGAGTGTCTTGCAGTAGTGTGGCGTGTCAGTAAATTCCACCGATATGTTTTTGGTAAGGAATTTGCCTTGGAGACTGACCACCAACCGTTAGCTTATTTTAACACAGCAAAGGTAACTAACAGTAGGTTAATGAGGTGGGCACTGACTCTGCAGCCTTACCGGGTGAAAATTAAAGCGATCCGAGGCAAGGACAATATTGGGGAAGACTATTTATGTCGCCGCACATAATGACAGGTTTAATACAATAGTATAATAGTGTATTAAAGGGTATTGTACAATAGCAGTATCTGTTACGACAGTGTAGTGAACAATTTTAGAATAGTGTTGAAATTGTAATGTTGAATTTTCGTCCCATTTTACTAATATGAAACATACATATTATAGTTAGGTTATAACTGCAGTGGATGTTTTCCGGAAGACGGTCGTTGTACTGGCTGAAGGTTGCATACCTCGGTAGTAAGATTTAACATATTCAGGCGATTGAGCGATCAGCTTGTAAATTTTGTCGCTCATTTGCTAGGAAGAATTAATAGTTTATTAACGTGTAAATATTAACTATATTTTGTTCAATTTTAAAAAGTGTAGTACTTTCTTTAAGTGGGGAGATGTTGTCACAAAATAATCAAGGGTAGAGCGTATTGGTCGTACACAGCTCTTGTAAGCACCTGTCAGTCGAACGCTAATCCATTGTTCAGTTGAAACCAATTCACAATGTCCATGATATACGGAAAAGCGCGCCGTTAGAGGGCGTCCGGAAGGGCCGTTTAATAAGTTTAGTTTTGTGCTAATGCATGTAAGAGTATAGGTCTATCTCTCTAAAAGGCAAAATTATGTAAGGGTCCTTTCGTGTAGAATTTAATACTGCGGATTTAGCAACGTGTGTCACGGAATGAACGTGTGAAATAATGTTTTGGGCGGAACGTCGGTTATAAAATGCATTGTTCTCAAGTCCTGGCCGGGATTGATTGAAAGTTACTTTGTTTGAGCAGAGGTTGGTACCGGCGAAATTCACAGGCAATATATGGTCAGTAGTTATTTCATGAACTTTTATCGTACATTTGTAAACAGTGGGCTGCGCCATCTTGGTTGGCGATGTCACGACATCCGGTTAGCTTTTATGTTTCTCAAACATTAACTTGAGACTAGCATATGATTTTGAAGTCACTTTATTAGATGTAATTATTGTCATTGATCATTAATTGTAAAACAATATTTTGATAACGTTGTATAATAGGTGCATTAGTTAACAATGAGATGAGTGACTAGTATAAATGTTCGACGCGTATAAATGGCGTTGTAGGATATACATTCATTGCTACTCATCATAATTAGAGAGTGGCTTGCTTATATTTATTAGATAATGATTTGTTGGTGTAATGCTAATTATATAAGATTGGTGTGTTTATGAACCGATATCTAAAACGTATGTATTATTACAGCCTAACCCGTTCGGTGCAGATAACCCGTCCGGTGCAGATAAACCGTCTGGTGCAGATAAGCCTCCCGGTGTGGAAATAAGCCTTCCGTAGTGGAGCTAAGCTTCCACGTATAACGTTACGAGCGGTGGAGACGGTCCCCGTACCTGTGCAGCATGGCCAGATTCTAGGATCGACAACCCCCGGGACACTAGGTGGGCCCGTTATCAGTCCTCACTGGAGGAACGTCATTCACAACCTCGGTGGAGGTTAATAACCATATCTATCGCGTCATCAACCCCTATAGAAGGCATTTGATGAAAATCACCCATTGGATTTGCGCATCATCATCTTCATAAGCTCTCGCGCATCACCTTCATCGCGCTAGACCATAATTCTTGTGCACATCAACATTGTTATAACTTTAACAACACTTTAGTGTCGTATATAGTCAGTCGACACATTCAGTATTTGTGATAATACTAAGAACGTCTTAAACGTTCATGAGAACAGTCTTTTCATATTTCATCTGTGTATTCGCTTGATTTTTTTGATAATTGTATATATATTTAACGTATTTTAAAAGTTGCATTAAACTGATGTAAATTCATTCACCGTCATTGATTCTTTCCTGAGTTAGCCCCAACCACTTGCGACAAGAAATGAGCCATGTTCCCTTAACGTTGTGAAATCTGTTCATTTAGCCACAATTTTGCGATCCCATTTGACTGCTACACTCGCAGATTGCGTCTTCGACTTGCACATTCTGATCCTGGTTGTCTTCTCTAAACCATGATCAAACATTTTCTCACAAACTCTGGAGATACCACGCAATCCCGCTGTAAACTAACATAAATTATGGGCTCTTAGACTGTATTTTCGGCAAAACTGTTCACTGAAATAAATTGCTAAAATGAAAAACACCTTGCAAATTTACCTAAACAAAAACATGTTTGACCCTGTAATTTATCCCTTTGAAGGTAAAGCACATACAGAAATTAAAGTACAATATAAAAAGCAAATTTGCTCACTATGATATTGATTTCGACTATAACATATTTTATGCCAAGTTCTGTGCATAATTCACTAAATGTTAACGTAAGACAGGAGCATGTTTCCTTCTTACCTCCAAATAACAATTTATCCAAATATTTTCTGTAATCCTCCGTTATCTGAGCAAAAAGGTTGCAGATTTTATAACAAGTGGGCAAGAAATAGAACAAAATTCCCTCCAACTCTGAAACGCAACGACTCAAAAGTTATGGAATAGATTTGCAACCGTTTAAATGCAGATTTTATGTCCAATGTTCCCAGTAATGCCACGGGACCAATGTAACCTGGTCAAAAGTGCTAAAGTGCCGTTAAAACCATTATCTTTAGATCCACTCTGTCTTGCATTGATGTTGTCCCTCTCCCGAAGCATACGGACTTTTCGATACTCTTTTTGGCATGATCATGAAAAAGTTAACTCATCAAGTAGACAGAAAAGCACTAGAAAACATAAACATATATTTTTACACTATCCTGTTTTATTAGGATAACAAAGACTGAGGTTTGTTGCAAAATAAAGCCATACATAGTGATTTTGTTAACTAGAAACGTTTCTATCGTACATCGATGTTTCCGCTCTAATGCGAGGTAGTGATATAAATAAATGGTACACACGTTTTTTTTGTTGTTGTTGTTTTGTGTGTGTTTTGTTGTTGTTTTATTTATTGGTGGGAAGGGGTTATGATGAATATTTAAAACAAAGTTCCATATCCCATATCAACTCGAGAACTCGATTGTTTTGCTTGAACAATGTCGTGATAAGAAATCATTGCTTCTGTAAGTTTTTTAGAACAGTCAATGAATGAAAAACTGTAGATATAATGAGAGGGCTATAACTCAATCGTTACAATATACTATTTACAAACTGCTTGATTATACATTAGCCTATGAACATCTATGATGAATGTCTATGGGAGTAAGACACTCGGGGTACTTTAATGTAGTATTTAGAGGGAATTGGGTCATTAGACCGGTAGTATTGACGCGACATTCTTTCCTTAATGATAGAATTTAAGAACAAAGGACCATAACATAGGAGTCGTTAGGCACACAACGTTCAGATAGGACGTACGAACGAAAGAACAAACATAACGGTATATGATCCACTGCTTTTGTCGGCAGCGTGGGTACTAAATACACTAATAATTGTCTAAAGAAATTTAAAATTAACAGATAATCTTTATCAGTCCATGCACATAAACAATAAAAAAATATTGTAAACAAACGACTGCACGTATGTTCAACAATACCACATCACGCATTATCCTTATTCGTAATATTTTAAAATAAAACTTAAAAAAATGTGGTTTTTTACCACAACTTTTCACTTGCGTCTTTAACAGCGCAGTAAGAATACAAGTAGGCCTTGAGCCAGGACCCAACATTTTCGATATTGTTACCAACTCAAGGGACAAATTCTACCATTACTTTTTGAAAGAGCAATGTATATAGATTACATTTTTCCATGATAGCAATCTGGAACAGGTAGCTTATATAAAAAAAAATCGAACATTAATAGGTTATCATTGTAGTGCTTTCATATAAGTTTTTATGCTCATTTTTGAATGTCATGTTTGTGTGAATAATTATTGATGTACTTTTTAAAGATGCACTTAAGTTTACAATTCATTGAGTTACATAAAACGTAAATAAGCTCTTTTTTTAGCACTGAATTGAGTTTAAAATCTCTATTTTGCTTCAAATTAGAAGTCAATTTACCCCACCCACTATTGACACATGTTTATGCATTTATTTTAGTTAATATTTTTTACAATATATGTGTAAACTTGTAAGAATCAGTAATTTACAAACTTTCTACATGATTTAAATAATATTATAATATGAATAAGGGATTGTGATATGATATATTGATGGGATTAAGTACTAAGCAATGTTCATGGCATTGCACATATGTGTTCAGTAAGCCTGATAAGCTGAGACACATGCCAAACTGGAAGTATAAGCCTTTCTCAAAGTAACTGCAACATAAATAGTATTGACATGTTCTGATATATACATATATTGCACAGACGACACATAGTCCAAAGGATTCTAGATAAAGGAAATGTGCGGTTTAACGTGTTTTTATTAACAAAAGTCTTTTTTAGGTGTATGCGTCATGGCAATACTTATTATGATTACACATTTGGATTATGTATTACACATAAATACATGAATTAAACATTGCATATTGCAACGCAAAATCTTAAAAGTTGTCTATTTTAATACTTTTTAATTACAATTGATGCATATACACCTGAAATACCCCACCCATATATAACACAATGAAGAATTCTGCATATGAAATGTAAAATAGTAGAATATGCATTAGCACGAACCATTTTTGTGTTACTGTAAAAAGAATCGACGAAGATGAATTGAATTGAATTG
This sequence comes from Cyrtodaria siliqua, assembly GCA_037043455.1. NCBI lineage: Eukaryota > Metazoa > Mollusca > Bivalvia > Adapedonta > Hiatellidae > Cyrtodaria > Cyrtodaria siliqua. The sequence continues at coordinate 16,884 of JAWPHD010004500.1, read as the reverse complement.
GGGTTTTACGGCGCACCAACACAAACATGTTATATGGCGCCAACAGGAATGAACATTCGACCTGGCTCACTCTTCATTAACATCTAGATAAAAAATTGCAGAATGTGCCTAGAACCTTCTTACCTGCAGAACTGCAGAGTTGCTGCAAATTTTCTAGTAAACACTCCATATTTCGCTGGAGCCACGATCACTGCCACCATTGAAATGGCACCTGAAACAATACAGGTTTCATGATGAAAAAAAAGAACAAAAACGACAAAATTAACATGAATTCGGGGAAATTTTACCCCTATGCCTGGATATGCAGTGGTCATATGCTTGCCCGGGAACCACACGGCGTCGACGAAGAAATATATTTAGGGTGATATCCAGATCACTGTACTAACTACTTACCATAGCAACTATTTGTTAGTACTGGTGCAGTTGTTACAATATAACCTGCTTAGGATATGTATCTAAACATAGGTTGTGATGTTCTCCGTACTTGATTTAGAGTATGAAATTAGCCTAGGATAGTAAGCATCAACCCTACTTTTGCGCATACACATGCAAGTGGAATGATTATTACCTAAAAAGAAGGTGTATTGCCAATGAAGAGAGACAGGGAGCGTGTGTGTGTTGTTGGGGTTGGTGGGGGATATATAGGCATTTAGGAAACTGCCCTTAGACACCTATATTTCTTAAACATGATGGGAGGGGAGAAAACAAGCGATACACCGGATCGCCTGGTTTACGTCCCTATCCGACGGACGAGAGTAAATAAAAGTGTCTTGCCCAAGAACACACCGACAAAATTCACTGGCTCCGATGAGGCTTGAACCAGGGTCCTCTGAATTTAAAGTCCCCCGTACTATCCACTGCTTCAACAGGCTGTATGCGCTCAAGCTGGATGACTGCATTAAAATACATACAACTAAAATGTTAATCCGTCATAAAGGTTATATCCAAGAAGCTGGGTTCACAACGGTCTCTCTTATCTAGCAAGTTAGCATCAAGTTCATGTATGTCGAGTTGCAATATGCCTGCAAGCCTTATATATGCCAAGCTCATTGCTGCTTTGATAAACTTGGCAATTAATGCCTTGGGATAAAACAGGACAATTAAGAATACTCAGTACATATTATCTGATTAAAATAATATGACTATATAACATACATAATATTATAAGATATCAAATAAAGTTAAACGCTTCCAGATAAGAATCGGTACCCAGTGCATCGAGATAGATTACATTTAGTGATCACGGTTAGTTTACTGGTGTTTACTCTAAAAGCTATATCCGACATACAGGTGCTACTGCAGTTAAAGTAGCTATCCCGCCAACAACAGCCGCATTTTACAACATATGTACATCGTTTCTAAACCTACTGACCACGAGGTATATACATAACTTACACTGTTTGAGAATCAAAACTCTATAGGTACAATATAAAAAAACTTTAACCAGCCAGACAAAAAAAAAAAGATAATTTATTTTACACTTATTCACTTACGGATATTACAAAAAAAACATGAATAAACATATACTTTTAAGCGACACATATGCATTATTGTATGAGATGAACACCTGGATCGAGTTTTGTAAACTGTTTTTGTAGTTTAATTTTGTCGTAATTTGGCGGGTTATTTTAAAATTTGTATAACAAACACCTAAAAATCAACAGTTAAACCGTAAAATGCCTTTTCTTTTCCTTTCCTTTTTTTTGCAATTTGTCGAAAATGCAGTGGTCTACTTTGTGATTTTAGTTCGTGGATTTATTCAATATGCGATTTGTAAACATGGTTAAGTCTTCAAAATGGAATACCTGATCAAAAGTCACATTCTCTATATGTTTCAATTCGCTTAAAACTTTTGAAGTTATTTTATGAAAAGTGTACAACTTCAAGCCATAAACAAGAGACCCACTCGCCTTGTCTCAAAGTGCTCTCATGTTTTAAGAAACAACAACAATTTCTTTATATAAATCTGTAAAACTGTGACCCCCTTAGTGGCCATATTTGACCCCATTGTCGCCATTTGAACAAAATAGGTAGAGGATCATAAGCTTATGGTACCTGCGAACTATTATTTAGCTTTTGAAGTATCAGAGAAGATGTTTGAATATGTTTTCCTATATAATTCAATGTTGACAGGGCCAAATTTGATTCCAGGCTTGATTCAAGGGACACCATTTAAATTATTTGGTACAGGACAATAATATTAAGCTATATGTAGCTTATTAAACCTCTAGCTCTTGTAATTTCAGAGAAGATGTTTAAAGACGTTCCTACATAACTCTATGTAAATATGTGACCCCCGGGACCGGGCGAAATTTGACCATAAGATCACCATTTTAACAAAATAAATTGACAGAGATCGATATTCTTATGCTACATGCATCGTATTAGACCTCTGGCTCTTCTAGTATCAGAAAAAGAATATTTTTATGGACTTTCCTATATAACTCTTTGTAAAACTTTAACCCCAGAACCGGGCCTTAGTTGGACACAGAGTCACGTTTTTAACAAAAGTGGTAGAGAACCATAAGCTTGTACAATATGCAAAATAGTAGACCTCTGGCTCTTGTTTTTTTTAAAGAAGAGATTTTAAAGATGTTTCTATATGACTCTATGTAAATATAAGACCCCTGGGGCGGAGCCAGATATGACCCCAGAGTCAACATTTTAACAAACTTGCTAGTGGACCATAAGCCTATGATTCATGCATACTATGGGACCTCTAGCTCTTACAGTTTTAGAGAAAATTATTTGTTTTTAAAGATTTCCTATATAACTGTATGAAAAAATGTTACCCCCCGGGGCTGGGCCATATTTGACCCTAGGGTAACCATTTTAAAAATACTTGGTAGATGACCCTAAATGTATAATACATGCAAAATATTAGACATGTAGCTCTTCTAGTTTCAACAAAAACGATTTTTTAAAGAAACAAGAGTTTTGCTTAAAAGGGGGAGGTAACTCTAATAACAGGAATCAGCTACCCTGTTCACACTGCTATCAAGGACTTTTTGTTTCTCTACAAGGTACTCAATAACATGGTACTAATAAGAATTTGTCCCTAGAGATGGTAACAAAAAAGTGTATGGCTCACGGTCTAAAGATCGTGGTCAACGATGCGTTTCCGAATTTGTAAAGAACTAATGAAATAGCAGTCGTGGTGTATTCTCATGAAGGTATAAATAAAACGATCAAAACAGCAATGGTTGTTTTTGTTTAATTCGTTTTATTCATACACGTTAAAACATAAAACTCAGTATTATGGGAAGGACTGTGTTTCGCGTAGTGGGATTTGTTCTTGCCTTTAGTGTGCTACTTCTAGGTAAGATAGTATTAAATACTGTTCAATGTTTCAACAATGTGTTAATTTGCACATGGCATGGTAATTTATGCATCCGTTATGATGACAGTTCATGTAAAGGGTACGAAAACATATACATGCAACAACAACAACAACACAGACTGTTGTATGAATTAACAGAGATAACGTGCAAGTAAAGCCAACTTTTAAGATGTATATGTATAATATTGGATATGGCAATGGCTAGTTGCAGATAACGTATTCATCTGTAATTACTTGCTCAGTTTCGGCAGCTTCATAACAATTCAGCTTTTAACGAGACGATTGTGACACGGTTACTCACCCAACCTAAGCGATGTTTCCCACTGCGGTATCCCTATTGTCAACAATGTCAACATTGTGAACATTTTTGTGTTTGTGATGTTCTCACATTTGTATTTCAAAAATGTTTATAGATGCCAATGTATGTGTTTAGTTAAAATGCGTATTTATATATATGTGCGTTCTGTGCATGAACATTTCCTGTTCGTCTTTGCATCTACATGTTTTGAATTTTCGTTGGTTTCTAACCGCTTAATTATTTCAAAACATATTAACTAAATAACCATATTTACTAAATAACCAAATACTATTTATTTATTGGAAAAAATGTAAAATTATCATCCCTGCACTTTTTATGAATTTTGATTTTTTTTTGTGTTTTTGTTTTTTACTGTTGTTGTTGAAATTCCGGTTTGAAAAAAAAGGTGTAGCATAAATTATGACTGAAAATTTGACTAAGGTTGTGGCGGTTAGATCCTTGTCTCAGCACGTAATATAAATGGTGCATAATATAATTCATACAGAAATATAAACATTTTAAATGGCACACCATATTTGTTCCACAAAACATCCATAACATCGGCGCATTTGTGCAAAATAAGTGTACAGGGTATATTAAAATCGTCTCCGTTTGTCCGTCTGTCAGTCCGTCCGTTAGCCATCTCCTCCTAAACCACAGAACGGAATTCAACCAAACTTAGGGTATGACTTCACCATATGATGATCGCGTGCAAGAGCAACATTATTTTTGGCTCCGAGCCCTTTGGCCACTCAGTGGGTCAATATCAAATACACTAAAAATTCAATTACACTGTAATTTTTCCATATTTTTGCACATAACTTGATGTATATATTTTGTCTATGAAAGATAAACAACATATCAAACGATTTTATTATTTAGAACTCGGACGTCTGCCCGGGGGCCCCAGGGTGGGTGCAGCGGTCGGGTGTATTTTTTTATTTTGTTTTGTAATTATGTCTCAAATGAAACATTATGATGATGGCTCGACACCCAGGGGCCCTCATGGGGACAAAAGGTTAAATACACTAAAAATTCAATTACACTGTCATTTTCCATATTTTTGCACATAACTTGGTGTATGTAATCGTCTATGAAATCAAACGACTTTACTATTTCGAACTCGGACGTCTGTCCGGCTCAAATGAAACATAAGGATGATGGCTCCACCCACACCCAGGAGCTATCAGGGGGTTCAAAAGGTCAAATGCACTACAAATTCAATTACACTGTCATTTTTCCATATTTTTGCACATAAGATGGTGTTTTTAATTTGCCTATGAACATGATGAAAGATTAAACACTATATCTAACGATTTTATTATTTCGAACTCTAGGCCAGTTGCCGACCCCCACTGTAGAAAGTGCATATTTCTCTAAAGTGAATAGAAAAAAATATGTTCTTTGTTTTTATTATTTGTCGTTGTTCCTGTAGGTTTTTGAGGGCTGGCGTGGCACAGTCGGTAGCTACTAAATAATCTATACTGTGTTGATGCGCCGTTAATTCCTGTAGTTTTTAATTGAATTAAAAACCATAATAAAGTGTTCTTCGACTTGCACATTCTGATCCTGGTTGACTTCTCTAAACCATGATTAAACATTTTCTCACAAACTCTGAAGATATCACGCAATCACGCTGTAAACTAACATAAATCATGGGCTCTAGACTGTATTTTCGGCAAAACTGTTCACTGAAATAAATTGCTAAAATGAAAAATACCTTGCAAATTTATCAAAACAAAAACATGTTTGACCCTGTAATTTATCCATGTGAAGATAAAGGACATACAGAAATTAAAGCACAATATAAATAGCAAATTTGCTCACTATGATATTGATTACGACTATAAAATATTTTATGCCAAGTTCTGTGCATAATTCACTAAATGTTAAAGTAAGACAGGAGCAATCACATGTTTCCTTCTTGACTCCAAATAACAATTTATCCAAATACTTTCTTTATTCCTCCGTTAATTGAGCGCCCATTCTAAAAAGGTTCAAGATTTTAAAACATGGGGGCAAGAAATTTAACAAAATTCCCTCCAACTTTGAAACAAAAAACTCAAAACCCACCCACACCGTCTAGTGGACCCTATGAGCACTGCCCGTTCCAAAGCGGTACACCTAGCGGGAGCGTAGTTACATTTAGGCCGTTTAGGCCCGGGCCTGCATATAAAATTGAAAAAACTAAACATTTTGAAGCGATTGATTTAACATATGAGAGGGGTCGCACTCTTACCCTATTGTCATCCCAATTAAACGGGACAGTGTAAATAAAAGATATCCTGCCAGGCTATATCCTCTAATAAACAAGGCATCATGAATAGGCCATATAAGTATAACACAAAGATGATCATGTATATATGAATATAAAACACAGAAGCAAAGGAAGCCATTTACAGGCGTATAGCCTGTTTGTGTATGTATACCGTTGATATGTCCGTATTGTAAACGAGTGTGAGCCAATCATTGATGATATTATGCGTAAGATGTCAGACAGGTGAAATTCAGCGCATTGAACAAAATACAAAATAAGCTATCTTTGGAGATCAATCACTATTTCCACAACATGTGTTCACTTAAATACACTTAAATTCTGCAAATTACACATATTTGGCTCCCAAACTGTCCCATATCTGGCATAAAACACCGATGCAGTTTTTCAACATTTCGCGTCATTGAAATATACAGATGTCAAAACCGCATCTCTACCTACCCTCTGTGCTCATACTCTCCAGAGAAATAGTCCTGAAAAACACAGTAACATACTTACTATTCATGATAACAGACGTAATACTTTAACGTCAAGTTAGGTCTAGCAATGAAATAAAAATAATCTTGGGGAAAAACATGCAAATTAAAAACTTTGGATTTTTCCATGGAACTATTTCCTGACTGGTCTGACACAGTAAGCCTTTTTCGTAGCGAACATGTAGTAAATGTTGACTGTATTTGTTAACTAGAGACGTTTCTATCGTACATCGATGTTTCCGCTCTAAAGCGATGTAGTCATTTTGTTAACTAGAAACGTTTCTATCGTACATCGATGTTACCACTCTAATGCGAGCTAGTGTTGTAAATAAATGTCACACACGTTGTGTTTTTTTTGTGTGTGTAATTTGTTGTTTTATTTGTTTTTTAGGGGGTGGGGTGGGGTTATGATGAGTATTTAAAACAAAGTTCCATATCCCATACCAACTCGACCAACTCCATTGTTTTGCTTGAACAATGTCGTGATAAGAAAGCATTGCTTCTGTAAGTTTTTAGAACAGTCAATGAATGCAAAACAAATAGATATAATGAAAGGGCTATAACTCTACCTATACTGACTCAATTATTACAATATACCTTTCTCGCCCTCGATCGATACTTGTATCATCTCTCGTGTTTGGCGCTTGGAATTATGGGGGGAAAAGTAGTCCGGTCAGGTGATTTGCATATATGTAGCTAGGGACCGAAACCAATGTTTTAGGACCCAATCTAGACACGCCGGACAAAAGCACCAAACTGTCCTCAAATGTGTGTTTTATATTTCTATGTATTTTTAAAAGGGTCCCCAAAGGTTCGTGAATCCCTAAATGTATTATGATTATACAGGGTGACTATACCACATGACCTATGACGTCATTATTGCTAATTCTTGAAGAAGAAAATTGTAAACATTCGCCACATTGGAAGCTTCAGAGTGCGATAAGATTTTTATTTCTTAACCATTTCCTACCAAAGAAAGCGTTTTCGAACGCAAAAAATGTAGGCTTCCCTCGACTGATATTCTTTTTTTTGTGAAAGTTGGTACTTTTCAAAAACACTTTGGAAAACTTCTGAAAATGCACCAGAAATAATTTGCTAACCCTTGAAGCGTAATTTAATTTTGCACATATTAAGAAAAAATCCATGCATATACCCTGTTTTTATCACGAAAAGTTCCCCATTATTATTTCACATCAGGTAGGCGAAAGGGTTTTGTGTTAAAAAACCAGATCGCCGGATTTAATGAATTGTTAAATTATGCTAACCCGTGAAGTCGATTTTTTATGCTAAATCGTGAAGTTGTTACCTACATCTTCATTCAAATCCTATGCAAGGAATAAAGCATTTTAATGAAGAAATGTAATGGACTAGATATTTAACGTTACTACTTTTTATATCTTATTTTAGAAAGATGGACAATTTTGTTATATCCATATGCGTCATAATGAAAGATAACGTTAAATCTATTTGAATAAATTGGAATTGTTCAGCGACTTTTAAAATAGTCCAACTTATAAATTTTAACCTTAATTATTGTTTATCATTGGAACAGAAATGGACAAATAGTCTGTTTCTTTATTTACATTTAAATGTGTCAATCAACCTAAATATAGTATTTTGTTTTTCGTAATCATTATGATGCGTTGTTTCAAATGAGTATTTTCTTTGATTATTGTACAATGTATTGCCTGTTTCTAAATTAGAAATTTGAAACGAATAAGGATTACCCTGTGACTTTTAATGTTGTCAAACTAATTAGTCTAGATCATTGCGACGTTTGCTTGTTTTCAAGACAAACGTCTAGAATAGTCCTCCTGAACAAAGTTTGATATTTGCCGGTACACTGGTAACATTTCTGATTGGCTGAGACACCTCCTATCCAAGATACACAAAAATTCAAAAAGACAATAAATTTATATATAAACAAAGAGGAAAACTTCATCATTATATCGACGAACTAAATGCGGATGGTCAGAAATACTTTAATAATAAAAAAAATGGTCACGTGGTTCCCCGCCAGTTTCAAATTTGTTTCACACAACCGGTCAAGACGTTTGTATTTACAATCAAGCGTCGAAGATGATCAAGATTACAAACTAATACAATAACGCAAATAATGCTAGCTATTCTGATAATGTGAAAATAAGTAAATTTGGCCAAAAAAAAACACAAAAAAAAAAACAACCGAAAATGGACCAACAATATTTTTAATAATTTTATTTAAGAAAACAAGTTATATATATTTTATTTGTTGAAAGTAAGTGAATTAATTTGATCGAGCCCCACACACAGTGCGAAGAGAAAATTATTTTTTAAATTCATTTGCTCCTAAATATTTAAACTTTGGCTTACCTATAGTTTGCCCCATACTTATGCAAACTTTGAAACCAGGGGCCCACGAGGGCATGTAATCGCACTACTGGATAATAGACACCCAGATATTGTTTATATGTCTGTGGTATTGTCCATATATGGCTATATTATTATAGAAAACTTTAAATTTCTTCTCATCTAAAACCAGTTGCCAGATGTCAACGTAATTTTATAGAAATGGTGATTTGGTAACCATTTACCAATATTATTCAAACTGGGTTGATTCACTAAAAATTATGACCGCCAGGGACGAGGCTTATTTTCCCTTATTTTTCCTATATGGCTGTTTTTCTAAATGGCTATATAGAAAACACTTTTTAAAAATTAATAATTAGTTCGTGTAAAGCCACTAGTCAAATTTTTAAAAAATAATTATATATAAATGGCGTGTTTGTGTTTAATATAGCCGTTTCCTTTATGGCTATTTAGAAAAATCTTTACAAATATATTAAAATATCTTTTCGTCTAAAATCGCTTTGTTATTAGGTCTGTGAAGATACGGTGCGGCGATGTTTTTTGAGGGATCGACTTGAACAATCTTGGTAGAAGGTCGCTTCAGCATTATTATGTTTAGATGGGATGATAATTGGGATGATAATTGAAAGGGATCGGTCTCCGTCAGAAGTACGCCAAACACTTGTCGTCATGAACGTTCACTTTAGCCGCCATGTTTTAGAATGTAGAATGTGATTTCGATCCATGATTTATCGCGTTTTATGTTTGAGGACATTACAAACAACATGGTTAGTTGCTGTAAAACGTAATTGTAAGTATCCTTTTCACGATTTGCGTAGGTTGTTTGTGTTTTAGCAAGTTTTTAATTATTTTGTTTAGCTTTTTGTTCTCAAACCAGGATGTGTGAAACTGCGATGAAAAAAAGATGACCGACGTTCGTGCAGATTTGATTTGATTTGCAGTTTCTTGTTTGTTTGTTTTAAACGCCTTTCACGTTTTTTATATGTTTGTCGATCTTTGTTTATCATACAAAACATATGCAATTTGTGTTTGGTTTAGTTTTTAAGTGGGTTATGACTTTGATTTCAACAAATTTTATTATTTTTAGCTTGGCCATTTTGAACGGATTTTTTTTCTCCCCGATTAACATGTATATTTTATGGAAGGGTAAACTTTTTTTTCTCAATTAAACCGTACCTGTAGATGATTGCAAGTAATAACATACATATTGAAATTGTGTTTAGGGTAGTTTTTAAGTGGATTATGATTTTGATTTTAGCAAAAAAAATTACTTCGCCATTTTGAAAAAAAAAAAAGATCTTGGATCAACATGTATATTTTATGGAAGGGTACACTTTTTTTTCTCACTTACACAGTACCTTTAGCATTGTATAATCATTGCAATTAGATTTTGTCAACAATTTTAGCTGGTTAAAAGACTAAATCAGCCAACTTTAAAACCGCGAAAAAACAAACAAACACTAATAATGTGTTGTTTATTACCACGTTTGCCAGTCTTAATTTCTTTTTATTGATACATGTGTGTTTGTTAATTACTCAATCGATATACCAATAGAATACATTAATCACACGATTCTTAATTGCTCAGACAATGCAGTCGAGGTTTTACCAGTTGTTGTTAACAAACATATATAGAAAAGTTAATAAAAAGATATTTTCATTTTGCTCACTTAATAAATTATTTAAATGTATTGTTATCCTCACAAACATTACCTAGACTAAAAAAAGAACCGCTTGATGATTACGGTAACGCTTTTATTTTTTTTACCGACTCGAGATTCTCCTCGTTCATTTAACCTTTGAAGAAATTGATCGAAATAACTTCAATCAATTGAAAGGTTATTTATTTGGCTTTCTAACCATACATCTTATGTACATATTCATTAAACAATACATTGAATCAAAACAATAAACACACGGTGATCTGCGTAAATGCTTTAAGAAAAGAAAAAATGCGATATATTTCCTCTCCAACTCGGGATTTTATCTATTTATTTAACCGTTATTTGGAATAAAATTACACCATTAGAAAGGTTACTTATTTGGCTTTCTAACCATGCATCTTATTTAAATATGTATTAAACAATAAATATATGATGACCAAAACAATAAACACATGGTGATGTGCGTAAACGCTTTAAGAAAAGCAAAAATGCGATACATTTCCGTTCCAACTCGAGATTTTGCCTATTTATTTAACCGTTATTTGGAATAAAATTACACTATTACAAAGGTTATTTATTTGGCTTTCTGGTAATGTAAAATATATAAAAAAAAAATCAGGAAAACAAGGATATATAATGTCTGTTTGCAATGTAGATGGGTGTGCCGTACATCGAGGCCTCTCACATACCGCCACGATAAGCGTATTAAAATTTAATTGAAATTTAATTTAATTAAATTTAAATGCAGCGTATAATCGATAAACTTACCTGGACGACAAGTGACAGAGTTTGTACTGCCGTCTCACATCCCCGTCATATATAAAGCCCTGTGTTTAGTAAGGGTATATAATGGACTTTTCTGGAATATAAAACAGCAGGACTATATCCCACCTTCCTATATTTCCCTTCTGTTGTCATGACAACCCGGATCTGGGTTGATTGCAGATTTTGAATAGCATTGAGAGATTAACAACCAGAAATTGTTCCTGTGAAGTCTTATGCAATTTCGCTCAGTGGTTTCAGAGATGCTGTTTAAATGTTTACGATGACGACGGAAGACAACAGCGACGGACGAAGTCTGACGACGGACAAAATAGCGATAAAACATAGGTTTTATAAAGTTTTAGATAATTGACAATACAAAGGACTTCACGGTTTAGCATAAAATAATCGACTTCACGGATTAGCATAATTTAAAAATTATTTAATTCTTGCGAACTGGTTCTTTGACCCAAAACCCATTCGCTTACCTGATGTGAATTAATATTGTGGAAGTTTTCGTGATAAAAACGGGGTATATGCATGGATTTTGTTCATAATATGCGCAAAATTGAAGTACGCTTCAAGGATTAGCAATTTGTTCTGGTGCATTTTCAGAAGTTTTTCAAAGTGTTTTCCAAAAGTACCAACTTTCACCAAAAAAAGTGAAGGGTAGCGAGGGTAGCGTACATGTTTTGCGTTCGAAAGCGCTTTCTTTGGTAGAATATGGTTAAGAAATAAAAATCTTATTGCACTCTGAAGCTTTCAATGTGGGTGAATGTTTACAAATTGTTTCTTCAAGAATTAGCAATAATGACGTCATAGGTCATGTGGTACAGTCACCCTGTATATGCACACCGTATTACCGCACCGCGAATGAAGTCCTGAAAAATCAGGAGGGCACCTGCCGAATATCAGTGATTTGAAATAACGTCAGTATGACAATATTTCACACACTGCTTATACATTAGCCTATGAACATCTATGATGAATGGCTATGGGAGTAAGACACGCGGGGTACTTAGAGGGAATTGGGTCATTAGACCGGTAGTATTGAGGTTACATTGCACCATTGATTTTCCTTCTTTGTTTTATATAGGACGAATGTATATCAGGAGATAAAAAATGCGCATTTTTCTCCGTAGAAAATTTTAAAACACATATCAATCAAACGATCGAGTGTCCACCAATATAAAAATGCAATAAAAACACCGGGTCATGTATCATGTAAGAACAAGCCAATCTGTTGAATGACGTCACGTTCTATTTTGACACGTCACAGATAGATTTACCCCATTTCTACTTTCGCTTTACTGTCTATGTCAATTATAATTAAATATCTCAAACAAACACTAATCAATGTTCACAATACATCATTTGGCTCAATTATAGGTAATAATAACAAAAAGCAATCAAAAGTATGCATTTTGTATCACTACTAAGGCAGGGAAACGTGTTTTATTAGGCACTATTTGACTATACACCACGGAAGCACAAACGCAATGGTGCAATGTAACCTTGACTCGACATTCTTTCCTTAATGATAGAATAGTCGTTAGGCACACAACGTTCAGATACGACGTACGAACGAAAGAACAAACATAACGCTATATGATCCCCTGCTTTTGTCGGCAGCGTGACACTAATAATTGTCTAAAGAAAAATTACCAGATATTCTTTATCAGTCCATGCACATAAACAATAAACAAATATTGTAAACAAACGTCTGCACGTATTTTCTCGTAATAGTTCAACAATACCACATCACGCAGTATCCTTATTCGTAATATTTTAAAATAAAACTTAAAACAATGTGGGTTTTTTTACCACAACTTTTCACTTGCGTCTTTACAGTAGGAACGCCACGTACCTATAACATATCAGTTCTGTTCGCATTTTAACTCCGCGAACATGGACTATTTCTTTGTATTTTACGGACTATTTTATGAATTTTCAATTAAAACAGACGCCATTTTTTTACACCCGAAATTGGGCGCGCTACGTCGGCGAGCACTACGGGTACCTATGGAGTCTTACAACACGCGTACAGTGTTTTATACCGTAGATTATGTAAAAACTAATACCTTACCGGACGAAATAACGTTCCATTATGTGTAAACACGATGCAGTGTTGGTGACTGACAGGTCACCGTGACACAACTTGACACGTGAAATTGACATGTTGTTGCAAGTTGGATTTGGGAGTATTGTCTGCTGCTGGAGGTCCATGATCAAGGTATTTGTTTTGTCATTAAAATGTGTTTGTTAATAAATATTACACACTCCTTTTTTTTTGTTAGTAGAAATGCACATTCGTGAATACATAACCCGATACAACTACCATTGAAACAATGTAATCTGCCATAGACATTTGACTGAAATCGGTCAGATTCATATTTATGTACAGAAGTTTTGAGGCAAGGAAGTGATTTTGAATTTACATTTATTTACATTCTGTTGCGAAAAAATCAACGCAATTTCGAGAAAGTACATTTCACTTAAAAGCCTTTAAGGCGGTGTAGCTACTACGCTTGCCTCCAGTGTGTCTCAAAAGAAATGACTATTCCATGGGCTGGAAATATGCTGTGAAAGTGGAACAATGTTTTTAATGGATCTCCAGTTGGGCTACATTATATTTTACATGTAGAATGAATGATGAGAGATGTTTTTATTACATTAACCGTGTTATTGAGCACAAGTAGTATTTATGCTTTATTCAATTTAGTTATTTTATCTTTTCTTTTTTAAATATGTTACATTATGCATAACAAAGGATAAACTATGTCTGTTTGATCATTGACATTGGATTGATGTTGTTTTCAGAGAGGTCTCAAATGTGAATCGTGCCCTTGGGCAGCTCTGAGTGAATTGATACTGACGACTGATACTGACGACTTCAGAATGTCAAGCCGTATTAAATGCCATTGGATCATATGGAGGTAAGAGCCTTTTTAAAAATTGTTTGCACTTGTGTAGTTCTTTAAAATGCTGGTGCTGTTCAAAGTTAGAGTAAAAAAAATTCAGTGATAGTGCAGCGTGATTGTCATATGAGCTCGTGTAAACTACATGTACTGGATACATGCGAAAACAAGTTGTGTTAAAGGGACACTAGGCAGTCTTTATTTGTTTAAAACTTCTGGAGTTCGGTTATTTTTCTGCATAGTTTGCATTTGTGCTTCATTAATATTATTTATTAGAATAGTTCAGAAGAAATTGTTTTACACATTACTTACTGTTGATAATAGTGCACCTATAATAATTTATTTAACTTTTAATGCAATCAGGTTTAATTTAACATGTTACCAGGTTAATAAATGGAGATGCTAATGTTAAAGCTTGATTAATACTTCAAGATTGCCGTTTGTCCCTTTAACATCATCTAATTGGTCTATGTGATGGGTCCTCAATTTATTAAAGGGACTCAGAGCAAATTTCCAATCTTGTGTCTGTTTTACACATTTTCACATCAGAACAGACCACACATCTACAAAAGTGTCTTCTCAACTGCCCTATTTAATCATGTTTTATTTCTAAAACTAGCGGCATCACCAGGTTTTTGAGAGAGAAATAAATAGTTGTATAGTAATGTTTTCTCCCCATGTAAAATGACCTTACTAAGTCATTAAAGTAAAATATCCTATGAACAAAACGTGTAAAATTTAACAATTTTAGATTTTTGGCTAGACTTGTATTTTATTCCCCTTCTAGTAAAAATGGCTTATAGAACATTGCACCCTCTGTCAGATTTAACTTTCCTTATAATAGATTCTTGCTGTACTGTTGGGTGAAACATACATTAAAATGGTTCTATAATCATGTCAGTTCAATCATATACTCGTATTATACACAATATAATATGTATTGACCCTTTACTTGATGTGCCATTTACTCAGTTTTGGTCAAGGGACGTTTATAGCATATCGGCTTTGAATCCAGTGAACACGGATTCAATTCTTACTGGCGCCACTGGGTTACTTCGATGTGTCCTGCTGGCCTCGTTCGTCTGATGGGAACGTAAACCGGGTGGTCCTGTGTATCGGAGTCTGTCCTCCCTCCAAACACGTTAAAGAACCATAGGTATCTAATCGGTAGTAAGCGTAGGGCAGGGTTCCTGGATGCCTATGTATGTTTCCTCCTACTCTTTCGGGCGGTTCGAAATAACCTAAACAACGTGTTGATTGCCTCGTTAAACAATAATTAAATTTTAAACTGTCCCATTCCCCTCAACATGCCCTAGATCCCTCTCGCAACACCTGATTCAAATTGAATACTCTGCTCGACTTATATTAACTTTTTATTCTGTCTTTCTTTTCTTTCAGTCTGCACGTCATGTGGAAGAAGACTCCATGTACACCACTGGCCTGAGTCAATGCTGAAGTTTATGTTCGCTCAATTATTTGCTTAATAAAGTATACATATGAACTAAAATATTGTCTTTATAATTATGTCTTCCACCACAAAGTGGTAGGTGAGACAGATTAGATTTGGCCTTTCCGTTCGTCTGTCACAAATCTTGTCTGCCGCTACTTGTTGGATTTTGACGAAACTTTGTACAAACTCTTTATTACTTTCTCTGAAGCTAATTTCATAAAACTTCATACTTTGAATGCCTTTGGTGAAATGATAATCCCTGTTTATTTTGAAGTCAGTAGTTGAAAGGTCCGTTACCATGACCTGAAAATGAAAAGTATTGCCCACACAGTTTTTCTCTTACCTAAAGCAAATTTCATGAAACTTCATTGTTGGACAGTGGAAAGAGGATGATCGTTTGATTTTTAGGTAAAAGGTCAAGTTCCCTGCAGACATCCACTATCCAAGGATAAGCATATGTTACAACACACATGTTATAATATTAATGGTATAATATATGAATATTTTCTTGCACAATGTTGAATCCAGTAAAACAAGTGGTTTTGTTCACCGATACTGTCGCCTGTGAACCAAACCACTTGTTGTTAAATTACAGGATTCAACAGTGTGTAAGACATATTCCGATCATCCATTTTTTTTTTGAATCATAAATTAAAAAATATATATATTAAAACAAACAAAACCATGCTATTTGATGAAAACAGACGTATTCAAATTTTCAAAATAGCAATATTCGCAGAATATAGTAGATTTCAACTGCTAAAAACAAACATGTATTTTTTTTCCAGGAAATAATACTTCTATGAATATAGTATATATGTTTAATATGTCTGTTTTCAAATACTACAAATCGTAACGCACCGCACATGTATATTCAGTATTTACTTTCAATATAGTAGTGAGTATGACTGCGTTCTGGGACCATATAAATATAAAAGAATAATATATATAACTAGATTTTGATCAGAACCTGATCAAACATGGGCTTTCCGTGTCAGGCTTAACATGTAAAATCATACTCAATGACGTCATGACGTCACAATGGTTAGTGATGACAAAGACATTGATCTTGATTGATTTACTGTAAAACTGACGGAGAAAGGTTAAGAAGGGAACGCCTCTCTCAGCAACACCATCTCACACCAACAAAGTAACCCGAAATCACCCCCCCCCCCCCCCCCCCCCCCCCCCCCCCCCACCTCCTCCAGCCGCAGCACTGACCTAAAAGAAAAAAAAAAGAAAAAAAAAAGAAAAGAAAAGAAATTTACGAGAAATCGTTAATAAATAGGAAAAAACATGCAAGTTTTACTGCGCATCTTTTGTCCAGCTAAAAAGCTGCGCGGTGGACTTTA